>CM044312.1:59685000-59927500 GCA_024291935.2 Okapia johnstoni
ATTTTCTAATTTTGATTTTTGTGCTCACGTTCAGTTGCTCATTCATATCCAACTCTTTGTGACCCTTTGGACTGTAATCCACTGGGCTCCTCTCTCCATGGGATTCTCCAGGAAGAATACTGGAGTGACTTAACTATTGCCTTCTCCAGGGGATTTTCCCAACCCCGGGATTGAACCTGCGTCTCCTTCATCTACTGCTTTGCAGGCAGATTCTTTATATTTTCCGTAATGGAAATTAGTTATTTTCAAATATAGTTAGACAAATTAAATATTATATGTGTATATTTACTTGTCATCTAAATTTTAAGTAAATTTGGCTTGTCATATTTTCAAAAGGAAAGTGAGCTCAAGTTCCATCTCTGTCACTTAAACACTCTCTGAGATCTTGGATAAAGTACTCTCTTCCATGAATCTCTCCTGTAAACTGTGGAGGGTACACCAGAGGCACAACAAGTCTTCCCTGTTAGAAGATCCAATCAGTAATTAAATAAATAAATATTTAGGTATATATTTAAGAAAACTCATGTGTCCTTGAGTAAAGAGAAGGTTTGAGATAGTGAGTCTGCCTCAGTTCATTTGGGTTTTTCCATCCATAACAGGCTAAGGAAAGAACTGAATTAACTTTTTGAACACCCCAATAAAATTCTGAAGACATATAAGCCATAATTAATTTGAAGAAGTATCAGAACCAGAGTATTCAAGTGAAGATGTTTAAGAGGCAGTAGAGGATAAAGAACTGAGCCAAAGAGAAGATGGAAAATGTTATTCACAGCATGTTTTAGGCAGTAAAATTAAATGACATGCTTTCCTCAAAATGTAAATGGATTGTATATCAAAAGATTTTGTATTAGTTGTTCAGAACTCAGACCACATTTTCCTTTAGGAACCTTTTTATACATGACTTTTAGATCATAGGCTAGCCCTTCAGTTTTAGTGTGAGGTCAGAAAAAGGTACTGTAAGTCCTTAGAGAGCTTGCATATGTTATTATATTTATTATTTTTAAAATACAAGATTTGTTACTAAATCTTAAATTGAATCTCTCTTTGTTTCTCTTTCTCTCTCTCTCACACACACACATATGCACAACTTTTCTGATTTCTCTTGAAAATTCACATTTGGCAGGGCTAATACTGCATTCTTGTGGAGCAAATGTTGAATTATGCAAGTAATCTGATGGTGTTTAAAAGCCACCCCTTTAGAAACTTTGCCACATTCCCCTACAACTTTCTCTTATTTTTCATCTAGCTGCTTTACAGATGATGAGATGGTTAGCTAACATCACTGACTTGATGAACATGAGTTTGACCAAATTCTGGGAGATAGTGATGAAGGACAGGGAAGCCTGGTGTCCTGCAATCCATGGGGTCTCAAAGAGTCAGACACAACTTAGTGACTGAACAGCAGGCTGCTTTATACTTTTATCTTTGGGTATTTTGTTTGTGATCTTCATGATGTATTTCATGTTTATCATATTATTCTTTCTAGTAGTATTTGCCTTGAAACCTGTCCACTACATGCAACAATTTTTAAAAGTGAAACATGTTTGGATTACAAATGAGATACCAGGAACAGACTGTGTCTCATTCTACTGGGTTTGGATTCCCCTACCCAGCCCCCTTGTCTTCTGCTGCCTGTGAATTTTTGCGGAACTTCACTTCTGCCTTAACTGTTGGTTGCTTCCTTGGTCTCTGAGTTAAGACTGGAGGATGAGGGGAGGGGATGCAAGATTGTGTATTCAGTAGGAACTTTAAATCTGCAGGTCAAGAGAAAGGTGTAGGCTGGATATAGCATCACTTGCAACAAGTTATGGTTATTACAAGAAATGGAGTGCAGATTAGGAAAAGAAAAGGACTAGAATGAAGTCTTGGGAAACTAACATTAAGGAAATAGATGGAAGAAGAATAGGAACCAGCAGACAATGAAAAAAGAAGGTCTGAGAGGTAAGAGGGGAATCAGGAAAGAAGGGTGTCATGTAGGCCAAAAGGGCTTCCCAGGTGGCACTAGTGGTAAAGAACCTGACTGCCAATGCAGGATACATACGAGATGTGTGTTCAATCCCTGAGTTGGGATGATCCTCTCGAGGAGGGCATGGCTACCCATTCCAGTATTGATACCTGGAGAATCCCATGGATAGAGGAGCCTGGCAGGCTGTGATCCATAGGGTTGCAAAGAGCTGGACACAACTGAAGCAACTTGGCACATGTAGGCCAAAAATAGAGTTTTAAGAAGGAAGGAATGAAAAAATAAGCTAAGTGAATTAGAGAAGTTAAGCAATCTAAGAATTGAGAAGCCACATTTTGTTTGGTCAGCTAGGAGGTGATTCCTATATTGATGATGAAATGTTTAACTTCAAGGATGTGAGGATTTAATAAACTTTTGACCGTCTGTGTGAATGTATTGATGTTAAAAGGATGGAATGTTGTTCATTCCAATCTTAGTAAAATTCTTTTATCATGTTAACACCATCATAGAAAACAAGAAAAAGAAAAACAGTAAGTTGTTGATAAAAAGAAATAATCATATAGATGAATTATAACTAATTATACTTTGGAAAAATATTTAAAGTTATCGTCTAAACTGGGACTTTTGAAAAGAAAAGAAAGGGCTAGCTCTTAATAATTGCATAAGGTACAAACCTCATCTATCCCAGGCAATCTGGCTGCTGCTGCTACTGCTAAGTCACTTCAGTCGTGTCCGACTCTGTGCGACCCCATAGACGGCAGCCCACCAGGCTCTCCTGTCCCTGGGATTCTCCAGGCAAGAATACTGGAGTGGGGTGCCATTTCCTTCTCCAATGCACGAAAGTGAAAAGTGAAAGTGAAGTCGCTCAGTCGTGTCCAACTCTTCGTGGCCCCATGGACTGCAGTCTACCAGGCTCCTCCATCCATGGGATTTTCCAGGCAAGAGTACTGGAGTGGGGTGCCATTGCCAGGCAATCTGGAATGGGCATTAAATCTGATTATATAGTTCACATTTTTTGAGTGCTCTGTTCCAGACAGTGAGATGAGTTCTTTACTAGCATATCTGATTGAATGAGTAAGGGTTTCAGTTGCCATCATAAGCAGTTGTTTCTTTGTACATACTGAATTCAGTGACAAAATTGTGGTACATAATTTTGATGTCTTTATTGACCTTAACTCTGTATTAAAAAAAAAAAAAAAGATGGTACCCATTATACCAAATTGTGTCCTAGGGAATGGGGAGATGAAAATGATTAATGTATAATTCTAATTGTTAATAATCTACTGGTGGAGTTGAGAGAATCTGGGAACAAGAACAAAGTGTCATGATAGTATAGTTTCTGAAGACCCCAACTAGTATTTTAGTACATTACGTTCTGTATTTTTTAGATTTAGATTTTTTTAGGTTCAGATTATTGTGTATTTGAACAAGGTAGAGTTTGCTTTTTATAAAAAGTTTTACCAATGGAATAGATAAGGTATAGTTAACTGTATATAAAAGTGAGTTTTTCTCTATCATAGAAAGTATATTCTATGTGTATGTGTATATATATATGTGTGTGTGTGTGTATGTGTGTGTGTATATATATATATACATATATATAGAGAGAGAGATCAATTCTTTATAGCAAAGGAATGCATATCGATATCTTTAATGAAATTTTAGTTGAACTCACACTATATTCTGTGATGGATCTGGCATATTTCTCTGACACATCTGGTAGATATGTGTGGCATTAATTAGCATAGGTATTGCTATAAATGACATGTCATTCCAGGACAACAAAAAGTATTTGTTACTGATGTCAGTCATTCACCCTTTGTCAGTTCAAAAGGCTTCCCTAAAGGAATGTTCATTGATCTTGCACTGATCCAAAATACAACAAAACCATTTCTGTGTTCTTGAAACTAAAGTAGAACTACCTATGTTTGAAAAGCCATATGGAAATATTCATATAGAATATATGTTGATAATCTTTAATAGTAAGATTATTGAGTTAGGCCAGGATTAGTTGATCTGTCTAAAACAAAGTATACCAGTTTTCTGTAATCCTGAAATCTAGCCTTGAATGCGTTTTCTCCTTCAGTAACATTAATTTTTGATAGTCAGATTTCTGTTTGTTTCACCAGAAATAATTTTGCTGTATTCCAGGTAAATGATTGCAAGAACAGCTTACGCCGGTTAAAATTAGCAGAGGCTCACACAAGTACCAGTGTGTGATTAGATTGGAGGACTTAAAGAAATGCTTCTGCCCACATATATTTTGGTTTTTGAATTTAGCAATTGTGATATAGCTATTGATTGGCTTCATTTGTTTACTATATTGCCACTATAGTTTTTTTTTGGGGGGTGGAGTTAATAATCACAAGTGTAATAGTCTTAAATTTCTGAGTAGGAACTGACTTTACAGTGCAAACAGACACGTTTCCCCCAGCTATATTTTATTTCCGATTTTCTCTAAATGTCCTCCCTACATTCTAATTTATTATTTAATGGAAAGCAATATGAATGACTTTAAGATAAGGCAACAGTGTGTGATCCAGAGTATGGCACAAGTTGAAGACATTTATCTTAATATTTCATTTTAATGAGGCAGAAAATATCCATTATTAGAAAACTGCAGTTTGATAAAGTTTGTAGAATACGATTAATTCTCTTAAAGTTATGAATGTTCATACCACCAAAGGTCAAACAATCATGCATTATGTTTCTGTGTTCTTGTGAAAGTAAGATGTATTGCATTTTTACATTGTATAGATTCCTTAGAGAATTAACATCAAATCAGATTAAAATGTCCTTGTGTCATATACTTTAATTTGACCAACATTCTGTTAGAATAGCAGTTCCCAACCTTTGTACCATTTTCACAGTTTATACTCTAGATTTCTTGCCCTGCCTACAGATTCTTTACTGTCTGTTTCTGGTATGTCTCATGCTCTTGAAATCATCTTTTTTATTATTCCATTAAAATTTTTGAAAATGGATTTTCTTTTAACACTTTTCTAATCATCCTGTAATTCTTTAGCCCTAAGACATTAAAATGAATGAGTAAAAATATTTGATACCTAATCGTCTCTGCCAGTCCATTCAAACTCATGGATTTTCAAAATTATGTTAAAGTCTTTTAAAAATACATTTGAGCAGGCTTTTGTAGTCATTTGGATTTTGAATATTAATTTTCTCTTGCTATGCTGCTTAGCCATAGAAATGAAAAAGAAGATAGATATGGGTTTCTTTTAGTGGTGTTAATTTACACTACTTGATTTATTTATTATAATATTCAACAATGGTGATTCCTATTTTCTCTGTTCACTTCAGATCCAACAGAAAATAATGAGAAACCCCCACCCCCAGGCACAGTAAGAAAAAAGTTTGATGCATTTTGTAATAATTGATTAAAAGTATAATTTCCCCCTAGATCAAACAAATAATAGAAGTCTGTTGAAGCTTTGTCCTGACCTATTCTGGAAGTAGAAGAATACCCTGGAGAAAGGAGCATTGTAAGCACAAAGAATAAAAATCCCTCAATCCTGGGAGAGAGAATTAAAGCCTAACCCTCCAAATGTAAGTCATCTGTACTCTATGTTTTCCATCTCTGTTTTAGTGGCTGCTCAGGTGTTAGTAGAAAAATATGTGATGACAATATTCTTTGCATTTGTTTTTCTCTACAAAATATACATTTGTTTTGGCTGGTAACTTAAATTTGTATTTGTGTTAATGTTTCCTAACTAATATAAAGTGATGCTTTACAATAGTAACACTCAATGCAAAATGGATTAATTTTAATTTTATCTTCTGGCAGAGAACTGTTAAGAATTTTGAGAGTATTCTGATGAAAAGAAGGTAACTTCCTTTGATTTGATATGTGCATTTGTGCCATTATAATCCCTTTATGCTCTAAACTTTGATTCCTTCTTTTTCTTTCATATTTCTTCATATCTGAGAATAAGACTGTCTTAATATATCTATTTAAATCCACCTTTCAGTAAGAGAGACGGTAAGTCCTTTTTGCACTTTGCATGGTGAAAATGAATTGGACTGAATTTGTATCCATACTATAAAAATATATAAATTTTGTCAGCTTAGTGTATTGGAAAGACTGATTTCCTGTTTTGATAGAGAGAACTTAAAAGATGTCTGTTAATGATTTTATAGAACCACAGAATTCATTTGCTGTTCAGAAACTGGTAGAAAGAATGGTGACTAAAGGCAGGGCTTGTTTTAGGAAAGAAATTATTAAATAATTAATTAAATTTATTTAATTTATTTAATAAATAATTAAATTTATTTGGGAAGAAATTTCTTATCATCAGCACCTTTATCTGGAAAGTTACCTCATGTATCATCCTTGCAATAAGGCAGTTGATATGTGATATGATGGCTTAACTGCAAGAAATTTGACTTTTGTTTAATAATTGATTACCTTTTTCATTTGTCAGTGAAAAGACTCAGTGATACTGTATTGTTTTCATTTTAAAAGGTCCAGAGTATGCAGTAAATAATGAATACTTATTAGTGTCGAATAAAACCAAATCATAAATTCTCCCAGTTATCTCCAAAATTTAAATATGAGTCTTTACAGGTTTTGAATGTGATATTCTTAACCACATAGCATCTGACAAAGTTGTCAAAGTAGTCTGCAGTGAAAATTCATCATTTCTAGGTTCACGTTTAATCTTGTTGTTTGGAATGTCTGATAGAGCCAGGAAACACTGTGGCCACTCCTGACAATCTACACATATGAGTTAGAAATCTTAAATTTAGCACAAACTATGCATAAAAAATAAGTCTTAGAAGTTCAGTTCACAATTTTTCATCATTGAATTAGAGTAGACAACTTAGAGAAAGACTACAAATATTAGTATTGCTTTCAGGACATAAAACAATTGCTTTTCACTTAAAACTTTTTTATAAGTGAAAATTGTGAGGAAACTTTAAAAAGTTATTTAAATTTGATGGGTCTGTAGTGAACCATTGACTGGTTTGTGGTTGATGAAGAATTGGAAAGCATTGTCATTCACAGAAAAAAATTCTGATCTTCTGCTCTACAGCAATGAAAGTATAATATATAGCAAGAGTAACATGGTTGGATCTCCTAAGGATAATGTTGATTAAAAACACCCAGATCTAAAAGAATAAATACTGTATGATTTCCTTAATATGAAATTCCAAAGCTAGACTTTGGTGTTTAGGGATGCAAGAAGTGATTATAACAAAAGTAAAGATGATGGTTAAGTTCTAGGTAGGTGGTCGAAATTGAGGTGAAGGTTCCAGGACCTTCTAGTGTATCAGCAGCTTTCTGTTTATTCACTAGACTGGTGGTTGCATAGATATTTGCTTTATACAAAATCATCAGTGAGAAACTAGATATTTCTCCACTAAGATTGCAAAGTAAAATGTCCCCTCTTAAACATCCTATTCAGTATCATACTGGAAATCCTAAGTAGTGAGATTAAAAAAAAGGGAATTAAAAAACATACAGATTGGGGAGGAAGAAACACAGTTGTCTTTTTGCAGATGACATGATTATCTATGTAGAAAATCGAAAAGATGATTACAATATTGTAGATTACAACAATATTAGGAAAACTACAAAATTCTGATGAAAGAAAATCAAATATCTAAATGGAGAGATACTCCATGTTCATAGATAGACATACTCAATATGGTTGTAATGTCAGGTCTTATTAACTTGAAGATTATAGATTCAACATAATCACAGTCAAATCCCTATAAGTTATTTTGTTAATATTGATAAACTAGTCCTTAAGTTTATAGGGAAAATGAAAGACCCAGAATAGAAAAAAAGAGCAAAGTCAGAAGACTAACACCGCCTGACGTCAAGACTTTGTTTAAAGAAAAGACGCTAACGCTGGAAAGATTGAAGGCAGGAGGAGAAGGGGACAACAGAGGATGAGGTGGTTGGATGGCATCACTGACTCGATAGACATGAGTTTGAGCAAGCTCTGGTAGTTGGTGATGGACAGGGCAGCCTGGTGTGCTGCAGTCCATGGGGTGGCAAAGAGTCGGACACAACTGAGTGAGTGAACCGAACACAATCAAGACAGGATGGTATTGACAAAATAATAGATCTTTGTAACGAACACTAAAGAACCTAGAAGTAGATCCACACAAGCACAGTCAACTGATCTTTGACAAACGACTGAAGGCAGTTCAGTTGAAAAAGGACAGTAACTTCAAAAGTGGTACTGGAACAACTATTTGTACAATTATGTGCAAAATAATAGACACAATGTACTATATAAAAATGAATAAAAAATGTATCATAGAGCTAAGTGTAAAATGTAAAACTATAAGGCTGCTGGAAGATAACAAAGGACAAAATCTAGGGGATGATTTTTTAGATAAACTACCAAAAGTACAATCCGTGAAATAAAAAAAAAAATGATGTTTGATAAGTTGCACTTCATAAAAATGAAAAACTTCTATTTTTGGAAAGACAAGACACACACTGTGAGAAAATATTTGTAAAACACCTATCTGATAAGGGACTTGTTATCCAAAATAAACAAAGAACTCAACAATAAGAAAACATATAATCCAATTTAAAAGTGGGAGAGAGCTTTAGAGGGATCTCACTGAAGAAGATAATTCTGCTGGCAAATAAGCATATGAAAAGATGCTTGGTATTTATTTCATTAGGGAACTGTAAATTAAAACAATAAGATACCACACTTACCTATTAGAATGGCTGAAATTCAAAATACTGACGTCACCAAATGCTGCCAAGGATGTGAAACAAGCAGCAAGGACTCTGATTTGTTGTTGGTGCGAATGAATACAGCTTCTTTGGAAAATAATTTGGTAGTTTATTATGAAGATAAGCATGCATACAGTCTTCACTGCTGTGCAGCCCAGCTATTGCACTCCTGGGTAGTTACTCAAATGAGTTGAAAACATGTCCATGAAAAATTTGCACAATGTTTATGTAAAGTTTATTCATAATTGACAAAACTTAGAAGCAAACAGAATGCCCTTTACTAGATAAGTGGATAAACAAACTGTGATATAGCTAGACAATGGACTGTTAATTCAGTTGATGAAAAGAAATGACCTATTAAGCCACAAAAAGACATGGGGAACCTTAAATGAATATCACTGAGTTAAATCATTTGAAAAGCCTACATATGGAGATTCCAACTATATGACATTCTGGAAAAGGCAAACTGTGGAGACAGTAAAAAGCTCAGTGGTTGCCAGGGGTTGAGGAGAGAAGGACGAATAGGCAGAGCACAGGGGATCTTTAGGGTGGTGAACCTATTCTGTATGGTTCTTTAATGACGAGTACATAGCATTATGCATTTGTCAGCTGTATAATTGTGGAACTATACAACACAAACAGTGAACCCTAGTGTGAACTCTAGACTTTAGTTCATAATTATGTTTTAACATGGTTCATCAGTTGTAGCAAATATACCACAGTATTGCAAAATCTGAATAACAGAAGAAACTTTATGTGTTTTGGAGATGGAGAAGTATATGGGAACCTGTAGTTTCAGTTGAATTTTTCTATGAAAGTAAAACTGTTCTAAAAAAATGAAGGCTTTACTTTTAGATATGTTTTTGCATGTCAAATATAATTTTTTTTAAATTAAGAAAGCAATCTTAATGATTCTGTTAAGTAGAATTCTGAGAAAAAGTGAGATAATATCATATTTGATCTGTCTACTCTGGATATTCAAGCTTTTTAAAAAGATAGGGTTTTTAAATCATTATTTTCTAATATTATAAAGCACTTCCCAGAGAGCTCAGCTGGTAAAGAATCTGCCTGCAATGCAGGAGACCCTGGTTCAATTCCTGGGTTGGGAAGATCTGCTGGCGTGTGTTTTACTTGGGGAAAGTGCTAATATCCATATAGGAAGACCTCTGTGCTTGCATATATTTAGTAACTTTTTATGACAAGTTATGTAGAATAAACTTTTCTTAAGGTAGATATTTCAATTTTGAATTTAAAAAATATTTTTTTTTACCCCAAACCCATATGCCCAAAACCCATTCTGTAGTAAAAAAATGATGTTTACTGAGTTTTTTGTAGCTTCTTAAAATTTAATACATTTTATGCAGTGGTCCATCCTCCTGAGACGCTTAAGTGTGATTTTAATTTGTTAATTTTAATGTTAGCATGTTGTAAAAGAAATGAAAAACAGATGTACTTTGTATTCTCTCTTTGAATAGAAATTTTCAAATGCAGTTTCAGTTTAAAAAGTACCAGATATGTTTGTTTTTTTGCTAGTCTCTAACATTTTTTCTTGCTTTTCTTATTTCTTCCTCTTTTCCTCTTTTTCCTCCTTACTTTTTCTTTTATTCTCAGTATATTCTAATATTTAATGTTCCAAGGAGTGAGTATAATATTATTTAACTAGTTGACATTAACAGAAACCAGGAATTTATTATTCATAAAACTGAAATTTAAAAATCCCCCTTTTCTTCAAACTCTGGATATGGCTAGGCTCAACACAAATGTCTAGGGAGAATGCATCTGTTGCTATTGCATTTTTTTTGTTTCCCTGAAAACTTGGCATTTGTAAAATATCTTTGATTTTGATTTGTCTTGGCCAAAACCCAGATTACCAGGGAATTACATTTTTAACATATTCAACCAAGAATTATCTTTGTAACAACTTTTCCTTTGCCATATTGAAATTTTGGGAATAATATCAGATTTTGTTTGAAAAACCAGCTATGTTTCTTCATAATGCCAGAATGAATTTTTTTCTATGTTAAAGTGATACCAAGCAATACTTAAAATTTTGCCTAAAACTTACTTTAAACATACTGTGGAAGAAAGATCATTTTGCATTTGACACACCTGGGTTTGTTCAGCCATGTATTTTTTTATATTGATCTTGGTAAGTTTTATGTGTGAAAGTAAATGATTTTCATATAGAGTTTTGTGAAGATTGAATGATCGAACTTTAAAAACACCTGGCACAGAATAGGCACTTATAGTAGAGATCTCTCTTACCTTTTCTATGCATGTAGAAATGTTTGTTTATATATAAGTATGTGTGTATGTTTTCATGTATGTATGTAATTATATATGTCTCCATCTCTGTCTCTATGTACAGCAGTGTGCAATACATAGTGATTTATTCTATTTGTTAAATTCTGAAGCAGATAATTATTCTGGAAAGGATGTATTTCCATAATTCAGGAAATATGGTTTCTATCACCGCATGGAAATACTTAAAAAGTTGTTACTTCTTTGTGGCCTAGTATTTCTGTAACTTTATATTAACCTACCTGGAATATTTATAAATTCTTAAAAGAAGATCTAAAGAATATTTATGTTTCTTTTACAAATTCCCAGCAGGCAATAGAGGAATTTTTTTCTCCTTCAATGATATATCAGAGGATGATATATAGTATATATATCCTACATTTTTGGGGGGTTCAAAAAGATTTGCTTTGGTCAATTTGAGAGGCTATATAGGAATATGGAAAACAAGATTATTTATTAAATGTCTGAAAAGAGACATATCAGTCTTAACAAGAAAAAAAAATACAAAGGAGGAGTTGAATCTTCCCAAAAAATTGATATTCATGGAATTTAGTTTTCATTAGATAACAAAGCACCAGTTTCTTTGGGCAGCTTTTTACAGCTGTCTTCATAACTGATTTGAATCTTTGTAAGATAGTAATTCAACAAAATGAGGTGTAATATCCATGTTCTCTTACAATGATGTAAGCTTTTTTGCAAAAGCAGTTGTTAATGTCTTAAGAAAGTAACCCACCTGAAAGTGTCTTGTGACTGCTGAATCACTCCCTAGAATCTTAATGAATGGATTGCTCTCAGACCCTCAAGGGAGGATTGTAACAAAGAAACAGAATGCTTAAATGCAAGGCTAAAACCCATCCAGCTCTGTACCTTATCACAAAAGCCTGACCTCTTGGTTTTAAGTGCTTATTATTTTTAAAAAATGCAAACTAGTTAAAACTTTTGTATTCCTGTATATCTCTTCTATTTTAATATAGTAAAGATAAAACTTATTAAACACAAAATAGATGGTAATCTCCAAATCCATTTGAAGGATTAATTACTCTTTTGAGTCTACTTCCAAGCTAATGATGCAAAGTGGTATCTGAAAAAAGGGACTGAATATTCCTGGGATGAATGACTCTTTTTTAGTGGGTATGTGCCATGCTGTGGTTATTCGCTCAGTCATGTCCCGACTTTTTGTGACTCCATGGACTGCAGCCCACCAGGCTCCTCTGTCCATGGAGATTCTCCAGGCCAGGATACTGGAGTGGGTTGCCATGTCCTCCTCCAGGGGATCTTCCCAACCCTGGCATCAAACCCAGGTCTCCTGCATTGCAGGCCGGTTCTTTACCAGCTGAGCCACCAGGGAATCCCAAGACTACTGGAGTGGGTAGCCTATCCCTTCTTCAGGGAATATTCCCGACCCAGGAATCGAACCAGGGTCTCTTTCATTGCAGGTGGTTTCTTTACCAGTTGAGCTACCAGGGAAGCCCTTAGTGGGAGTATTGATGATTTATTAGTAGTTTTGTGGAGGTGATGATTCTACCCATGCAATTATCACTTAAATGCTTCATTTTGATTATAGCCCAATAGAACAGTATGAGAGCAACATAGTGGCCTTGGGGATAAAATATATAGTTTGAAGGTGTATTTTCTCCTAAAGATCATTTCTGCTGAACTCTCTTACATGTTCAATAATTTTTATTATTGTACAACTTAAAAGGACCAACTTATCTTTTTGCAAATAAGACTGTACCATTTTTCAATATAGAGAGTATATTTTAGTAAATTTTTTACCTAAATAAATACCCATTCACTATCTCAGATACTTAACCTACATATAAAAGCATTTCTTGGTCAGCTGATCTGGATAAATTGGTTAAGAATGTCTTTCACTGAAAATTGTTTTAAAGATTCTCCATTCTAGAATCCAAAGTGGTAAGTTTCTTTAAAATTTTTATTTTAAAATCTTATGGACATACACAAGATAACACAGTAAGCACTCACATATTCAAATTTTACATATGTGAATATTTTGTTATATTCAGATCTGTCTTTCCTTTTTTAAAAATACAACTCCACAAATAAAGCAAAACCTGTGTGCTATCTTGTTGTCTTGTCTCTCTCTCTCTCTAGAGAAGTTTACTGAATTTGGTTTTTATCTGTATTATTATTCTTTTTTGTGATTTTAACATTTATGTAAGTGGCATAATATTAAATCTGCCCTTCTGAGGAAGTTTTGCTTTCAAACATTATGTTTAGGGGCCTTATCCATGGTGATAAACACAGGTCTGATTTCCTAGGTTTTCTAAGTTAGCTATTATTAAAGTAAACATTGTACATTTGTGAGTTTTTCAGTTATATACTGAAAACTGCAGAAGTTATATATGTACATTGTGGTGAATTTTCACAGAATGGACAGATCTGTGTAACCAGTACTCAGCTAAAGAAACAGCACACTACCAGGTCTCAGAAGCTCAAACTCAGAAGTTACTATCCCTCCCCACCCCTGCCAGGGAAACAGTATTCTGACCCCTAACACATAGATTAGTTTTGTGCTTTGGAATGTTATATGAATGGAATCATTTAGTACATAGTCTTTTGTGTGAGTCTGACATTTTTTTGTTAATATTAGGTGTACATGCTTCCTCCATGTTGTTGTGTGTAGTTAAGTGTCTATCCTGAGTGCTACATAGTATTCCATTATGTGAATATAACACTGTTTGTTTATTTCCACTTGGCTTTGGGATATTTGTATTGTTTTCACTATTAGGACATTTGTATATGTCTTTTTCATATTATGCATATCTGTATAGCCTGGGGGAGAAATTTTGTATGATAAGATATCTACATCATTGTGTCAACTTAGTGTCTGTGCGTGTGCTTAGTTGCTCAGTTCAGTTCAGTCACTCAGTCATGTCTGACTTTTTGCAACCCCATGGACTGCAGCACGCCAGGTCTCCCTGTCCATCACCAACTCCTGGAGTTTACTCAAACTCATGTCCATTGAGTTGGTGATGCCATCCAACCATCTCTTTCTCTGTCGTCCCCTTCTTCTCCTGCCTTCAATCTTTCCCAGCATCATAGTCTTTTCCAGTGAGTCAGTCCTTCGCATCAGGTGGCCAAAGTATGGGAGTTTCAGCTTCAGCATCAGTCCTTCCAATGAATATTCAGGACTGATTTCCTTTAGGATGGACTGATTGGATCTCCTTGCAGTCCAAGGGACTCTCAAGAGTCTTCTCCAATACCACAGTTCAAAAGCATCAATTCTTCGACGCTCAGCTTTGTTTATAGTCCAACTCACATCCGTACATGACTACTGGAAAAACCATAGCTTTGACTAGACAGACCTTTCTTGGCAAAGTTGCTCAGTTTTGTTGGCTTAGTTGCTCAGTTCAGTTCAGTAGCTCAGTTGTGTCCGACTCTTTGCGACCCCATGAATCGCAGCACGCCGGGTCTCCCTGTCCATCACCAACTCCCGGAATCCACCCAAACCCATGTCCATTGAGTCGGTGATGCCATCCAGCCATCTCATCCTCTGTCGTCCCCTTCTTCTCCTGCCCTCAATCTTTCCCAGCATCAGGGTCTTTTCCAATGAGTCAGCTCTTCGCATGAGGTGGCCAAAGTATTGGAGTTTCAGCTTCAACATCAGTCCTTCCAATGAACACCCAGGACTGATATCCTTTAGGATTGACTGGTTGGATCTCCTTGCAGTCCAAGGGACTCTCAAGAGTCTTCTCCAACACCACAGTTCAAAAGCATCAATTGTTCGGCACTCAGCTTTCTTCACTGTCCAATTCTCACATCCATACATGACCACTGGAAAAACCATAGCCTTGATTAGATAGACCTTTGTTGGTAAAGTAATGTCTCTACTTTTTAATATGCTGTTTAGGTTGGTCATAACTTTCCTTCCAAGGAGTAAGCGTCTTTTAATTTCATGGCTGCAGTCACCATCTGCAGTGATTTTTGAGCCCAGAAAAATAAAGTCAGCCACTGTTTCTACTGTTTCCCCATCTATCTGCCATGAAGTGATGGGACCGGATACCATGATTTTAGTTTTCTGAATGTTGAGCTTTAAGCCAACTTTTTTACTCTCCTCTTTCACTTTCATCAAGAGGCTCTTTAGTTCTTCTTCACTTTCTGCCATAAGGGTGGTGTCATCTGCATATCTGAGGTTATTGATATTTCTCCCAGCAATCTTGATTCCAGCTTGTGCTTCCTCCAGTCATGTTGCTCAGTCATGTCCAATTCTTTTGACCCCAGTCCAATATTCTTGCCTGGAAAATCCCATGGATGGAGAAACCTCAAAGGCCACAGTCCATGGAATCACAAGAGTTGGACACGACTGAGTGACTTTACTATACTATACTATGAACTGTAGTTCACCAGGCCCCTCTGTCCATGGGATTTTCCAGGCAAGAACACTTGAGTGGGTTGCCGTTTCCTACTCCAAGCAGTCTTTTTGACCCAGGGATCGAACCTTGATCTCCTGCATTGGCAGGTGGATTCCTTTACCTCTGAGCCACTTGGGAAGCCCTTAGTGTCTATATCCTCAGTTATCTTTATATAGTGTCACTGTGAACATTAGTACACACTGCCATGCAGTCTTATAAAGTTTATATCCCAATTAACTGTCCCATCATCGATGCATGATGTCCCATCAATTCATGCATCAATGTTTCTCCATATCTTGCCAACACTGAGATTGTCTTTTTTTGTTTTTACCATTGTTGTGGATAATACTTAGGTTTTAATTGCTCCAAGCATTCCATGGTTCGATTCAAGCATAGTTATTTTAAAATCCTTCTTCAGTAAATGAACAGTTCAACTGTTTTCAGTTTTTTTTTTTATTATTCCAAACACTAATGCAGTGAATGTATCTTATATTTCTTTTTGTATACATGTTTGAGAGTTTTGTTAAGGTTGTAACTTGCAGTAGAATATCTGAGTTTTAGAATACTACATCTTTATTTTTACAATGTGCTGCTGTATGTCTCTCTAATTGAGTTATATCACAAAGTGATAATTTTTGTTTCATTATAAATCATACTCATCAAGTACAGAGTATAAATGTTGCTTTTTTTTAAGAGCACTATGTAAAGCTTATGGCCAGATGCTTTGGGGAAAATTTAATGGGGAGAGATGAAACATCCTGCACAGCTCCTGGCATATAGATTAAGTAAAGAGCTTCCATTATTATTGTTTTCACTGTTGGATTTATCATATTAATTATATTGCTTATTAATTAATTGATTACATTGCTGCACAGTGCTCATTCTAGTGTCTGTTACAAGTCATGTAAGCTCTCCCACAATACATTTATAGTAGCTTCTTTCTATCTTTGAAATCTATTTACTAGAGTTCTATTTTTACCTGTATAACAAGAGTCATTGCATATATTTAATCTTGATGTTTGATCACCCAATGACATTATATACTGAGATAGTTTGGAAAGTTTATATAATTTGACTGATAGAGTTACACATTCATGATATTCTTATTAAAGATTTGATCCTAAGCAAAATGGCGAATTGTAGCCAGCATTTGCTTTCTACCATTCCCATTGAATTTTATTAAAGTGGCATGTGCTTTTATTTTGTTGTTTTTTGTCAATAATACTAAGATATTTATATTTTCTGTTCAGTGTAAGAACAGACAGAGTTAGTGTTGGTAGGATGACCAAGTGAAAGTTGCTCAGTCATGTCCAACTCTTTGCGACCCCATGTCCATGGAATTCTCCAGGCCAGAATACTGGAGTGGGTAACCTTTCCCTTCTCCAGGGGATCTTCCCAACGCAGGGATCAAATCCAGGTCTCCCACATTGCGGGTGGACTCTTTACAAGTTGAGCCACAAGGGAAGCTCAAGAATACTGGAGTGGGTAGCCTATCCTTTCTCCAGTGGATCTTCCCAACCCAGGAATCAAACCAGAGTCTCCTGCATTGCAGGCATATTCTTTACCAGCTGAACCATCAGGGAAGCTTAGGATGACCAAAGGAAGACCTTTAATCTCAGGTCTTAGGTTTGACCCTATAGGTGAGGTAGGTTTTTTTTTTTTTAGAGAAAGAATCTAATTAGTTTATCTGTTACCACTACTTTAAAAAATGATTTCCATTTCTCTCATTTCCCTTTTGCCTGCCAGGATCCTTAATTAATCTTGATCTAGTCAACCTCTAGTTTCTCTCTTCAGATGAGAGATGCATGTTGTTACACATGTTACTCTCTCTCCTTTTTTCATTACAGATATTGACAGTCTTCTCTCTATCAACAAGTGTATTTTGAACTAACAAACCAAATTTCAACTCAAAATTTCATTGTTGATTTTTCAGAGTAAACTCTTATTACAAGTACCTTTTAATTGAGCCCTCAATTATTGCCAGCTTCTTAATTTTTCAAAAACCTTTTCACTTAACTGGGTCTTAGAAGCCTTGTGCAAAAGAAAATTTTAGGTTTGTTGTGCAATTTTAAAACAGCATTTCTATTGTGTTCCTATTTTCTTATGGTTAAAGTGATCTGAGATTAAATTTGTCTTATTTTAAATCTGCTGCTAAGTCACTTCAGTCGTGTCCGACTCTGTGCGACCCCATAGATGGCAGCCCACCAGGCTCCGCCGTCCCTGGGATTCTCCAGGCAAGAACACTGGAGTGGGTTACCATTTCCTTCTCCAATGCATTAAAGTGAAAAGTGAAAGTGAAGTCACTCAGTCGTGTCCGACTCTTAGGGACCCCATGGACTGCAGCCTACCAGGCTCCTCCATCCATGGGATTTTCCATGCAAGAGTACTAGAGTGGGGTGCCATTGCCTTCTCCATTTTAAATCTAGTTATAGTTGAATTTAAATCTAATATATCATGAGTTGAACTGTTTTAAGAAATATAATTTCTCAATAGTTTCATTATAGTGATGAATGCTGATGAATATGATGGTTAATGAAAATATTAAAAACAGTAATTTTTGTTTTTAATTAGATTTTAAGAATCAGTGTGATAAGATGCCATTCTATTTTCCACTCAGTACTTTTCATGCAGTGTTGTATAAATCTCTATATACCAGATTCAATCCTGTGTCCCCACTGCTCAGATTAGTACTGGTGCACAGTCCACATTTAATACATATTGGGTGAATGAATTGATTTGGACTTTCTCAGAAAGGATATTGCCTCTTTATACTGTACTACAAAGTGAATGGAAGCTTTTGCCTTGAAGTGCAATCCTTTGGAAGACCACATTGAAATGAAATGAGTATGAATTATAATAGCTGAGCAGTTAGTATCCTACTGTGTAACACGAATAACACCCCAGAAAAAAATTTCTCAAAACTGATTACAAGTCCCTACTGTAACACAGCATAATTTTCTGGGTTTTCTTTTTATAACTCAAAGGAACTATATTTGGCTTAATTAACAAAGATCATTTTCTTTAAGTCCCACCTTTAAATTAAAAAAAAAGAGAGAAAATCAACTATGCTGTATTACAGTAGGTACTTATTTACATTAAAAAATCTAAAGATGTAAATATAGTAGTTTCTGAGTTCATTCAGAGAAAGACAGGGCTATTGTCATCAGCTGTGAGAATTTTTCCTGAGGTGTAACTCCTGTGTAATTTCTCTTCTGCATGTTTTTTTGACTCCTGGAACAGTTTTCTTTTCTACAAGAGGGGACTACATGATTGAATGATGTACTGATTGATTCCTTGAACAACTTCCTTTGAAGATATGTATTAGACCATTGAGTGTATACAAAGATGTGTTGTCATGTCTTGTAGGATGTCACCCCTTTGGCTAGGATCCTTTTCATGGGTTCATAACTTTTTATTCTTGTATTGTCACTTTATTAGCACTTTGTAAAGGAGTGGATGTAATTGCATGTGCTTAGACTGCTGTGCCTGAAAAATGCTGGGCTGGAGGAAGCACAAGCTAGAATCAAGATTGCAGGGAGAAATATCAATAACCTCAGATATGCAGATGACATCCTTATGGCAGAAAGCAAAAAGGAATTAAAGAACCTCTTGATGAAGGTGAAAGAAGAGAGTGAAAAAGCTGGCGTAAAACTTACCATTCAAAAAACGATCATGGCATCCAGTCCCATCACTTCATGGCAAATAGTTGGGAAAACAGTGGAAACAGTGACAGACTTTATTTTCTTAGGTTCCAAAATCACTGTGGACAATGAATGCAGCCATGAAATTAAAAGATGCTTGCTCCTTGGAAGAAAATCAATGACAAATCTAGACAGTGTGTTAAAAAGCATAGACATTACTTTGCATACAAAGATCCATGTAGTCAAAGCTATGGTTTTTCCAGTAGTCATGTAGAGATGTGAGAGATGGACAATAAAAAAGGCTGAGCACTGGAGAATTGATGCCTTCAAACTGTGGTGCTGGAAAAGACTCTTGAAAGTCCCTGGGACAGCAAGGAGATCCCACCAGTCAATCCTAAAGGAAATCAACCCTGAATATTCATTGGAAGAACTAATACTGAAGCTCCAATACTTTGGCCACCTGACACAAAGAGCAGACTCATTAGAAAAGACCCTGATGCTGGGAAAGATTGAAGGCAGGAGGAGAAGGGGATGACAGAGGATGAGATGGTTGGAAGGCATCACTGACTCAATGGACATGAGTTTGAGAAAACTCCAAGAGATGGTGAAGAACAGGGAAGCCTGGCATGCTGCAGTCCATGGGGTTGCAGAGAGTTGGACACTACTGAGCAACTGAACAACAACAACAGACTACTATGCTTAACCAGAAGTCCCTCAATGATATTACTGTTGATAAATTTTAGGGCAGGTTCTGTCCCTCACCTTTCCTGAAATATATAACAATGCTGACTGCTTCCTTATTTTATCAGCTCATGTTCTCTTGATGTATTCTCCCACTTACTCCTTTTTCTGAGACTCCTTTATGAGTCTTTCCTTTGCCCATTGATAAATTTAGGTATTTTCCTATATTATTTCTTTATCATTTCACTCTGTGTGTTCATTATTCTAGATGAGCTCCCTTACTATCAGAGCTCTGATTACCACTTTTAGTGTTGGGGCTCCCACTTTTGCATCTCTAGCTCATATTTTCCCTCTGAGTGTGAGATCTGCATTAACAACTGTCTTCTTGTTATCTTTAATTAAATATCCTTTAGGGATCCATCTAAAATTCAGCTCATTGTCAGCTCTTGTCTCACCTGTAAAAATGTGATGGAAAATATGCTTCTTTTATGCTGTGTTATGTCTTGCTGAATAGCAAGCACTATTATACTCCCAGTTGCCTATGTCAGAAATGTTGGATCACTAACATTGGGTCACTTGGACATGTCCCTTCTTCTTCCGTTTACTCGCCTTTGTTGTTGTTGTTCAGTTGCTCAGTCATGTCAGAGTCTTTGTGATCCCATGGACTGCAGCATGCAAGGCTTCCCTGTCCTTCACTATCTCCTGAAGCTTACTTAGACTCATGGCCATTGAGTCAATGATGCCATCCAACCATCCCATCCTCTGTCATCCCCTTCTCCTCCTGCCTTCAATCTTCCCAGCATCAGGGTCTTTTCTAATGAGTCAGCTCTTCACATCAGGTGGCCAAAGTATCCTAGTCTCATTAATTAAATCTCCAAATTTGATCAAAATGTTTTTCTTTTTCTACCTCCCAGTGATACTATGCTGGTCTAAAACATTCACTTGGATCACTGCAGTGACTACCTGTTTTACTAAATTCTTAATGCCCTTTATCTTAATGCTGCCTTCTGACTCACAGGGTAGTGACTTGCCTTTAAAAAAAAAGATTGGATAATTTTTATTTTTTTCTTAAAATTTTGCATTTGTTTTCTCTTGACCTTAGGGTAAAATATGAACTAACTCTTCAGAGTAGTCTGTAAATCCCTGTAAAATTTGGACCACGCCTGCCCCCTATAGTGCCATCTTTCTCTACTCAGTATATTTTAGACTCTTCTTTTTCAGTTCACTTACTCTGACGTGGTTTCATTAATTAATGGATTTGAGTTCTTTTGTGTTTTGTGGCTTGTGTGCATGTTGTTTCTTCTCTAGGACTTGATAATGGATGCATGGGGCAAAAATCTGGGTGATCTTAAGACTTCAAACTTTGTAATTATATTTTATGTACAATCTAAGCACCAAAGAATAACATGCATATGAGCCATCTTTATCCTAACCTTTTGCAACCTTAAATGTTTCAGAACTGCCCTTTGTGTAGTGATTCCCCAAAGATATCTTGCGCTTGACGCCTCTGTGTGCTTTGTTCTCTCTGTTGGAAAGTACCCCTCTGCCTTTGTGGTAGATGAACCCCCTACTGTCCTGCAAGACCCAGTTCAAGCACAGCTTCTCTGAGAGACTATGAGCCTTCAGAGTTGTCAGTGACAGCTTCCTTTATGTCACCTATGTACATTTTGCAGAAGATGTACCTGAGACTTGGAACAGTTGAGTAGCTGCTCCAGTTACTAAGTGATAGAACCAGAATTTGAACCTTTACCTGTCTGACTTTGAAGCATCAGTTTTTAACTTATCTTTTGTTAGACAACAGCATCAATAAGAAAAACAAAATACTTCATGAACTAATTAGCTAAGAAAGCTTTTATGTCATCAATGAGAAGAAGTGATATGACTGATATGGTAAATAAAATGTTTGATAGAAAGAATAGAGGAATCCTTGTCTGTAGGGTGATACAACTTCTAATCCAGTTTAGCTCAGTGTTTTTTGTAGCACCCTAAGATGCCTCTGGTTCTCAAAAAGGATATGAAGTCAAACTTCATTTAAATAGGCCACGAAATGAACAAATTGCTTTTAATTAATAGTGGCAAATATACATAATGTTTATTTTTTCTTATTTTCTAATTGCTTTATGTATTTGTGTCTTTCTCCCTTCAACTTGATTGTTAACTTTCTGAAAAAAAAACATTTTTTTTGAAAAAAAATTTCATTTTTCTGAAAAAAAGCATACCTTTTCCTAGAATCTCCTATAACTGCTGATTCTACTTGATTATTTTTTGGGGTACAAAATAAGTGATAGTATCTTATCTCTTCATAACTTAATTTTACAAAACTTCAAATATTTTCCAATGGAGTAATGCAGCTAATAATTTGTTTATACACATTAATAGTTGGAAGCATTAATGTTCATGGAAAATGAACTAACTCTTCAGTATTAGATTCAATATTATCTTTTTAGAAAGAAAAATGCTCAAGTATGAATAATGCCAAGGATATGCTCAGTGAAGAAAAGCAGTTTATGTTGGATCTAGGCTAAGAGAATGCACTATTCTAACATTTAACTAGTAGGTGAGTTTAAATATCTACACAACTCTATCTTAGGACTTATTTTTCCTTTTACGTTTCATTTTCTTCTGAGTATCAAGAGATATTCACATTTGGAAGGGCATATTCTTACTAGCTGTAATGAGTTTTTTTTGGTAAATGAATTGAATATAAACAACTATTGTGTTTGTCTTTTTTTTTTGTAAGAATGATTTCAAGCTAAAGATCCTAGTCATATAATTAAAAGAACTAATCCCATTCAATCCTTGAATCCGTCTATAGAAATAGAATTCTTAAAACATATACACAAAAGGGAATATGGTGATTGTTGAATTTTATGTTATATTCAGTTGAACTATTATACTTCTAAAACAAATTCAAGTTTAATTAGGAAAATGAATCTTTTACAGGGCATTTATAAAAATGTATATATTATAAGCCGTCACTGGTACTAGGGGAGCTAAAGGCAGAGAAGTAACATTTGTATTACGTTAAATCAGAGAAATAATTGCACTTGGCAGTTTTTGTTTGCAGAATGCAGGAAAGGCTGAAGGCTTTTGTACAGTTCAAAGAGCACATTCCACAGATACAGCAGTTGGCTGCCTGCAGGGATGTCACAATTGGGGGGGGGGGGTAGAGGTCTGTATCACAGAAGTCCAGGCTCTTGGGCTGTGTTTGCTTTTTTAAAAAAATATTTGCACCTTTTTTGAAAAGTAGTTCGGAAATTATCCTTGTACAATTTAAGTATATTTTAAATATAGCACTTCTGCATCAAGTTTTAATCTGTACAGTAATCAGATAACATGATTATTTAGTTTTTGCTGCCTCTTCTCTAATCATTTGTTTTCAGATTAAAATTTATGTTCAGATGTGGAAGCATGAAACTGTTGACTATTAAACTGTCAAACTTTGTAGAAAAATATAAATAAATTATCACAATCATATTTCAAGCCATCATTTATACAATTAACACATTGAGCAATTTCGACAAGTTAACTCAAGACTCTTAAGAAAGCCCTCTTTAACTGAAAGTATACCAAAGGCTAGTTTATCAGCTGGCATGTCGAGACTTGTGCTGAATTAACTCTTTTTTTCCTTTTCCCTACAGAATATACAAGCTATAGTTTATACCATTAAGTGAAATAATACAGCTGCAAGTTCTCTGAAAACTGTAAATTGTAAAATTGATTATAAATTAACATTAAGTTTCTTGAAATATCTGGTTTACATGATACTATTTGTGTGCATTACATTATTTATATCATTTTGGCAAATTGTATCAATGCTTTTGTTGGCTATATTATTAGGCTAAAAAAAAAAAAACCCAACACTAACTTGTGATACTTTGTTAAAATTTTTGGTGTTAGAAATCCTCAAAGCAAAATCTTAAGCTAGGTCTTGAATTCTTAAGAATTTGAGATAAAGTGCTTTTTTTCATCCAGATATGTCTTATACAACCTGTCATACTTAATTGCCAGAGGATTAGTAGTACGGTGCAAGACAAGAAATATTAACATTGGAATTAGTTGTTGAACATATTTCTGTATCCATTGTAATAAAAACTTCTTTATTTTTGCTTTTACAATTTTTCACTTTCAGGTTAAGAAATACTTAAAACATGTAAAAATATACAGAAACCAATTTAGCAGAATCCATGTACCCACCACCATTCAGGTTTAATAAATGTTGCTATTTTAATGTTGTCTCTTTATTAAGAAATCTTAAAATATCAAAGGGCTTCCCTAGTAGTGCAGATGGTAAAACATCAGACTGCAATGCAGGAGACCTGGGTTTGATCCCTGGGCTGGGAAGATCCCTGCAGAAGGAAATGGCAACCCACTCCAGTATTCTTGCCTGGAGAACTCCATGGACAGAGGAGCCTGGCAGGCTACAGTCCATGAGGTCACAAAGAGTCAGACACAGCTGAGTGACTAACACACACAAAAGATCAAAGCCTTCCTTTTTAGTCTTGAAATGCTCATTGCTGAACTGGTTATTTGACAGCAACATCCTAAGACTCTTAACTGATATTTCTCTCTGATTTTAATATTGGTTATTTTACTACTGGTTAATGTATTATAGTGTCCTCAGAAAGGCTGCAGCTCCTGAGCAATGTGATTTAAAGAAGATTCAGTGGCCCTCCTGTCCCAGAATTTCAGCTTTCCTTCTCATTACTTCTAGAAGAGGTGAAATTATTTTACTTTCCAATTTTTAGCTATAGGACATTGGGGACTATTATTAAACATACATACTTTCTGGAGGGAATAACACATTAAGCTATTATTAGCCATTATCCTTATCACTCAGAAGCTGGTCTGATGGAACTGGATTCCCCGAATAGGGTGACTGGAAGAAAGAGGGTGCTTCCGGTTAGGTTTGCCTTTAGGGTTTCATACATGTGTAGAAATAAGAAGTTCCAAAAGCAATTATCCTTCAATAAAAAATTAAAGAAAAAAACAAATAAACAAACAAAAAAACCCGGGACCAACAAAACTTATACTATGCAAAGAGAGAGAAAGAAAAAAAAAAGAAGTTCCAAATGAAAGACAACAAAGAATCATATAATGTATGGAAGCATTCTTCACTGGGGCTGGGTCAGAAAAGAGAAACAAACAGAAACAACATTATATGAGGTGTCTGCCTTTCAGCAAAATGAAGAGAAGGCAGTTCCCATGCTGTTTAATATATGTATAAAACTGCTAAGGGAAACTACTCTTTTGGTTTGCAACATACATCCATATAATTTTAAGTAGATGTTTTAAAACACATTTTGCAATGAGAATATTGAATGTCAGGGGACTTTGAGTAATTTTCTAAAATGTCACTGCTAGGAAGTTGAAAATCTAGACTTTCTACCATTATGTGTATATTTTTTTACTGTACCCTAATACTTTATATGATTCATGGTTTTCATTACCAAAGTTACTTCCTCCACCTTTAAGCTTATCTAAAGTTTACCTGATTTTTTAAATAAATGATTCTAGTCTTATACTTGCCCTGAAACATTTCCTACAAAATTCAAGAGCTCTCCTTTTGCTGAATACTTAATGCTAACTAAGTGCACATTTTTATAGTCTCCCATATCCCACTAACAATATATATGTGTTTGTTATACTTAAAAACTGTTTTGTTGGCACCTTAAGATCTGGGCCCTGGCTTATATATTTTTGGTTTCCAATTATTGCCAACCCAGTGAACAGTTAGTGGATGCTCTGTCACTCCTGACTCTGGATTTAGTCTGGGCCTCCGTTCCCAGGACTGACAGTTACCAGCTATGTGGTATTGGGCAAGTTACTTAATATCTCTGAGCTTTAATTTTTGTCATTTGTAAAAAGGGAGTAATAATAAAGCCTCTATCTCAAAGGGTTGTTGTGGGAATTAAACCGGACTTGGCAATGTAAAGCACTTTGCCTGGAACATAGTAAGTGCTCAATACATGTAGCTCTTGTCGTTAGTGTTTACTGTTATAATCAATTAATGATCACAGACTGAAAGATTGCCTGCCTATAGGACAGCTTCTATTAGAAAAATTCTCTAATATAATAATTTTGGTTCTGCAAGAGATAAAATATTCTTTAAAATAAACAAATATGTAGTCCAGAGGAGTTTGACTGAAAAGAAAACACACTCAAATTTTATCCCGCTCAATATTTTGGACCTACCTAGTAAGCAAAGAATCCAAAAATCCAAGTATTTTCATGGAACCATCCACTCCTCTCCAGTGCAGTTGCCTTCTAACTCTACTTGCTGCTGCTTCTGCTGCTGCTAAGTTGCTTCAGTCGTGTCCGACTCTGTGCGACCCCACAGATGGCAACCCACCAGGCTCCGCCGTCCCTGGGATTCTCCAGGCAAGAACACTGGAGTGGGTTGCCATTTCCTTCTCCAATGCATGAAAGTGAAAAGTGAAAGTGAAGTCACTCAGTCGTGTCCGACTCTGTGCGACCCCATGGACTGTAGCCTACCAGACTCCTCCATCCATGGGATTTTCCAGGCAAGAGTACTGGAGTAGGGTGCCATTGCCTTCTCCGAAAGCCATTACATGTAGTTGCTGTAAAATATAAGCTTCTTACCTTGGCTTTGAAAGGCCCTCAGTAATGACTCCGGCCTAGCTTTCCTTCCTCGTCTGTTGCCTCCTCCTCCCTTGCTCTCTCTCCCTGGTGTCACTGGCTTTCTTTTAGTTCTTGCAACCTTCCCTGAATCAGGTTATTGGCACTTGCTGTTGTCACTGTTTGAAGTGCTCATTTCCATGCTTGGCCTGCTCTGTTTAAATGGTTCTTTCTCTGGGAGCTTTTGCTGATCTCCCTCTCTAAAATAACTCCCTTTTCATCTATGCTTTTGTTCTTTTCCACAGCTCATTCATCTACTTTGTTATAGGTAACAAACACTTCATATGTTTGTTTAATGTCTGTTTTCATATTAACTTGTGAATTCCATAGGGGCATAAAATGTGTATCTTATTTAGGCTGTCATTTAGGGTAGGGCCTGACTCTTTATAGGTCAGTAGATAGTGAATGAATGACTAACTGAATGAATGAATGAATTGGGGGTGCATGTCTGGTCTGCTGTTTGGAATATTTGAATGCATTTGTTTATTCATAAACTCATTTATTAGACAATGAAAACTGAGATACCACAAGTTATAACATTTAAATTCTGAATAGCTTTCAGAGTAATTCATGAGCTACAGTTGAATGCTTTAATCTCCTCAGTTATTCAGAAATGAAATGTAATAGTTCATTATATGACAAGGGGAACCACCCAGAAAATCAGAATTCAAAAAAGTGCTTAACTTCCTTTCATATGTTACACCTTCCATCTGCCATACCCCAAGCCTATACCTAATTAACTCTATTTCATGATAACTTTGTCTTATGATTGATTCACTTGATTACCATACACCAAAATCATGTGTGCATCCATTGAAACAGCTTTTCTGTTATATATAGCATTTACTTTTCAAAATATTTTATCATTTGCATGAAAAAGTTAAATCTCAAAATTAAGATAATTAAATACTTTTTATTCTATTACAGTTAGGCAATTGCCTTTTATTATTTTTCTCTAACTTAAAGTATGTATATTGAATTTATCCTTCATAAAAAATGGAAGATACATATCAATGATGCATAGATTTGAACAGTAACCCTTTTATATTATATGTGGAAGTAAATCCCACACAGGTATACTCTCTCCCACCTCTTTCAAGGAAAACATATTCAGTAGAGTTGGAGAAAGACTTGTGTACTCTATTTTATTTCTCTAACTAGATCAGTGATAACCTGAGAATATTTTCCTTATTATCCTAAATAACCAGTATCATCTTATACTAGATGACCTTGTTATCTATAAAAATGAAGAAAACCATAAAATTTAGTTTATATTTTGATCATTATTTAGGGGGCTTTTGTGGGCCAAAAAAAGTAGGTAATTTTCTTCTTGAGAAAGTGATTATTTTTGCCTGTATTACTTTTTATCCTTTAAGTCTTTAGAGCTCACTAAATGATTAATGATATTCTTTTTCCTTATTTCACTTGTAGCTCAACATAATTGCTTATTCTTTTCTTGATCATATTGATTCTTTGTAGAGAATTTCTTGCAGATAAGTGTATGCTTATAAACGTATATATATTGAGGAACTTTTGCTTTAGGTCAGGTAAAATATAACAGGAAGGAAAAAGAAGGCCTGTGTGCTCTTTTTATGCACCCCCTATTCCTTTTAGGTCCCTGAGAACACAAAGGTGATATTAGTACAGTCCATGGGATTCCCAAGGGAAGAATACTAGAGTGGGTTGCCATTCCCTTCTCTAAGGGATCTTCCTAACCCAGGGATAGAACCTGGGTCTCCTGCATTGCAGGCAGATTCTTTACCATCTGAGCCACCAGGGAAGCCCCATTACTTGAGTAATAAATGCTATCTCCTACTACTGTTTCTCTCCTCATTTAACACACTGAAGTTATCTCTGATCCCATTTTTTAAAATTTCTTTGGTTGGAGGAAAATTCCTTTACAGTGTTGTGTTGATTTCTGCTGTACAACAACATGAATTAGTCAAAATTATATATATTCCTTCCCTCTTGAGCCTCCCAAACCCCATCCACCAACCCATCCTGCCCCTCTAGATCATCACAGAGTGCCAGGCTGGGCTCCTTGTGTTATATAGCCGCTTTCCACTAGCTGTCTATTTCACACGTGATAGTTGATCCCAATATTGAATCTATTACGTCTTGTTGATTTCCTTCTTCCCTCCCTTCTCTTTCTCCTTGCCTTCCTCCTCTGCTTCCCACTCCGTGCCTATCTTTCTTTCAAATAAGATGTAAAAACAATGTGTTTTATATCAGATAATATAAGAAAACAAGCAAATCAATTAATACAAAGGAAAAAATGGTGTTAGATAGTAAAGTGAGTTTCTGCATGGGATGGGGAGGAGTGTTGTCTGGCTCTGTAGAATAGGAGAGGGAAAGCAAGAGAGCCTACTTCTGTCTTAAATGTCTTCAGTCTTACTCCAGAGATACCTCATGCTACCCAGTTTGGGGCTTCTGCTATGGATCAGATAACTTCTTGGCTTGTCCACAGTGTTAGCCAAGGATTCAGCTTTTTGAAGTTTGTTTAATCGACTATAACTCACATGTTAGCTTTTCAGTTTCCAAAATGTTGTTGCTATTGTCTTCTCTTGAACTTTCTATTCTTGTAGGTTTATTCCTTTATGGAAAAGTCTTTAGCTGTCATGTTTGTGTGGTTTATGGAGGGAAAAGAGATGTGTTCCATTCTGTTTTGAACTGGAAGTTCTTACTTCATGTTCAACAGAAATATATGAGGTATCCAGTTACACACGGAAAGAGAGGAAGGAATACTCTTAAATAATAATAATAAAATCTGAAGAAAAACCATGCCTTGTTGCCCAATAGAAGTATTTAACTTCACCCATGCTCATTAGTTTCTCACCTCCCTATAGTGTGATTTGAGGTGAAGATAGCAATAAAAACTGAAGTTTCATGTAGGGGCACATATGCAGCCAAACAGTTAAGCTCAAATTCTTAGAGGGCATATGGTGTCAGTTCAGTCAAATTTCCATTGAACGGTTATGAGCATATAAGTTGATTAAACTTCTTTTTAAACTTTAAGACTTTATTTTTTAGAGAATTTTTAGATTTTCAGAAAAAAATGAGCACTAAATACAGAGGGTTCCCATATTACCTCCCAGCCTCAAAATAATTCCCCCAATTATTAACATCTTTCATTAATGTGGTTCATTTGATACAATTGATGAACCAAAATTGATATTTTATTATTAACTAAATTCTAGAGTTTACATTAGGGCTTGTTTGTGTTACACAGCTCTGTGGATTTTGACAAATACATTACTTGTATCTACCAGTATAGTATCATAGAATGTAGCAGAGACTTCCCTGTTGGTCCAGTGGTTAAGACTCCTCTGTGCTCCCAATGCGTGGGGCATGGGTTCAGTTCCTTGTTGGGGAACTAAAATACAGAAAAAAGAATAATGTCACTGCCCTAAAAAAATCCCATGTTCTACCTATTCATTCCTCTCCCTCTCCTTCCCCTTCAGACCTCTGGCAACATCTAATCTTACTGTCTATGGTTTTACCTTTTCCAGTGTCATGTAGTTGAAATTATGCAATATGTAGCATTTTCAGACTGTCTTCTTTGACTTAGGAATGTTTATTTAAGGTTTCTCCATGTCTTTTCATGGTTTGATAATTCATTTCTTTATATTGTTGAATAACCTTCCCTTGTGGGGCTTCCCATGTGGCTCAGTTAGGTAAAGAACTGCAAAGCAAATCCCTCGGAGCTGCAGGTTCAATCTCTGGATCAGGAAGATCCACTGGCATAAGAAATGGCAACCCACTCCAGTTTTCTTGCCTGGGAACTCCCATGGGTGGAGGAGCCTGGTGAGTTATAGTCCATGGGGTCACAAAGAGTCAGATATGACTGAGCACAGCACAGCATCACATGGCAACCTTCCCTTGCTTGAATTTATCAGTTTGTTTATTCATTGACTTATTGAAGGATATATTGGTTGCCTTCTAGTTTTTGCAGTTATACATAAGCTGCAACAACCTTTCATGTGCAGGCTTTTGTGTATATATAGTTTTTGACTTATTAGGTGAAATGTAGAGCATAATGTCTGGGTTGTGCGGTAAAACTATATTGAGCTTTGCAATAAACTGCCAAACTGTCTTCCAAAGTGGCTCAGATTAACTTGTTTTTACATTTTGTAAGTAATCTATATTATTTTTTTAGAACAATGTACATGGCCGTCAATAGTGATTTGTATTACACAAATAAATAGTGATTTGTATTACACAAATAAAAATTCATTGTAAAGGTTTTATAATTTCTGTAGTTACTGATACATTAGTACTTAATGTTATATTGACCCTAACATTGCTAGAAGAGAGATTCTATTTGGAAAAGGTACTGTATAAATTTAAAGTAATCACATCAGCATACTTTACTTTCCACATACTGAAAATATTCTCTACCCTTTAATAGAAATAAATATACACAGTAAGAGAACTATGGACTGTGTTGGAATGATGATATTTTATTTGCTTTATACTTCATTTAACCATTCATTAAACATGCATTCAGTTCAGTTCAATTCAGTCACTCAGTCACGTCCAACTCTTTATGACCCCATGGACTACAGCATGCCAAGCTTCCCCGTCCATCACCAACTCCCGGAGTTTACTCAAACTCATGTCCATTGAGTCGGTAATGCCATCCAACCATCTCATCCTCTGTCGTCCCCTTCTCCTCCTGCCCTCAATCTTTCCCAGCATCAGGGTCTTTTCAAATGAGTCAGTTCTTCGCATCAGGTGGCCAAAGTATTGGAGTTTCAGCTTCAATATCAGTCCTTCCAGTGAATATTCAGGACTGATTTCCTTTAGGATGGACTGGTTGGATCTTGCAGTCCAGGGGACTCTCAAGAATCTTCTCCAACACCACAGTTCAAAAGCATCAATTCTTTGGCTTTCTTTATAGTCCAACTCTCACATCCATACCTGACTACTACTGAAAAAACCATAGCCTTGACTAAACAGACCTTTGTTGGCAAAGTAATGTCTGTGCTTTTTAACATGCTGTCTAGGTTGGTCATAACTTTTCTTCCAAGGAGTAAGCATCTTTTTATTTCATGGCTGCAGTCACCATCTGCAGTGGTTTTGGAGCCCAAGAGAATAAAGTCTGCCACTGTTTCGACTGTTTCTCCATCTATTTGCCATGAACTGATGGATCAGGACGCCATGATCTTAGTTTTCTGAGCGTTGAGCTTTAAGCCAACTTTTTCACTCTCCTCTTTCACTTTCATCCAGAGACTCTTTAGTTCTTTACTTTCTGCCATAAAGGTGGTGTCATCTGCATATCTGAGGTTATTGATATTTCTCCCGGCAATCTTGATTCCAGCATGTGCTTCTTCCAGTCCAGCGTTTCTCATGATGTGCTCTGCATATAAGTTAAATAAGCAGGGTGACAATATACAGCCTGAAGTACTCCTTTTCCTATTTGGAACCAGTCTGTTCCGTGTCCAATTCTAACTGTTGCTTCCTGATCTGCATACAGGTTTCTCAAGAGGCAGGTCAGGTGGTCTGGTATTCCCATCTCTTTCCCATTTGCATTCAGTACCTAAACTAATTATAAACATGTTTTTATCTAAAAGAATGTCCCTCAGGAAATTGAAAAAATCTAGCATCCCTCACCCTTACCTATTAAATATTAGCTATTCCCATCAATTATTATGACAATTAAAAACACCCCCTCAGATTTTTGAAATTCTCAGTGGCACTACTGTTGCTGAGAAAGGGTGATTATTTAAAGATGAGCGTATTTGTAATTCAGTGTGTCCATTATGATGCATTTTATTTCACCTTAAAATAAGTTAGTGATTTCAGAATCAGAGACAATGATGGGTTGTATATAAAGTCACAACATTTAGTCAAAGGACCTCAGAAATAAGGCTGCTGCTGCTGCTGCTGCTAAGTCGCTTCAGTCGTGTCCAACTCTGTGCGACCCCAGAGACGGCCGCCCACCAGGCTCCCCCATCCCTAGGATTCTCCAGGCAAGAGTACTGGAGTGGGTTGCCATTTCCTTCTCCAAGGCATGAAAGTGAAAAGTGAAAGTGAAGTCGCTCAGTCGTGTCCTACTCCTAGTGACCCCATGGACTGCAGCCTACCAGGCTCCTCCATCCATGGGATTTTCCAGGCAAGAGTACTAGAGTGGGTTGCCATTGCCTTCTCCCAGAAATAAGGCAGTGACTTCAATATGTAAATTAGAAAATTGTGAGATATAGTGTGGGACAGAAGAAGTAAGTTCCTCACACAGCATCACAGAACCTGCCAGTGGCAGTACATTTTGTACTAACTCTGCTGCATCTCTGTATACTGGACATACTGTTCTAAATCTCCTGTGCCTTAACATTAATTTTTTTCTTTTTATCAATAGCAGAGCCAAGAAGGGGAAAAAAAAAAAAACAAAACAACTGAAAGCTCATTAACATTGTATCTTTCTTAAATTCTGTTTAAAATTAATTTACGACTGCTTTTACTTTGTTTTTTTTCTCTATTTTCATTACTATGAGTATCTTTTTTTGTGGCACTTGCTATTCCTTTGTCATCACTGCATGTCTTTTCTTTTTACTGGCTTCTTAAATCCTGCTGCATTGCTTTTTGCCTTTCCTTCTTTAATCTTTTCTCTTCTGTTTAATTTTTAAATTCTTTGCCCTTTATCTTTCTTTCGGTCTTTTTAGCTGCTCTCCCTTCCTTTGATTTCCTCTTAAATGTTACTTCTTAACATTGCGCTGTTTCATTGATTTTTTTTCTTTCTGTTTTATCTTTCTAATTTTATGTTTTCCTTTATATATAAGGAAAACCTACTCTGCCTACACATACTGAATTAAAGAGAGAGAATACTATTAAAACCTCCATGTTACACAGAAAAAAACAGCAACAATACTTATTCAAACTTATTGTGTGGAAACTGAAAGATTTATATGACACATTTTCTCCTCATTTTTTCCTTGTTTTTTTTTTTTTTTTAATTAAAGCCCAAATAATTGATGTGCTTATATATAGCAAATTCAGTCATTTTCCATTTTTCTAATATCCTACATTTAACTGGATACAAAATATATTTTTGAGACATAAACATTTGCTTGTAGCTAGACTACAATTAATTTTTCCTTTTATTAAATCATTGGGACTAGATAGAATACATTTGTAATGCTATTATAAGTGCAGATCAAGAGCATAATAAAAAAAGATTATCATGAAATTGTTATTCTTTCACAATATTTATCTGTCCAAACAGTCTAAACAGTTTAATATATGCTAATTCTTAAATATTAATATCATGATGCATTTTCTTGAAACTGAAGAAACATCTGCAGCAAATACATTAACCAAACTCTACTAAATTGGGTTGGTTGTTGGTTTATCAGTTTGTCCTTAGGCATCCTGAGAACTGAAACTGAGAAGTAGAGATTGAGGTACTCACTTTTCACAGAGGGGGACAAGCAGATAAGTATTATAAGGAAAGGTAGAAACTCATGAAATCTTGGTTGTTATGTTTCTGCTTCAAGCAAGAAATTTCTTGAGGGACGTTCTGTAGTTGAAGAAAGAGATGAGGAGAAATTAAGTGATGGCTGCCTTAGTTCACACATAGAAAAGGGCATTGGGTATTCAGTTCAGATTTACTTTATTGATCATTTGGCTTTACATTTATCTTATATATCTATACATTCTGTTGATTACTATTCTGACTCATGCTCAGGCTGATTTTACTTGTAGTTCTTTCAGTAGATAAAATATAGTATTCTCAAGCATCTTTGTATTACTGCTTATGATGGAATTTTATCTATATACTATTTACGTAAAATATTTATTAATTTGTCATGTATTTTTAAGTTATATATATTTATTATAAATAACTAATATTTTAAACAATAATTATTTCATGCATTAATTTCCTTAAACAAACACTACTAAAGCTTACCACTGTTAGAGTTTTTTGTGTGTGTCAGATGATCATTTTTAAATTATTTTGTGCTTTCTTTGATAATATTGTGGCTTTATCTGTTGATTTCCCTCTGGCTAGGTTTAGACTAGTGGAGATTTTTCCTGCCCAGGATCAAAGGGCTTAAATAAATGAGTAATGTTCATAGGATTTTAATGACAAATAGCAAATGTATTCAAAATAACAAACTATTTTCTGACAGTGTACTTTATAAATAAAAACTTGGTATTGTCAGCAGCATTGTAATTTTATACATATTTTGAAAGAATCTTTTACTAAATAACGTCTTTACCTAGTTTTCCTGTTGTAGATAATTAAAGAAATGAAACAACTTTTTTTCTGATTTGATCATCTTAGGCTGTTAATTTCCCAAACCTGGTGATAATTAAAACAAATTGGAGAATTTTTTGAAACTTCTTTTTGAAAACCTGCCCTATCCAAGATATCCAGGTATAAAATCTTGGAGTTTGGTGTTCCGTGTATATGTGTGTATTTAAAATGCACTCTTAGTGTTATAGAGTGTGGCCGTGCACAGCCCTTAGCATCTGGCCATTGGTTACCCCGCACTAGGTAGCTGTTACCATGAAGTTATGTGAGGTTACCTTAAGAAAATTTACCGCAAGACCACCAGCAGTCACTGGGTGCAGCATTGGCTCCTCCCCATGTGAGCAGCTGTCACTGAGTGACCGTTAGTGCTCACGCTCAGCCGGCGCCTCAGTAGGGCCCCAAGTAAGCATTTGTCACTGAGGGACCGTTAGTGGCCCTGTTCAGTTAATGGCCCAGGGAATGGTGGTCCTCCTAGTGAACCAGTGGTGGAGAGTGAGGTAAGAGGCGGACCCTCGCCTTCTCCCAGAGAGCCTTTAAAAGCTCACTGGGGCTTGGGCCAGTGGGGAGGCTGGGGGAACCCAGGGAACATTTGGGGGCTGTGTCCTGCAGGGCTCCAGAGCCCTGGCCAAGGCCATCCCCTGGCGGGGCTCAGGTTTTGAGGTGGTGATGAACTCCCCCATCACAGCCTCTGTGACCTCGTCGCATCAGCAGTCTGCATAGGATGCAGTCTGTGGGACCTGGCCCCTGGCTTCTGGGTGGCCTGAGGGCAGGTTGAATCCTGGGCACCTGTCTCCCTCAGAGATGACAAGCTCTGATGACACACTCAGTTGTGTCCAACTCTTTGCGATCCCATGAACTATACAGTCCGTGGAATTCTCCAGGCCAGATTACTGGAGTAGGTAGCCCTACCCTTCTCCAGGGGATCTTCCCAACCCAGGGATCAAATCCAGGTCTCCCGCATTGCAGTGGATTCTTTGCCAGCTGAGCCACAACAGAAGCCCAAGAATACTGGAATGGGTCACCTATCCCTTTTCCAGCAGATCTTCTCCACCCAGGAATCAAACTGGGGTCTCTTGTATTGCAGGCAGATTCTTTACCAACTGAGTTATCAGGGAAGCCCCATAACAGTAATAAAGGTCATTATAATTTTTGATCAGTATTTTTTGTCAGTTTTATATGTTTCAACTATGTGTGTGCATGTGCTTAGTCATGTCCAACTATTTGTAACCCTGTGGAGTAGTAGTCTGCTAGGCTTCTCTGTCCATGGAATTTCCAGGCAAGAATACTGGAGTGGGTTGCCATTTCCTACTCCAGGATGTTTCAGCTATAGGCTCATCTGAACAATAAGCTGTGTGACATCCAAAGATTGTACTGATTAGAAAGAACAGGTCACTAGCAGTCAGGAAGCAACACTGAAAATGATCATAGAAATCATCCAGACTATGGGAACATCGTTACCTAACTATGTTAGGCATCTTTCTGAGATAGAAGCCCCCTCTAGTGCATCCCTCTAGAGCACCCCAACCTTGGCTTGGGAATAATGCTGAAGGTCGCTTAGTAGAGTTCTCTAGAGAAACAGAACCAATAGGATGTGTGTGTTTGTATGGAGAGAGAGAGAGAGAGATAGAGACTGATTTTAAGAAATTAGGGTCTGGCAAGTCAAATTTGCAGGGCAGTCTTTGAGGCTGGAGTTGATATTGTAGCTCGAGTCAAAGGCAGTTTGGATACAGACTTCACTCTTCCTTAGAGGAGATCTCTTTTCTCTTAAGGCTTTCAGTAAAGTGGATAAGGCCCACCCACATTATGGAGAGTAATCTGCTTTCCTAAAATGTTAATCTCATCTAAAAATTTCCTCCATAGTGGCATCTGGACTGGTATGTGACCAAATATCTGAGTACCATGCCATAGCAATGGCTTCTCTGGTGACTCAGATGGTAAAGAATCTGTCTGCAATGCAGGAGACTTGGGTTTAATCCCTGGATTGGGAAGATACTCCTCAGAAGGGAATGGCTACCCATTCCCGTATTCTTGCCTGGAGAATTCCATGGACAGAGGAGCCTGGTTGGCTACATCACATGGGGTCTCAAACAGTCAGACACCATTGAGTGACTAACACACACATGCATGCACACACACACACACACATACGGCCTAGCAAAGTTGACACAAAATTAACTGTCACGGCATCCCTTAATATTCAGTCAACTCTACATTTAAAATATGTAATCCTTCTAATTTTGGGCTTCCCTGGTGGCTCAGACAGTAAAGAAGCCACCTGCAATGCGGGTGACCTGGGTTCGATACCTGGTTTAGGAAGATCCCCTGGAGGCAGGCATGGCAGCCCACTCCAGTATTCTTGCCTGGAGAATCCCCATGGACAGAAGAGCCTGTCGGGCTACAGTCTGTGGAGTGGCAAAGAGTCAGACACAGCTAAACACAGCACAGCTACATTTAAAATGTGTAATCCTTCAAATTTTGAAAAGATATGAAAATAATATAAAATAAATATATATGTAAATGAGTGAATAGATAGATAAATGCTGATCAATCCCATATGTATTACCTATACTATTACTTAATAAGAAAAGATTCAATTCCCTCTTAACTTTGTCGACACTTTAGAAATGGAGCAAATAACAGAAGTGTGTATAGAGCACATTGATTCACAGAAGAAGTAATGAATCATAGAGCTCTATGCTTGGCCTTGCTTGGTATGGTTATCACATTAAGGAAAATACATAAACTAAGGAAGGGTAACTACTGTGTTAAATGTCTGAATTGAGATCCAATAAGGATTTTGGCACAGTGTTTGAGAAAAGCAAGATGAAAATTAATAGAATGACCATAAAACCTTGTTCTTAAGTTTTAAGAAAGTTGTACAAGTGTGGATGTAAAAGAGACTTAGAAATATACCAACTCAAAATACCACAGAAGATTATAGGGATTGTTAAAACAGATTGTACATTCAACACAGCTGTTGCCTAAATGGGGTGAAGGATAAATTTGACACATTATAATCTACTCTTGTAAAACTTTAAGGCAACTAGAATATATGTCACTTAAAACATATTCTGCCTTATAACAATAGGGTGAAATTATAAAAAGTCTTGCTTTACATTAGACTACAAATTTTATCGTCCAGTTAGTTCCATAAACACAGAATCAGCCTTCAATTAATCTTAGTTCCATTGACTTGAAAGTGCATGCATGCATTTTCAGTCGCTTCAGTTGTGTCCAACTCTTTGCAACCCCATGGACTGTACCCCGCCAGGCCCCTCTGTCCATGGGATTCTTCAGGCAAGAATACTGGAGTGGATTGCCATGCCCTCCTCCAGGGTTTCTTCTGGACCCAGTAATCAAACTCAAGTCTCCTGTTACTGCTGCTTTGTAGGTGGATTCTTTACCTGATGAGCCATCGGGGAAGCCCTGACTTGAAAGTTCAGTTCAGTTCAGTCGCTCAGTTGTGTCTGACTCTTTGCGACCCCATGGACTGCAGCACACCAGGTCTCCCTGTCCATCACCAACTCCTGGAGCTTGCTCAAACTCATGTCAGTTGAGTCGGTGATGCCATTCAACCATCTCATCCTCTGTCATCCCCTTCTTCTCCTGCCTTCAATCTTTCCCAGCATCACGGTCTTTTCCAATGACTCAGTTCTTTGCATCAGGTGGCCAAATATTGGAGTTTCAGCTTCAGCATCAGTCCTTCCAATGAATATTCAGGGCTTATTTCCTTTAGGATTGGCTGGTTTGATTTCCTTGCAGTCCAAGGAACTCTGAAGAGTCTTCTCCAACACCACAGTTCAAAAGCATCAATTCTTCGGTGCCCAGCTTTCTTTATTGTCCCAACTCTCACATCCATATATATCTACTGGGTAAGCCATAGCTTTGACTAGATGGACCTTTGTCGGCAAAGTAATGGCTCTGCTTTTTAACATGCTGTCTAGGTTGGCTGTAGCAAGTAGGCATCCCCAAATAGCTTTGGGAATAATACCTTCAAGTGATATTTGTTAATGATAAGTTGATTGATAACTAGCAGAAGTGTGAACTAGCAAATAGGTAATTGAAGGAGAGATTTCTGATAGAATGCTGCCTAAAGAACTCTCATTAACTTGCAACCCTTTTAAGATTTTCTTAAAACCATTTCTGTACGTCTCTGAGTTTTGATCCTGACACAGGTAACGTCTGACCTCTTAAGCAATTTATCCAAAGTTACTCTGAACACATTATGATGTCCGCTGTACTGAGTATGATTGGAGAACACATTGTACTGAGATGTCTGAGAATTCCCATATGGTGAATTAGGAGGACAGGGAACACTGTAAACAAATACATTATTTATTAAACTGTTATCTGTTTTTTTTGAAAAAGCTACATTTGTAGATCTCAGAATTCTGTAAAATCCAAAATGTGGAACAATTTAGCTAATACCAATATTGATAGACATATTTATATTTGCTAGTACAAAGTAGGAATTTCAGAACTGATGTCATGTGACAAGGAACTGTGAAACAATGTTATTATGTTTTATATTTTAGCCCCACAATTTTTTCTGACTTCATTTAAATTACATAATTTAAAGATTATGCATCTTGGATTTTTCTTTCAGTTTGTTTTATAAAAAAATTACCTTTTGTGCTCTACATTGATATAATGATTTGATCTTCCTCCTTAAGATATATTTTTGCCAAAATACTGACCATTTTTCTAAGAGATGTCCTTCATAATTAATAGATAATCCAATTTAAAAAATTTGAAAAGCATAGCAACTTTGAATTGATAATGATACTAATGTATTTTTGTTATTTATGTCATACCTTGTTCATAAAATATTGTAGTTGTTTCCTGTATAATGTATACAATGTAGGGAGTTATTTTCATTAAGACATTTCTGGAACCATAGACCTGATAATATAGTATAGAAAATATAGAGTCACTGAAAAGGTTACAACCCTATTAAATTTCATTGGAATAAAAAGTGACCCGGCTACTGAATTTAGCATGAAAATTCTGTGGTTGAGCGATGGCTGAAAACTCCGTTAGTAGTGAGAGTATGGAAGTAGGGCAATTAAGTTGTTATAAATCTGAAACCATACTTGTTAGTACACTAAAGCAGTAAAAAAAAAAAAAAAATAATAATAATAATAATAATAATAATAATGTGTTCTAGTGCCTTGTCAGATTTGAGTCAAAATATTTCAAAGTATTTGATCACAATCAAACTTTTTAGGAAATGGAACAGCTTCCCTGGAAACTGCTTTCTCCCTTATCTCTCTCTCTGTTTTATGTCTTCCTCTTCTCCTCCCTCTTTCCCCCTTCCTTCCTTTCAACCCCCTTTTGCCCCTTTTCTCTATTTTCCTGTAAGAAATATTTATTTAGTTACTTCTCTGTGCAAGACACTGTACTAACATATGCATCCTAAAGGGTTACAAGACATGGATTCAACAGTCCATTACCTGTTTCAAGTCTATTACAGCCATGCAGATTATTTTTCAAAAGAGCCAGTTTATTTCATACTCACACCTGAACATTGTGTTTGAAATTAAAAAAAAAAAAAACTTTCCTCTTATTATATTTGTTGCCTTTTATTATCCCTTAATTTTTTTTTAATTAAAACTTTGAGTTTTAGAACAGTTTTAGGTTCACTGCAAACTTCAGGGCCAGGGTACAGAGATTTCCTGTATTCTCCCTGTTCCCAAGCATGCATCGTCTTCCCACATTATTGACATTCTTCAACAAAGTTACAGCAAATCATAGGAAATAATGTTCTGGGCTAATAGAAATATGGTGCTCTATTGAATTTTTGCTTTTGATTAGTATAGAGTGGGGAAAATGGAAACAGTGACAGACCTTATTTTCTTGGGCTCCAAAATCACTGTGGACAGTGACTGTAGCCATGAAATTAAAAGATACTTGATCCTTGGAAGAAAAGCTATGACAAATCTAGACAGTGTATTAAAAAGCAGACATCACTTTGCCAACAAAGGTCCATATCGTCAAAGCTATGGTTTTCCCAGAAGTCATGTACAGATATGAGAGTTGGACCATAAAGAAGGCTGAGGGCCAAAGAATTGATGCTTTCAAACTGTGGTGTTGGAGAAGACTCATAAGAGTCCCTTGAGCAGCAAGGAGCTCCAACCAGTCAATCCTAAAGGAAATCAACCCTGAATATTCATTGAGAGGACTGATGCTGGAGCTGAAGCTCCAGTACTTTGGCCAGCTGACACAAAGAGCTGACTCTTTGGAGAAGACCGTGATGATGGGAAAGATGAGGGCAGGAGAAGAGGGCAACAGAGTATGAGATGGTTGGATGGCATCACCGACTCAATGGACATGGTGTGTTTGTGCTCAGTCATGTGTGAGTCTTTGTGACCCCCTGAACTATAGCACACCAGACTCCTCTGTTCATGGGGAAGACTGAAGCTTGATGGCTCATTCAGGCAAGGGTCCAGTCCTCTCCACCTTTGCACTGATCACTACATGAGGGATGCTCCAGAACATCTGTCCTCAGCTGAGCCAATAGCTGGGGAATTAATTCCTTAGTCCCAAAAGTGAGTTTGGGCAACAGATCACAGTATCTACTGTACTTGGGTTAGAACTGAAGTGCTGGATGTAGTTATATAAAATGACTCTCTCAGTCCTGGTCCAGTCCACCCATTTCTTCAGGACCACAGCTAGAACCACTTATTCATTCTTTCTACTTTTATTGTTGTCTTCTTCCAGTTCATTCTCTGCATGACAGAAAGAGCAAACTTTTTAAAAATTGGATCCTATAAATCAGTGTTACTACTCTGCCTAAAATCTTCCTTTGACTTCCAGTTGAAGAAAGGATAAAATCTACGTTCATAATTCATAATTCATAGCTATAGATCCCATGCTCTACCTGAGCTTACTCTTGTCCATTTCTGCAGCATTTTCTTATGCTATTCATACTTCCCCCCTCACATATTATATTTTAGACACACTGGCCTTCTATCAATTTCTCGAACATGCCAACTTGTCTTCTATCTGAGGGCATTTGCACTTCTTGTTTCCCAACCAGTCATGCATCCCTCCATACTTTTTATGTGATAGTTTCTGTCTTATTCTTTGGATCAAATTCCCATCGAGGCCTTTCTTGACTACCTTGTTTAATGTGGACCTCCAATAACTTTTCTCTGTCAGGTCACTATATTTTCCTTCATAGTCCTTATTACAAGCTGTGATTATCTTGTTTATTTAATTTTTTCTATGTTTTCTGTCTTCCCCAGTTGGAATGAAGGTTATGTGAGTCATTTTCCCAATTTACACCTTTTCCTGTAATAAGTCCTTGATAATTTTTTTTTCATTCATTGCTGAATGATGGTCTTGATCTATCTTAAATGGCTCACCTGCTTTAACTTATTTTTTCTGAATACATTTTTCTTTAATACTTAGAAGTCATATGGTAACTCTGTGCCTAACATTTTGAAAAACTGCCAAACCAAAGAGGATACATTTTATAATTCCACGAGCCAATGTAGGAGGGTTCTACTTGTTATAGTCATGTCTTTTTAGTTGAAGCCATCTTAGTGGATGGGCAGTAGTATTTGATTTCCATTTCTCTAACAACTGATAATTTGCATTACTTTAGGTGCTAATTGATCATTTTTCTTTGGAGAAATATCTTATCAAATAGTGTCCTCTTAAAAAAAATGGGTACATTCCTTTTATTGTTAAGTTGTAAGACTTCATACATTCTAGATACTAGTCTCTTATCAGGTATGTGGTGTGCAAATGTTTTCTCCATTTTTATGAATTATCTTTTCAATTTCTTTATAATGTCCTCTGAAGCACAACATTTAAAATTTTGACAAAGTCCAGTTTATCTGTTTTTTTCTTCTGTCACTTGTGCTTTTGATGCCACATCTAAGAAATCATGGCCTAGTGGAAGGTCACAAAGATTTGTTCTTCTGAGAATTTTGTAGTTTTAGCTGTTACTTTTAGGTCTGTGATTCAATTTGATTTAGTTTTTATTTATCTTGTGAGATAGGGGTCCAAGTTCATTCTTTCACATTTAGCTATATTCCCAGGACTTTGTGTTGAAACGACTATCCTTGGGGCTTCCCTGATGGTCCTTGGTTAAGAATACACCTGCCAATGCAGGGGACAGGAATTGGATCCCTGGTCTGAAAACATCCCACGTGCTGCATGATAAGCCTATGTGCCACAACTACTGAAGCCTGCATGCTTACAGCCCATCAGTTCAGTTCAGTCACTCAATTGTGTCTGACTCTTTGCAACCCCATGGACTGCAGCACACCAGGCCTCCCTGTCCATCGCCAACTCCTGGAGTTTACCAAAACTCATGTCCATCAAGTTGGTGATGCCATCCAACCATCTCATCCTCTGTCGTCCCATTTTCCTCCCGCCTTCTATCTTTCCTGCATCAGGGTCTTTTCAAATGAGTCAGTTCTTTGTATCAAGTGGCCAAAGCATTGGAGTTTTAGCTTCAACATCAGTCCTTCCAAAGAATATTCAGGACTGATTTCCTTTAGGATGGACTGATTGGATCCCCTAGTAGTCCAAGGGACTCTCAAGAGTCTTCTCCAACACCACAGTTCAAAAGCATCAATTCTTCGGCACTCAGATTTCTTTATAGTCCAACTCTCACATCCATACATGACTACTGGAAAAACCATAGTCTTGACTAGACTGACCTTTGTTGGCAAAGTAATGTCTCTGCTTTTTAATATGCTAAGTTGGTCATAACTTTTCTTCCAAGGAGTAAGCGTCTTTTAATTTCATGGCTGCAGTCACCATCTGCAGTGATTTTGGAGCCCCCCAAAATAAAGTCTGACACTGTTTCCACTGTTTCCCCATCTATTTCCCATGAAGTGATGGGACCAGATGCCATTATCTTAGTTTTCTGATTGTTGAGCTTTAAGCCAACTTTTTCACTCTCCTCTTTCATCAAGAGGCTCTTTAGTTTTTCTTTACTTTCTGCCATAAGGGTGGTGTCATCTGCATGTCTGAAGTTATTGATATTTCTCCTGGCAATCTTGATTCCAACTTGTGTTTCATCCAGCCCAGTGTTTCTCATGATATACTCTGCATATAATTTAAATAAGTGGGGTGACAATGTAGAACCTTGACGTATTCCTTTCCCCATGCTCCTCAACAAGAGAAGCTGCTTCACTGAGAAGCCTGTGCACTGCAACAGAGAGTAGCCCCTGCTTGCCACAATTAGAGAAAGTACACAACAATGAAGACTCAGTGCAGTCAAAAATAAATAAAAATAAATAAATCTTTAAAAAAAGAAAATTCTACTTTGGAATTGTCTTCCCTTGCCAAAAATCAGTTAAGCAGAAATGTGTTGATTTCTGTATTCTCAGTTTTATTCCATTAATCTGTATGTCTGACCTTCTGTTGGTTCTGCATTGTCTTGGTTATCTAGATTTATAGTAAGTTTTGAAGTTGGGAAGTGTGAAGTTTTGAAATTAGGAAGTTTGAGTGTTCTAACTTTAGTCTTTTTCAATATGGTTTTGGCATGTCCATATGAATTTTAGGATCAACTGGTCAGTTTCTTCAGAAAGAAGAAGCTGGAACTCTGATAAGGATTGTGTTGATTCTGTAAATTGATTTTGTCAGCATTGCTGTCTTTCTGTTAAGTTTTCACATCTGTGAACATTGGAAGTCTTTCCTTTTAGTCAAGTCTTCTGTGATTTTTTTCAGTGATATTTAAGTACTTTTCATTTACTGTAAACTCTACATTTATTTTGGTTAGTTTATTTTGGAGTATTTTATTCTTTTGGGTGCCATTGTAAATTGATTTTTTCTCAATTTTATTTTCACATCGTTCATTGCTAGTATACAATTCACTTTTTTATATCCATCTCATGTCCTGCTACTTTGCTGAATTCATTTTTTTAGTTCTAACAGATTTTTTTGTGTGGTTTCTTTAGGATAACCTATATACATGATTTTTGTTCACAAATCAGATGCATTTAATATTTCTCTTCTAAAATCTTGATACCTTTTGCTTTTTCATGGAATTGTCCTAGCTAGTTCCTCCATTACAGTGTTAAATAGATATTATAACAACTGATAATCTTTTCTTCCTTCTGATCTTAGAGGGAGAGCATTTGATCTTTCACCACTAAATATGATTTTAGATGTGTTTTGTTTTGTTGGTGCTCTTTATTGGGTCCAAGAAAGTCCCTTCCATTCCTAGTTTTCTGAGTGTTTTTATCAAATGCTTTATCTTTGTATGTTGAAGTGATCATCTTGGTGTTTTTTTTTTTAAAGGTAGCTGAACACACAGCAAACATATGGTAAGCTCAGAGATAACCAAGAACAAGCCAATTGCTGTTATTTGCTGTCCAGTTTCATTACATTTTCCTGGGGTGTTTAATGGCTACTCTAATGAAAGAGTAAAATCACCTAATTAATACAAAATTTGAAGTTAGAAAACTATAAACCTAAAATATATGTGCATGCACATATACACATGCACACACATGTATTCTCTGGTTTTGAACAAAATGTCAAAAAATGCCACGGTAAGAGCATTTGTTTCAATGGTTTATTTAAGTAAGTATTGCTTTATTAAAATTCCAAAGTTTTAATTGTCAAAAAGCTATAGTCTCAGAAATGTCACTGAAATTGGAAGCACATGTTTTTGTCTGTAACATTATATCTTTTTTGTTTGTTTGTTTGTTGTAGTTGATACTGATATATCCTCTTTACCTCCATCACCTCTCCACAACAGGGCATATAGGTTACTGCAGAGATAATTTCTGAAATCATAGTTCTACTTGAGCTCAGGTCATATGTTTTTCAAGGCAAGAGGAGATTTATTTTGATAACAGCTATTACTTATAGCACAGCATGATACTGCTATGATGCTAATCATTTTTCACTTGTTGAAATGTTATTTTTGTTAAGAAATGAATAAAATAATCTTTTTATATGAGTACCTTACCTCCTTAAATTAAAAAATATATATATTTGATAATGTTTTTGAAAATGTATACCCCAAAGCTTGTGGGCTTCCCCGGTGGCTCAGTGGTAAAGAATGCCTGCTGTGCAGGAGACATAAGAGATGCACATTTGATCCCTGGGTCAGGAAGATCCCCTGGAGGAGGGCATGGTAACTCCTCCAGTATTCTTGAAGGGAAAATTTCATGGACAAAGGAGCCTCACAGGCTACAGTCCATGGGGTCCAAAGAGTCAGGTTTGACTAAAGCAGCTGAGCACGCATGCACATACTCCAAAGCTTATCAGATCAAAAAACAGTTTATTACTGGCTATAAGATGACCCTTTATGCTGTTACACAGTTAGAGTAAGCATCTTCAGTAGCTTCCAGAAACAGTCTCAATGTATTCATCCAGAACCTTGACAACTTCACTTCCAGACCCATAATATATTTGGGTCATCAGCCACTGTAATTTTGTTTGAGGGCCATATTTCTCAAGGTTACTTCCTTTTTTAATGTGTCAGTTCGTTAGCAGAAATAAAAATAATAACAGTATCTTAAAAATGAAAGGAATCTTGGAGGTTACATCTAATTTATTATTCAATTCCATTCCTTGTAGGAGTTGAATCTGAACAAGACTAAATAGTTGGTCAATTAACTATTTTAAATAGAAACAAGAAATAGGGTGACTCATGGAGCATCCTGTTAATTGTTGACAGCTTTTATTTTTTTTTGGAAACTTTGGCTCTTATTTTTAGAGAATTCTTAGTGCACTGGTTTGTATTTGTATTCTTATAGTTTAGTTTATTTTTTCTAATTAAAACCCACTAGTCTTAGTTGTTCTTTGAAAGGCATATTACATATGTATACCTATATCATATGTTAGAAAACATCAAGAATTTGAAAATAGTTATATTTCTACTATATGTCTGCTTCTTTGAGTAAAACATCTCGAACTAATAATCTATTGGTTAGTCATTGCAAAAATAATCTATGGCTTTAGTTTAGAACCTTACATACTCATTTGTTGTTATTTTTAAATTTGAAGTATAATTGATTTACAATGTTATGTTAATTTTAACAGTTTCATGAGGTATAATTTTCATACAATAAAACCTCCTCATTGTAATTGAGTTCAGTGATTTTAGTATATTTAAAGTTGTGTAATCATCACCAGATTCAGTTCTGTAACTCCGTTCTTACCCCTCAAAACTCTCTCGTGCTTCCTTGTAGTTAAGCCCTGCTACCACACCCATCATAGGCGACTGCTGATCTGCATTCTGTGTTCACAGATTTGCCTTTCCTAGAAAATTTTTATGAATAGAATCTTACAATATTACAATATGTAATGCTTTGTTTCTTCTTTCAGTTAACATAATACTTTTGAGACTCTTCAATGCTATAGCATGTTTAGAATTTTTTTCTTTCATTGCTAAGTATTTCATTGTATGGGCTTCCCAGGTGCTGCTAGTGGTAAATAAAATAAAATAAAATAAAATAAAATAAAATAAAATAAAATAAAATAAAATCTGCCAATGCCGGAGACATAAGAGATGGAGATTCGATCCCTGGGTCGGGAAGATCCCCTGGAGGAGGGCATGGCAACCCACTCCAGTATTCTTGCCTGGAGCATCTGATGGACAGGGAGGCCTGTGGGCTACAGTCCTTAGGATGACAAAGAGTCAGACATGACTGAAGCAACTTAGCATGCATCCTCGCATTCCATTGTATAGATCAAATTTTGATTACCAGTTCACCACATTTGGTTTGTCTCTTGTTTTTTGGCTATTCTAAATAATATGCTATGAACATCTGTGTATATGTCTTTGTGTGACATATCTTTTCATTCTCTTATATAGTTTTCTAGAAGTATAAATGCAGGGTTCAATAGTAAGTTTATGTATATCTACTATGAAACTACTAAATGGAAATTTTTTTCAAAAATGGTGATTTGTTTTGTTTTTTACATCTCCACCAGAAAAGTGTAAGGATCCCAGTTTTTCCTTGTCCTTTCCAACTTCTGGTATTTTGGTTCTTTTGATAAAGCCATTCTAGTGGGCATATAATGGTATCTCATTGTGGTTTTAATTTGCATTTCTTTAATGATATTCATGTGGCCATTAGTATGTCTTCTTTGGTGAATTGTCTATTCAACCTCTTGCCCATATTTTTGATTGGGTCATTTGACTTTTCATTGTTGAGTTGTAAGAGTTCTTTACATATATTCTAGATACAGATTCCTTACCAGGTACAAGATTTCCAAAATGTTTGTCCTAATTTGTGATATTTTTAATGGTGTTTTGAGAAGTAAGGCATTTTAATTTTGATTGAGCCCCATTTAATTATTTTTTACCTTATGGATTGCTGTTTTGGTGTTATGTCTAAGAAGTTGTTGCCTAATCTAAGATCACAAAGATTTTCTACTATTTTTGTATTTTTAAAGTTTTATAGTTTTAGCTAACAAATTTTGTCTGATCCATTCTGTGTTAATTTTTGTATGTGGTATGAAGGATTCGTTAGTGGAAAATACCATCTTTTATGCTTGAATTTTCTTGCTTCTATAGTCAAAAATCAGTTGTCCATATAATAGGCACACATTAAGGGCACATTTTTGTACTTCCTTACCTGTTTTAGTGATCTCCATGACTATACCAGTGCCATTCTTTTAATAACTGCCACTTTATATCAAGTTTTGAAGCCAGACTGTGTATGTACTCCAACTTTTTACTTCCTTTAAAAAATTGTTTTGGCTGTTCTAAGTTATTGAATTTTAACATACATTTTAGATTCAGCCTGTCAATTTCAACAAAAATCCTGCTGACATTTTAATAGAGATTGTTTTAAATATATAGATCAACTTAGGGAGGATTAACTGAAAAAGTACTTCACAATTGAAAGTTGTCATTGATCTCTCAAGGTTCCCCCTTGAGAGGAACCTACCCCTAAATTCAAGGGAATCTTGAATTCTATTTTGTTGTCTAGTTATAATATTTTATATAAGAATGTTGACAATTTTTCAAATCAGTACAGCAAGAAAATGGTCATCCTTTGGTTTCTTATGTCTACTCTGGGGGTCATATATGTATCCTAAGAAGCAGAAATTTAGAAGAAATAATGTACCATTTTTTCCCTTAAAAAAAGAATCTTGGTTTCATTCTGCAAAGTATTTGAGGTTGGTGTAGTAATTATAATCCTGCCCAATCATAAAGTGTGGGCAGGATTTTAAATGAATTTTTATCTTGATTTTATTTGGTTTTCTGTATTGTTTTATCTGTGTACTGGTTTTCCATTTGTTCTGTTTTTGCTAACATGGCATGCCATACTGTTGACTGATATTTTACTGCAATATTAGTGCAATAGGCAGTTAATGAGTTTGTAAAGGAAGGAAATAAAGTTGGTTTTTGTTGAACACCTTTTGCATACCAACTACTCTGTAATATACAAACAAAATCTTGTGACATAGCTGTTTTCCTTTACTTACAGATGATAAAACTAAGACCTAGTGAGGGTCAGAATCATGCCTAAAATTTTATAGTAGTGAGATAGCATTAAAATCTAGATATTCTAACTTCAAGGCCAGTATGCCAGCTGAGAAAGAAAAGTTGGACATTTAAAATTTGACATTCAAGTATGTCCTGGGATATCTTGATTTGATTTTCTTTTGTGTTTGTTTTCCATTTGTTTCTTTATACCCTGCCTCATTCCAGAATGGTCTTAAGACAACTTAGAGCATGTAAAATACAACAAGATGGCATAAATTAAAAATAAGAATAAGACAAGACAGAAAAACAAGGGTGGGGAAAGTCCTTTTCCCAGAAAAACAACAACAACAACATCCTGTAAGTGAATATTGCTGAGAGACTGGAAACATTTGAGCTGGAAAAGGCCGTGGAAGTAAATGGGCTTAGTACTTAGTGCCAGTTTTGGCATCTGCTCCAATCATAATATGTCTGAGGAAGTGAGGTCTTGTTTGGGTTTGCTTCCTTTAAGTGCCGAGCATAGTGCCTTTTCCATGGTAAGCCATTAATGAGTGATTGCTGAACTTGATTCTCAATGAACTTTATTGTCAGCATTCCTATGTTATTAAGGTGGTTAGAAGATTTCATTATTATTGTTATTGTTATTATTAAATATCAAATAGTCAGGAATTTTAGATTTGTCTGTCAGTGTTATTTGTTGTGAGCACTACCTCACTATTTTCCTGATCCACATTATATTTGAAAATGTTATTTCAGAATGCTTATAGCTCATCTTTTTAAAATAAATAATCCCCAAATTGCCTCATCTTATCATCTTAGGAGTGTATTAAAAAGATATATGCTCTTCTAGTTGAGAATGTCTAAATTTTGTGGACATGAAGGTTTCACTGTGATTATGTGCTCTCCATTTCAACTCTTATATTTACTGTGTTTTAAAACAAAGACTATGTATTTGGAGAGTTTGAAATTCATAAATCTAAGACATTTCAGTTTGTAAGCATCTCAAAGAATATCAAGGGATGTGTGTGTTTACTCAAATAATAGGGTAATTTTACAATGCCTGTTGGTATCATTTAAATTCTTATTTGACCTACTTAGTTTGTAAACACATGCAATTAATTTCTTCCCATGGGTTGGACTTCATTTCCCAGACTCAAATTTTTTCTAGAAAATTTTAAAGACTGCATTAAGGTTTATAACAACTTATTTTTTTTCATTTTAAAACTAAAAATTTTGTAATAGTTTACCCTCAGATGACTCAAATATGATCCAACTGTTAGTTACCTGAACCATAATATTTATTTTGACTCAAGTTTCACTTCAATGCTATTTTAACATAACAGAGAAGTAGCTACATACAATGGTATATTTTAATTTAATGTCACAAAAATTACAAAAGATTGGCTTTAGGGAAAGCCAGTAAAACTTCAGCAGTCTTTGATGCACACAGATATAGGTATGTGAACTACAGAGCTCTCACTTTCCAACAGATTATACTGAAAATGTACTTTTAAATCATCTCAATTAATTTTATAGAAAGGAAAAATGAGAGGATAAGCTATGACATAAGTTTCTGTAGGATATACTCATTTTAAGACGTGTGATTTTTGTTCTGAAATGTTATCATCATGCTAGAGTTTTCAAGATCCTATCTCCAGCTGAGATTTCAGAGGTGAAAAGTAATCTAAAGAAGTAACTGCATAGTATTTCATAAAATTTGTTGTTGCTTTTCAAGAAATCATCTTTTATCATAGTTATTGCGTCCTCTCTTCAAGTTCAGAGACACGTAATAAACTAGCAAGTCTATTCTCAGGATACGTAGACTGAGATAGGTGCAGTAACAGTCAAGGCATGGCATTGGGTGATATACCTCAAGCTGACGTGGAGCATACTGCTACTCCAGGCTGGCTCTGCCTCTGCTGGATTAACTGCTCACCAACTACCTTTCTGCCTTGTTTCACTGATGAAACATAGTTTCCCCTCTGTTATCCTTTACTTCTAACTTTAAATAATTCTGTATTTAGTATATAATTTTTAAAAAATTTTAATTTCCTAGGGAGCAGGATGGCTCTCAGTCCAGTTGGCAAAGTGCCACCTCTTACCTGTTAGTATCCCAATGATTATAATCCTCTATAAATACAAAACGAAGTGTTATATTTTGTGTCTTTGTTAGCTAGAATAGCAATTCATCAGAATTTTTGTAAAATCTTCTGTTTTTAGATATATAAAGCATTTTAGATATAGACTGTATTTGAAACATGAATATTAATCTGTCTTGGATTAACACTATTAATGATTTTTCAGAATTAATATTTGTGAAATACTTTAAATATGAGAAACACTTTAGAGAGGATAAGTGTTATTAATATGAATCCTTAATATTCAGTTGCATTAGAGGAAAATCAGTGCTACTTTTGATATTGAATCTTTAATATTCAGTTATATTAAAAGAAAACTGATTTTGCTTCTGTTAGTCATGCAATAGGATATGGTATTATTACCCAGAATTGGTAAGGTTCAGTCAATCTATACACATGGTTTCCCACATCAAACCCTATTTGCTATTTATATTTTTAAACCCTGTTTTAAACCATATCTCTTTGTAATCATTAGTTTTATTTTATATTTTTCAATATTTGTAAGTTCTTTTCTGTCATCCCAAGGGGATGGAATTTGCTCACTTATTCTTGAATGTCAAATTAATTATTAGGCTCCACAATATGACAACTGCTATTTTGTAGGTCAAATGAATGACTATCTGCAGTTTTATATGTCTGTATTTTTTGTTGTAATTAATATGTTGAAATACTATAATTTATAGTCTGAAGTACATAAGAAAGAAAACACAGATGTATTCCTCTTCTAGTTCCCTGATGATTTACACATAGCCTGGTGGTGTGTATTTAGAGTTGGTTTCCTAGGGTACTGGGTTTCATTTTTCTTCCCTGCCATATTCCCATGCCTAGATGGTACCTGGCAGATACTCAGTATTCAGTAAATATTTACTGAGAGAATAAATAAGAATAGTCAATCTTAACAGTATTCAATCTATGTAGATCTCCACCTCCATGTCAGCAGTTGATTCTGTGGGGTTTTAGAGGTTGAATAAATCACATTAATCATAATCCCCCCAGACTTTGGAAACTTCAGAGAAACAGACAGGGCGCCAGGCAGATGGAGATCAAAGTACCAGTTTTATTACTGGTAGCAGCTGAATTGGAGGACATGCATTAGGTGTCCAGATGAAATTGGCTTCAGCTCTGAATTAGATAGTTGTACCCTCCAAGCCCCTGTCACAATGGGACATCCACAGTCCTTTGTGACTGAGGAATGGATGAAAACAGGACTGCATCCATCTTTTCTATTGGTAGCACTGAACTGAGGAAAAGGAAGTGAACTGGGCATATTCATATTTTTATACTATATTATACTTTATAACTCAAGGGATTAAAGTTAAATCAGATTACTATCAAATACATGTTTACTATGGAAAAGTTTTGTGATAAAACTGAGGATGAAAAGAATAACAACATGATTCTTTCCCTCTTGAATTTTTGTCATCAGTACAGGCCATGTGTGATGTATTTGACAAATATCCTTTGAAGGCATTAAGAAAATGAAAAGTTTATCATACTTAGGCTTACAAAGATTTTTCCTGGATAGGCAGCAATAAAATTAAATCTTGAAAGGCAGGAAGAATTTTATATGTTAATAGGATTGGGGAGCAAATGGTACGCTGTGTAGAGAGGAAAAACATGAACAAAGCAAAACATTGGAGTTGCTTGTGGAAGAAATGTCAAGTGGATCTGTTGGTTCTGGAGAGTGGAAGAAGAGTGGAAAAAGAGTAATGATCACAATGTGGAAGACCTTAAGTGTGAACTAGTGCAAAACTAATAGACCTTGCTGATCACATATTATAGTTGGGTATCTTGAGCCATGCTAGGCACCAGAAAGATTAATAAGATGTAGTTCTTGGCCTTCCCAGGAGTTCTTAGCCTGAGTTGAGATAAAAATAATATACTCCAATACAGATTTCACCATGAAAGTACTCTGGTAGAAGTATAAACAAAATAGGAGCCAGAATGATGAATTATTTTGGAGATATTACAGAAGGTGATATAATGTGAACTGGGACCTGACAGATGAATACATTTTAAACCACTGTAAAGGCTAGTAAGGTCACTAGATCCACAAAGAGTAGCATGCTGAAATATGAGGAGATGTGAACTGTCTGGACTATAAGATTGGTGGCAAGGATGGGGAAGAGTGGTGAGGCTGGAATGACTGGTCGGAGTAGGAGTACCAGTCAGCATGGAGTTGAGGAAATAGTTGAGGTTGGAGCAAGACACCTGTATTTCTCCATTTGACTCCACCTCAGTTCACTACAGTTCAGTCGCTCAGTCGTGTACAACTCTTTGCGACCCCATGAACTGCAGCATGTCCATCGAGTTGGTGATGCCATCTAGCCATCTCATCCTCTGTCAGCCCCTTCTCCTCCTGCCTTCAATCTTTCCCAGCATCAGGGTCTTCTCCAATGAGTCAGCTCTTCGCATCAGGTGGCCAAAGTATTGGAGTTTCAGCTTCAACATCATCCTTCCAATGAACACCCAGGACTGATCTCCTTTAGGATGGACTGGTTGGATCTCCTTGCAGTCCAAGGGACTCTCAAGAGTCTTCTCCAACACCACAGTTCAAAAGCATCAATTCTTCAGCACTCAGCTTTCTTCATAGTCCAACTCTCACATCCATACATGACCACTGGAAAAACCATAGCCTTGATTAGATGGACCTTTGTTGACAAAGTAATGTCTCTGCTTTTTAATATGCTATCTAGGTTGGTCATAACTTTCCTTCCAAGGAGTAAGTGTCTTTTAATTTCATTGCTGCAATCACCATCTGCAGTGATTTTGGAGACTCCACCTATGTGACTCCATTTCTGTTATTTACTATATTTTTAATCATCGATAAATTTATTAACATCAGTGTAAATTTATTAACCTTAGCATATTGGTTTGCATAATGGGGCTGATAGTATCAGTTTAGCAATAGTATTGTTGTGATTGGAAATTAATATATATAAAGCACATAGTGATGGGCATGAAATCTTCCTGGTAACAAATGAGGGTCAATAGTAATATATTCATAAAGTTGTTGTAAGAACTAAATGGAGTAAAATAAAACGAGTATAGGATACCGTTGGACATAAATCCTCCATTCTCAAATAATGATATTAAAGATAAAACTTCCAAAGCTGTTCAGTGCAGTTATAGAACATTGCTTTTATAAAAAATAATTTCCAGAATTTAGGAAAAATTTTATCATTATCTATGTGAAGATTGGCTTCCCTGGTGTCTCAGCAGTAAAGAATCTGCCTGCCAATGCAGGCGACATGGGTTCGATCCCTCGGTTGGGAAGATCCCCTGGAGAAGAAAATGTCAATCCACTCTAGTATTCTTTGCTGGAAAATCCCATGGACAGAAGAGCTTGGTGGACTACAGCCCATATGGTCACAAGAGTTGGACATGACTTAGCAAGTAAACAAACAGACACAAGAATGTGAAAATTAGTCTAAACATATTAACCTATGTTGATTCTACATCCCTTTCCAAGTAAGACCTCATCTAAGTTTAGGTCTGGATGCTATGATGTTGTTGTTTAATCCTTAAGTCATGTCCCATTCTTTTGTGACCCCCGTGGGCTGTAGCCCACAAGGCTCCTCTTTCCATGGGATTCTCCAGGCAAGAATACTGGAGTGGGTTGCTATTTCCTTCTCCAGGGGGTCTTCCAGACCCAGGGATTGAGCCCATGTCTCCTGCATTGGTAAGCAGATTCTTTATCACTGAGACACCTGGGAAGCCCAGGATGCTGTGATAATGAGTTTTATTAAAATCTGTATGATATTGAGACCATACTTCTTGCGTATAAGCATGTCCTTATTATATAAATTACAATTAATTATTATTTTACCTGTTTTTTCCATTAGATAGTGAGTGCTTTATTCCCAATCTTTTAGAAAGTGTTAGGTTCATAAAATTTGGCTGAAATAATTTTAAGCTTAGGAAGAATTAATATGCATATGTAATCTTAGTGTATATTATAAAAGTGCTAATATCTTACCTTCATATGGAAAAGCCCGATCTAATTGTATTACAATACCCACTACACTGTGAAAGCAATGTGACATCTTTCTGTTTAAATTTATGGATTAGATGTAAGTGTTGTTAAGGGAGTAGGCATGGCCCTCAGCCTAACCCCCAGAATTCTCCCCACTATATCCTTGCTCACCAAGCAGCAAGAATTATAAGGCAGCTTTTAAATATAGGTCTTCCTTATAGTAACTGATTTTGTGAAATGCCCCTGGGCTATATGAAAATATTTTTCACCCAGTGGGAGTGACTCTTCAGAGCTGTGTAGTATTTAAAGAGAGGAGGCTCATCAAGAAAGCCACGTTCTATATTGCTGCACATAATAAGCAGTAATGGAGTCAATATGGAAAAGAAGAGAGAATACAAACAAATAAAAAATAGATTAATTTAAACAAAATTAAAATAGTGTCAAGCACTGAATATGTTAGCTATGAAAGAATAATCTTCATTTATCTGGCAGGATTGTTGCTATCTATTGTGTGTTATTTCAGTTGCTTATATTGGGCAGTGTCAATCATTAAGGCAGTATTATTTATCTCTGACCATTCATATTACTATAGCAACAAAGAACATGTTTATGTAATTACATATTATTATATCAAGTCATGCTTGGTATATTTTGGTCCCAAGTTCTGTCCTAAACTCACACATTTCATATAATATTTGCTGCTTAATGGCCGACCATCCCCCCACCTACCCTTATTTCTTGATCCTGGGCAAGTAACACATGAAGTGGAACTTTTTCTGCCAAATTGATATTCCGTGGTTAGACTAAACAATTGAGGTCCCATTTCATTTTAGCTTAAAAGCTGCTAGTCTTTAAAATAAATTATAATAATTTTTATAAGAAGGTTATATACTAATAAATTTTTTAATTTTATAAAGTTTTGCAAATACTAAACATTGTGTAAATTTTAAATATATTGTCATTTAGACAATATATTGAGTCTTAACGATGGCTCAGATGGTAAAGCGTCGGCCTAAAATGTGGGAGACCTGGGTTCAATCCCTGTGTTGGGAAGATCTCCTGGAGAAGGAAATGGCAACCCACTCCTGTATTCCAGTATTCTTGCCTGGAAAATGCCATGGGTGGAGGAGCCCGATAGTCTACAGTCTATGGGGTCACAAAGAGTTGGACACGACTGAGCAACTTCACTTCACTTCATTGTCGTTTAAGCCATGGCTTTCCTGATAGGCCAGTTGGTAAAGAATCCACCTGCAATGCAGGAGACCCCAGTTCGATTTCTGGGTCAGGAAGATCCCCTGGAAAAGGTATAGACTACCCACTCCAGTATTCTTGGGCTTCCCTTGTGGCTCAGCTTATAAAGAATCCACCTGCAATGCGGGAGACCTAGGTTTGATCCCTGGGTTGGGAAGATCCTGTGGAGAAGGGAAAGGCTACCCACTCCAGTATTCTGGCCTAGAGAGTTCCATGGACTGTATAGTCCATGGGGTCACAAAGAGTTGGACACGACTGAGCAACTTTGACTTCACTAAGCCATAGATCCATCTTAATGATAAAAATTAATTACCCAATAGTAAGAAGAACATAAAGTTTATTTCAATGACGTTAAAAAATGAAAAAAGTAGTACTTTATTACTTAATAGTGTTAGATAAGAAGGCAGTTATAAAAGGATACAATAACATGTGGTCTTCCCTTTTAGAACAGTGTTTATCTTTTTTTTTAGAAGATTGTTAACATTTTAATATACTTAGTTTGGCTCTATTAAGATATATTTTTCTCTGCTTTTCAGTTTCTCTTTTCAGTGATGACAACTATACTCGTTATATATCTTTGCTAGCACTTTGAACCACCTACTATACTAGATAAAACTTTCTCCATATTTACTTGGAATTTGAGTTACTTTATTTTGTGGCAGAGGTTTTTTTAAACCTATTTATTTTTATTTGGTGTTACTAGCGAGACCCATTGCATGTGAAAATATCTTTATTAAAATTTTAAGTTATTTTAATGAATATCATACTTTTTCACCTCTCTAATACATTGCCTCTTCATTCATTGCTATTTGCTGAATAATTTCTGTCTTTTCTTCACCCATTTATTTAGTATCATTGTCCAAGCACAAGGTAATCACATTATAGCCATAGCTGACATGAGATTTCGATTTTCATAATGCTATGAGTGTTAAAATGTCTGGTTGTTTTTTTCCTCCTCCTAAAAAAATATAGTATGGAAGAAAATTTTATGAAAAATATTGTTTCGCCTACATTGTTATTTAACAGTATATGTTATCTGTAACTTACAGGGATTCATGACTATTGTCATTGTGTATATACCATTTTATATTCTAATTATTTCCTTAACTTCATAATATGACCTTATTTTGATAATTATTACTTTTAATGAATATGTACTATCCTTCTTATTCAGAGTAGGAATTTCCTTACTTCAAATGAACGTTAATTCATCATTTACCTGAAATGGACATTATTTCAAGTATTAATAGTTTCTCTCATCCTTTGGTGGTAACCTTTTTTTTTTATATATATAATTCAAGCTATTTCTGCTTAGGAGAAAAAGGAAAGGGGAAAAAATGGGAATTCAGACTTCACTTTTCAAGAAAATTTTAGTCAAAAAAACACCACCACTGTCATCACCAACACAAATTATTCAATATTCACTTGAGGTAGTCCTGTGGTTAATGGACTAAGGTATCCACTCAAACTTCTTTTGATTAAAAGAAAACTTAAGTTCTTCTAAATTAACTTAGTCGCAATTAAGTTGTGTTGTGTGGTTATTATCATCATTGGTTATTATCATCATTCTTATTAAGTGTAGGAGTAGTAGTAGTTGCATGAAGTATATTAATTTGAGGATAGGTATATGATACAGGAAATTTAGTGTCAGATGATTGTTATACATCTTGTAGTATATCTTGCAATCAGTATTTTAAATATCTGTCACCAATCTGTTGGTACTGAAGTTTAATTTTATGATTTAAATGACTTCATTTTATGACTTTATGATTTTAGTTTACAGACTTGGCTTTTCTGTTATTATTTTTCATAGTTTTGATAGTAAGTCCTTTAGTCAGTATTAAATGCTGAATTATAATACCCCTTCACATGGGTAAAAATAGTTCACTTTGTGGTTTTTTGTTTCGTGACACAATTTCCAGGAAATTGTGGGCAGAAATGGGTACTGCCAAGACGTTTTTTTCCCTGTATTTCAAAATGTCCTAAAATTTATGGCCCAGAAATAAATAAGTAATTTCAATATTTTTCTAAGAAATATTTGGTTTTGCTATCCTTAGGGCCAAAAAGGCCAAGGGAAAAGAAGGTATAAGGATCAGTCCTAGACAAAACTGGGGAGTAATGTTTATTTCATGTGTATCCTCTCTATTTTCTGTTATATCCTTTATTTTCCCAACCATTGGGTGGCATTTATTCTAACTCCTGCATATAGTATCTATGGCCCCTCTTGTCTCCTTAAGGCTGGGCACTGCAGTAAATCATCCTTCTTTAGAAGTAGAATTTTACATGCTTTTGTTGCTTGCTTCCTTTCTCCTAACTAAATTAAATTTGCACATCATGTTCATGGGAACTTTTTGAACTGAATGACTTGAAATATCTGATAAATTAGTGGTACTGTGTGGCTGCTGATCTTAGGCTGCACTGATAGAACTCTGCACATGACTCAAGATAAATAACTATTCTCAAGAGTTGCTGGGTTTCTTCTTTATGCTCTTCTCCTAAGCTCTGTTTCAGTTCCACTCACGTCAAGGATATATTATTGACTTCTGAGCAGAGAGAAAGGGTGTATGGTAGAAATATGTGCCTATTTATTCATGTGAAACTGACCAGTCCTTGTTTTTCAGGACAGGAATGGGCTACTTCCAGTGGGTCTCCCAAGAGTATTTATATTTAGGAATAAAGTGGTGGTTTAGGAGTAACCCTTGACATTGTTTCTGTTACTTTGTTAGTTAATCAATTTATTCATTTAACTAATTTGTTTCAATTTATATTTATATATGTATTTGTTAGGCATTTGCTGTGTGCCAGGTGTTATGTACCATGTTATAGATAGAAACAGGCCTGTTTACCTTCTGCAGTTTATGTATGATCTAGTAGAGTAACTACACTATAAGGCTCTATGGAAAGAAAAATAGAGAAACAAAATATTTTAGTAAGATATATTCCCTGTTAAGTGGGGTTTCCATTAGTTGCTTCATGAACAAAAGGTAGTATTTTAACTATTAATATATTACAGCTGTTATTGGGGTATAATTGATTTATAGTATTAGTTTCAGTTGTACAGCATAGTAATGTGATATTTTTATATATAATACTATATATACAAAGTTATAAAATATTGACTGCATTTCCTGTGCTATATAGTACATCCTTATAACTTGTTTTGTACCTAGTAGTTTGTGCTTCTTGATACCCGTTAGCATATACAGATTTGTATTTCTATCTTGATCTTTCTAACTCTTTTCACATCAGTACAGCTTTCTTATCCTCTGTGACTTTCTACATCTGCATTAAACACTCAGGAAAATAAATTGGGATGTCAGGGTCCTTTTTTTTTTTTAACTATATTCAAGAAAATTTCAGTGAAAAATTTGGAAAAAGTTTTCTGGTTGTTTGGGTAACTGTTGTTCAGGGAGTTGCATTAATTATGATTGTTGAGTTTCTTTCCTCCCTTTTTGTTATGTAATAGTTGATGCATACTAAAGAATGTATGTAATATTTTCATGTGTTCTGACATGTAATAAGACAAACATTGTGAATCTACACACAATAAAAGAATTAGAACATTACCAATAAAATGCATTAATTCATTTTTACTATATAACATTCTATTCTGCAGTTTTCTCATATTTTATTTATCTTTTATTGTCTGTAGACATTTTTTGTTTATTTTTGCTATAGCAAACAATAGTAAAATTTTGGTACATTTCATATACATTTGTTGGTGCACATATGCAGGATTTTCCTAGGGTCTTTTCTTAGGAATGAAATAGCTCAGTTATAATGTTTGCATGCTCAATTTTAAAAGACAATGCCAAATTATTTTCATAGATGTGTGCATCAGTTCACACTTCTGCCAGCACATATAAATGTTCTATGTGCTGTCTGTGCTCATCAACATTTGTCAGACAACTCCTCCCTTTTTTTGATCTGACCTGCCTCTTGAGAAACCTGTATGCAGGTCAGGAAGCAACAGTTAGAACTGGGCATGGAACAGCAGACTGGTTCCAAATAGGAAAAGGAGTACATCAAGGCTGTATATTGTCACCCTGCTTATTTAACTTATATGCAGAGTACATCATGAGAAATGCTGGGCTGGATGAAGCACAAGCTGGAATCAAGATTGCTGGGAGAAATATCAATAACCTCAGATATGCAGATGACACCACCCTTACGGCAGAAAGTGAAGAAGAACTAAAGAGCCTCTTGATGAAAGTGAAAGAGGAGAGTGAAAAAGTTGGCTTCAAGCTCAACATTCAGAAAACTAAGATCATGGCATCCGGTCCCATCACTTCATGGCAAATAAATGGAGAAACAGTGGAAACAGTTGGCAGACTTTATTTTCTTGGGCTCCAAAATCACTGCTGATGGTGACTGCAGACATGAAATAAAAAGACGCTTACTCCTTGAAAGAAAAGTTATGACCAACCTGGATAGCATATTAAAAAGCAGAGACATTACTTTGCCAACAAAGGTCCGTCTAGTCAAGACTATGGTTTTTCCAGTAGTCATGTATGGATGTGAGAGTTGGACTATAAAGAAAGCTGAGTGCTGAAGAATTGATGCTTTTGCACTGTGGTATTGGAGAAGACTCTTGAGAGTCCCTTGGACTGCAAGGAGATCCAACCAGTCCATCCTAAAGGAAATTAGTCCTGAATATTCATGGAAGGACTGATGTTGAAGCTGAAACTCCAATACTTTGGCCACCTGATGCGAAGAGCTGACTCATTGGAAAAGACCCTGATGCTGGGAAAGATTGAGGGCAGGAGGAGAAGGGGACGATGGAGGATGAGATGGTTGGATGGCATCACTGACTCAATGGACATGAGTTTGAGTAAACTCTGGGAGTTGTTAATGGACAGGGAGGCCTGGTGTGCTGCGGTTCATGTGGTCACAAAGAGTTGGACAGGACTGAGCGACTGAAGTGAACTGAATGGGTGAAAAAAGGGCTTTCCTGATAGCTGAGTTGGTAAAGAATCTGCCTTCAATGCAGGAGGCCCCGGTTCAATTCCTGAGTTGGGAAGATCCCCTGGAGAAGGGATAGGCTACCCACTCCAGGATTCTTGGACTTCCTATGTGGCTCATCTGGTAAAGAATCCATCTTCAATGCAGGAGACCTGAGTTCGATTCCTGGGTTGGGAAGATCCCCTGGAGAAGGGAAAGGCTACCCACTCCAGTATTCTGGCCTGGAGAATTGTACACGACTGGGAGTTGGTGATGGAGAGGGAGGCCTGTCCATGGGGTCGCAAAAAGTCAGACGCAACTGAACTGAACTGAACTGAGCGACTTTCACTTTCCCTTTTCAATGGGTGAAAAAAGATAAATCGTGATGTTCTTAATTTACATTTCCTGGATTATTAATCAGGTTGATCAGCCTTTGTTTATTGCTCACTGGGCATTTATGTTTTGTCTTTTTTTCCCCAATTTGTGATTGCACATGGTGAATATATTATCCCAATTTCTGGTATATCTTTTTACTTTCTTTAAGTGACTTTTGATGAAGTGAAAATCTTTAATTTATCCATGTTTCTTTCTGGTTAGGATATTTTTTGTTTGTTTCTTCTTTAAGCAAACATTTCCAATTTTGCAGTCATAAATTTATTTTTCTTGTCCTCCTTCCTTCTAGAAATTTATAGTTTTTGTCTTTTTCATTTAAGTCTATATGTTGTGTGTGTTAGATGGAAGTCAATTTCATTTTATTCTTTATATATAACCAGTAATTCTAGTACTGTTTTTGGCAAGTCCATGTCTTCTCTGTCCTATACTGTATATATAATATGTATGACCCTATTTAGGGACTTTATTCTGTTTATTTAGTAAATCTCTCCATCTCTGAACTTCACCTTTGTAATTACTATAGATTCCCTAAGACTTCTGCTTTCTTAAAAATATCTTGATTATTCCTAGGTTGTTTTTGCTTTTCCATATGAATTTTACAGTCAGCTTTTTGGTTTGCATAAAAGCCTTTGGAATTTTCGTGGGTATAATACTGATTACATAAATCAGTATGGGAGAACTTTGAGCAATACTATTTGAGTCTTCCTATTGATGAACATTTTATTCATCTCTATTTATACATTCTTAGTTTCTTTCTATAGAGTTTTACAATTTTCTTTGTAAGAACAAAAACAAATTGCTAAGTATATTTTTAGAATCTTTATGGCTTATTTTTTTTAGTTATTATACAAAATATATCGCCTATGTCATCAATTATATCATGTGTTTTATTGTTTCCTTTTAAAATCTTCTACCTCTTACTATTTTTTTCCTTTTTTTTCTCAGCTGACAATAACTTCAAGGAGAGTTTAGAGTGTTGGAAGAAGCACTCATAGTGGGCATCTTTGTTTTGTTCCTTATTTTTAAGAGATATTTCCAGTGTTTTTAGAAGATAGGTGTTAAGATTTAAAAAGTTACATTAATAGATCTTGAGATGTAAAAACTCACATAGGTGTGACTCCTGTCACGTACTATTTTTTGTAATTGAGAAGAGGTTCTCCTTCAGATTTACTACTGAATTTAAATTATAGTTTTCCTGAATGTTGTGATTAAACCCTACTTGATCATAATAGATTCTCTATTATTCTTATAACCTGCTGGTTTTGGTTTGCTGATATTTGTTAGGGTTTTGGTATATAATTTGTTTATTAAATAAAACTTTTATTATTGAGTTATTAGGGTGGGAGTTTTTTGTTTTTATAAAAATAAAAACAAGATAAATTGGAAAGATAAATTCCTTCGAAGTTTGATAGCATGTTGCCTCTTGCTTATAAATGGATCTGGGTCTTTTGCGGTCTTTCTTTCTTTTATTTTTCTTCTTCAAAGAAATATTTTTTTGTAAAAAAAAAAATCACTGATTCATCTTATTTTTGCCTTTCAACTTCTGTTTCTATTTGAGTACGTAATACTCTTTTCTAGCACTTTTAAACTTCTTTTCTGTATTTTGTCATAATGTTCATATTGCTCTGCTGTTTTACCACAGAATTGCTTTTTTGTTTGTTTGCTTGCTTCTTTTTTTCCCCCTCTTTTCCCCTTTGATTTTTAGTGAAGGCTTCATATCTGCCAGGCAGTCTCCCAAAAATCTTTGCAAAAGTTATTGCGTTACTTTTTACCATTTTACTTATAAGAGGCTCTGAGAGGATAACTGGCCCAAAGTCGCATAGTTGATGGAGGAGCTGTACTGCACTTGTTTTCTTAACGGATCACACAGGCTCTTGTCAGTAGAACACAATGTCTGTTTTCTAATCCCTCAGTTGAAGGAAGTGAGCCATGACATTTGTCTAAAAGAGTCAACTTGGAGGGAAAAAAATCCAACTCATAAAATTTTCTGCCTTCTATCTGTGACTTTGAAGCACATTTTAAAGCACTCCAGTTTACATTTTTATCCATTACTGAAAATCCTAATAGATTCTATTTTCAGTTTAAAAAATGTTATTATGGAAATATTCTTATTGTAGCTTTTCCCTTTGTACACCAAATAAAACCTCAGATCATTTGTTTGACTCACAGGAACATGTTGTGGTGACTTTGGGATGCGTTTGTGCAATGACTTGACGGTTTTCTTCCTCCAAATATAGTCATTGTTGCTTTCAGCCACTCCCTTGAAGATGGAACAATTCATGTGAAACTTGAAACTCTTCATCACTTTTTATATGTCCACTCACATTTGGCACCTTTCTATACAATGGCTAGACTGTTTTATGTTCTTCTAAATATTTACTTGATCTCATCATCTGTATTTTAATGTGCTTCAGCAAGAACAGCTTGCTCTTAGAATTTCTTTGTTTAGCAGATTAAAAAACAAGAATTTTCAACTTTCCAGGATATTTGGAAGCATTAATGTTGCCATTTAAACTTCCAGCTTTTGAAAGTTTGCCATTTAATTATCTCTTTTCCATTTTGTTAGATAAGGTAGTAAAAATATCATTATTATGTCTGCTTATTTAGCTTAATCATTCTCTTTGTTATTTTGATAATTTCTTGGTTTTATGTAGAGAACACCATCACTCTTATAGTCTTCCCCAATATTGATTTCTGCTTGAGTCAACCTAGATTAAAATTCTTGCCTATTTTAGTGTTAAGCTGCAGTAACACAGGCTTCATCGAAATCCATTTTTACCTACAGCTGCTTGATTATTTTGAACTTATATACTCCAGTACGTTGAGCCACTGAAATCTTTGCAAGAGAAAAAAGGCAATCATTCCCCCCCTCCAAAAAAAACCATGTCAGTTTACTAAACCAGTGCTCTATGTCAGAGTTCATGAAGATGACACAAATTTTGGTGTGTGGGTTTAGAATAATTGCTTAATTGTAATCGTTAATAAAAATAGGGAATGCTATTTACAGTGTTTCAACAATTATATATTTTATAGGCAGGCTACAAGATTTCTGTTATTTTGCTATGGTGGAATCACTGTAAACATGGAAGAAATTCAAAGAGTTTGCAGCCTGACTTCAGGGTTGAGGTTCAGTTCCCTTCTATTTGAGGTTTTGTATTTCAAATCAGACAGCCTTTATTTATTTATTTAGCATTTCTAGGAAAACAAAAAGTTTTATGCTTGAAGCAAAGATCCCAAACACCCAAGCGGCATTCTGAGTTGTCTCTCTTCTAGTCCCTAATGCTTTTACTTTCCTAAAGCTTTGTGCTTTCTTTTTCTTTAAATAAACACTTAAAAATATATTGCTTGTTGTTGAAATTCAATACAAGGACCTGGAAGTTGCAAGTCTTTCTTGAATACCTGTCTTAGATTTCTGGATTTTACTTATGAATTCATTTTTACAGAATTAGGAATAATTTTATTTATTTAAATCTTGTTTGTTGTCTCTCTTATAATAACTTATTTCCTAGCCTTTTAAAAACTTGAGTTGGTTTGTAACATTTAGTGCAGAAAAAATTATGAAATGAAGAAACAGCAAAAGGAAAACATCACTGGGAAATTTAAAGTTAAACAAGAAACAAAGTTAATATATACATGGACAATATCAAGTCTAATGTACTTTTAAAAGAAGGGCCACAAATTGAACTCATTGTAACCACAGATGGCAAAAGAGAAATGTAGTAATTTACATGACTCACACCAGTGTCTGTAACATCACAGCAAACCAGTCTTACGGGTACTGATGCATGGTGAAATAAACACTTTGAGTAATACCACTGCCTTCCATGCAATAATATGTCCCATTGGGATTTTGCTTATATATTTCTTCATTTATTCTGATTGGTATGTCAGAAAAGAGACTTTCCAGGTGGCACTAGCAGTAAAGAACCCACCTGCCAATGCAGGAATCATAAGAGACACATGATCCCCTGGAGGAGGGCATGGCAACCCCCTCCAATGTTCTTACCTGGAGAATCCCATGGCCAGAGGAGCCTGGCAGGCTACAGTCCATAGGGTCGCACAGAGTTGGATGTGACTGAGCAACTTAGCATAAGCACATAAAAGCCTCCTAACAACAAATTTAATTCTTAGAAAGATCAAATTATTCTACTAGACAGATCTTTAACTTACAATGGGATTATGTCCAGATAAACCCATCATAAGTTGAAAATATTTTAAGTTAGAAATGTATTTAATACACTTAACCCACCAAACATCATATTTAGCCTAACCTACCTTAAAGGAGTTCAGTTAAGTTCAGTCGCTCTGTCATGTCCGACTCTTTGTGACCCCACAGACCGCAGAGTACAGACTTCCCTGTCCATCACCAACTCCAGGAGCTTACTCTAACTCATGTCTATCCAGTCAGTGATGCCATCCGACCATCCCATCTTCTGTTGTCCCCTTCTCCTCCTGCCTTCAATCTTTCCCAGCATCAAGGTCTTCTGCAATGAGTCAGTTCTTTCCATTAGATGGCCTAAGTATTGGAGCTTCAGCGTCAGCATCTGTCCTTGCAATGAATATTCAGGACTCATTTCCTTTAGGATTGACTGGTTTAATCTCCTTACAGTCCAAGGGACTCGCAAGAGCCTTTTCCAACACCACAGTTCAAAAGCATCAATTCTTCAGCACTCAGCTTTCTTTATGGTCCAGGTCTCACATTCATATATAACTACTGGTAAAACCATTGCTTTGATGATATGGGCCTTTGTCAGCAAAGTAATGTCTCTGCTTTTTAATGTGCTGTCTGGGTTTGTCAAAGTTTTTCTTCCAAGAAGCAAGCATCTTGTAATTTCACGGCTGCAGTCACTGTTTGCAGTGATTTTGGAGACCGAGAAGATAAAGTATCGCGTTGTTTCCATTGTTTCCCCATCTATTTGCCATGAAGTGATGGGACTGGATGCCATGATCTTAGTTTTTGGAATGTTGAGTTTTAAGCCAACTTTTTCACTCTCCTCTTTCACTTTCATCAAGAGGTTCTTTAGTTCCTCTTTACTTTCTGCCATAACGATGGGGTCATCTGCATATCTGAGGTTACTGATATTTCTTCCGGCAATCTTGATTCCAGCTTGTGCTTCATCCAGCCTTACATTTCACATGTTGTATTCTGCATATAAGTTAAATGAACAGCGTGACAATATACACAGCCTTGACGTACTCCTTTCCCAGTTTGGAACCAGTTCAGTGTTCCATGTCTGGTTCTAACTGTTGCTTCTTGACGTGCATATACATTCTCAGGAGGTAGGTAAGGTGGTCTGGTATTCCCATCTCTGTCAGAATTTTCCACAGTTTGTTGTGATCCACACAATCAAAGGCTTTAGTGTAGTCAACAAAGCAGAAGTAGATGTTTTTCTGGAACTCTCTTGCTTTTTTGATGATCCAGCAGATGTTGGAAATTTCATCTCTGGTTCCTTTGCCTTTTCTAAATCCAGCTTGAACAGCTGGAATTTCTCAGTTCATGAAGCCTGGCTTGGAGAATTTTGAGCATTACTTTGCTAGCATGTTAGATGAGTGCAATTGTGCGGGAGTTTGAACATTCTTTGGCATTGCCTCCCTTTGGGATTGGAATGAAAACTGACCTTTTCCAGTCCTGTGGCCACTGCTGAATTTTCCAAATTTGCTGGCATATTGAGTGCAGCACTTTCACAGCATCTTCTTTTAAGATTTGAAATAGCTCAACTAGAATTTATTCACCTGAACTAGGTTTGTTTGTAGTGATGATTCTAAGGCCCACTTGACCTCACACTCCAGGATGTCTGGCTCTAGGTGATTGATCGCACCATCATGTTTATCTGGGTCATTAAGATCTCTTTTGTACAGTTCTTCTGTGTATTCTTGCCACCTCTTCTTAATATCTTCCACTTCTGCTAGATTCATACCATTTTTGTCCTTTATTGTGCCCATCTTTGCGTGAAATGTTGGTATCTCTAATTTTCTTGAAGAGATGTCTAGTCTTTCCCATTGTGTTGTTTTCCTCTATTTCTTTGCATTGATCACTGAGGAATGCTTTCATATGTTTCCTTGCAACTCTTTGGAACTCTGCATTCACATGGGCATATCTTTCCTTTTCTCCTTTGCCTTTAGCTTCTCTTCTTTTTTCAGCCACTTGCAAGGCCTCCTCAGACAGCCATTTTGCCTTTTTGCATTTCCTTTTCTTGGGGATGGTCTTGATCATGGCCTCCTGTACAGTGTCATAAACATCTGTCCCTAGTTCTTCATGCACTGTGTCTACCAGATATAGTCCCTTGAATCTATTTGTCACTTCTACTCTATAATCATGAGGGATTTGATTTCAATCATACCTGAATGATCTTGTGGTATTCCCTACTTTCTTCAATTTAATCTGAATTTTGCAATAAGGAGTTCATGATCTGAGCCACAGTCAGCTCCTGGTCTTGTTTTTGCTGTCTGTATAGAGCTTCTCCATCTCTGGCTGCAAAGAGTGTAATCAATCTGATTTCGGTATTGACCATCTGGTGATGTTCATGTGTAGAGTAGTCTTTTGTGTTGTTGGAAAAGGGTGTTTGTTATGACCAGTGCCTTCTCTTGGCAAAACTCTGTTAGCCTTTGCCCTTCTTCATTTTGTAATCCAAGGCCAAACTTGTCTGTTACTCCAGGTATCTCTTAACTTCCTACTTTTGCATCCAGTCCGTTATGGTGGAAAGGACATCTATTTTGGGTGTTAGTCCTAGAAGGTCTTGTAGGCCTTCATAGAGCAGTTCTACTTTAGCTTCTATCGTATCAGTAGTTGGGGCATAGACTTGGATTACTGTGATATTGAATGATTTGCCTTGCAAATGAACAGAGATCATTCTGTCATTTTTGAGATTGCACCTAAGTACTGCATTTTAGACTGTTTTGTTGACTATGAGGGCTCCTTCATTTCTTCTAAGGGATTCTTGCCCACAGTAGTAGATATAATGGTCATCTGAATTAAATTTGCCCTTTCCAGTCCATTTTATTTCATTCATTCCTAAAATGTTGATGTTCACTCTTGCCATCTCTTCTTTGACCACTTGCAATTATCTTGATTCATGGATCTAACATTCCAGGTTCCTATGCAATATTGTTCTTTACAGCATCAAACTTTGTTTCCATCACCAGTCACATCCACACCTGGGCATTGTTTTTGCTTTGGTTCCATCTCATCATTCATTCTGGAGTAATCACTCTTCTCCAGTAGCATATTGGGTACCTAGCGACCTGGGGAGTTTATGTTCAGTGTCATATCTTTTACCTTTTCATACTGTTAATGGGGTTCTCAAGGCAAAAATTCTGAAGTGGTTTGCTATTCTCTTCTCCAGTGGACCAAGTTTTGGCCAGGCTCAGTCAATGTTTAATCCAATTTTCTGTTTATGGGTGGGGCTGTGTTCCTGCCCTGTATTTTTGGCCGGAGGCGATCTCCTTCAAAAAGACTTATGCCAGCTTCACCCCATGGCTCCCAGGACTGTTGTATTCAGTTAAGTGTCCCTGACCACCGAGGCAAGGCAGGCCACTGTTGACCCTGGCCTCCACCAGAGACTACATCAGATATCCAACATGCTGTTATAAATAGGGCTTCCCTGGTAGCTCAGTGGTAAAGAATCTGCCTGCCAATGTAGGAGACATGGTTCGATCCCTGGGTTGGGAAAATCCCCTGGAGGAGGAAATTACAACCCACCCTAGTACTTTTGCGGAGAAGGAGATGGCACCCCACTCCAGTACTCTTGCCTGGAAAACCCCATGGACGGAGGAGCCTGGTAGGCTGCAGTCCATGGGGTCGCTCAGAGTCAGACACAACTGAGTGACTTCACTTTCACTTTTCACTTTCATGCATTGCAGAAGGAAATGGCAACCCACTCCAGTGTTCCTGCCTGGAGAATCCCAGGGACGAGGGAGCCTGGTAGGCTGATGTCTATGGGGTCGCACAGAGTCGGACACGACTGCAGCGACTTAGCAGCAGCAGCAGCAGCAGCTAGTACTTTTGCTGGGAAATCCCAGGAGCTCAGAACACTTATGCTACCCTACAGTTGGGTGTAATCATGTAACCCAAAGCCTATTTTGTAATGTTATTGTTGTTGTTATTGTTCAGTTGCTGAGTGGTGTCCAGTTCTTTTGGACACCCGTGGACTTTACTCTGTCAAGTTTCCTCTATCCACGGGATTTCCCAGGCAAACATACTAGAGTGGATTGTCATTTCCTCCTCCAGGGGATCTTCCCATCTCTGGGATAGAACCCGTGTCTCCTACATTGGTAGGCAGATTCTTTACCATCAAGCTACCAGGGAAGCCCTATTTTATAATAGCATGTTGAATATCTCATGTAGTTTATTGAATAGTGTACTGAAAGTGAAAACCAGAATGGCTATATGGATGCAGATTGCTGACTAGGAGCTATGACTTGCTGTTTCTGCCCAGTATCACGAGAGAGTATTGCACCACATATCACTAGCCGGGGAAAAGATCAAAATTTGAAGTATAATTTCTATAGAATGCACATTGTTTTCACACCACTGTAAAGTCAAAAAATTGTAAGTCAAACCATCCTAAGTCAGAACCATCTGTAGTACTATCTGACCATGTGACCAAATCAGAGGTAAGTTTCAGATTAACATAGGCAAACAGCGAGAAGAAAAGAGCTACTACCTCTACTCTTAGCCCTTTGCCTTTAACAAAACTAATTTTAAAACAATCTAAATTGTTCTAAGTCATCTAAAAATATTTGATTATCAGGAAGACTGTTTGAAATAATTACTTCCACTATCATTAAATATGGACCTATTGTGCCTTGAAATAGATACTATGAACCTGTTATAAGGTATGCAGTATACTTTTAACTATTAATAATATCCACAGCATGAAGACAAATCCCATTTTCTTCATCAGTTTAGATTGGATTGATACTCAACCAAGTATTTTACAAAAAAATCACTAAACACATTGATAAGTATTCAAAAGTCCCCTTTGTGATTCTCAATAGTGAAAGACGAAAACATATTCTCTGCAAAATTTCATGTTCTCCTTGTCATAAGAAGTTTATCATATAATTGATTGAAACTATAGATACCTCTAATTTATCTCCACTTAAAACTTTATTTCTAAATTTTGAGTGAATTAGTGAATGAGAAAAACACTTATTGAAAGAAACTTATTCTATGGCAAGAGGACTCTGAAAATGAATTTTGGAAATGTTTTCATTATTACTTATAATACTTTGTTTTGCTGAAAAGAATATTGTGTCACCTGTTAAAAAATGCTCACATTTTTACACTTAAAACATTTGGAAATAGCTTTTTATTTTTAAAACATACAAATGAAATGTTTTCATGAGGTTTGAAGCCATTTGTCAAAAATATAAAAGTTCCAGTTAATTTGCAAAAACAACTAACTGTATGGAATACTAAAATGTACTAGATGAAATGTTTATATACTGATTGATTTCATACAGGGAAATCACCCCCTCAGCCCAGCCCAAGATTCTGGAAGCCTTTCAGACCTTTTCCGTGGGTATATCTCTTCCAACTTACTCAGTGTCCTAATTAGGGAGATTTGCCATTTTCTTTTTTTTTCAGCAGCTTGTAATCTATTGTTCCCTCTTTTAGAGAAGTTGAAAGAGTTTGAAAAATAGTACTATGACTTAAACAGTAAACAGACAAAAATACACTTCCATTTTGATCCATGTGAGTTTTCTGTATAAAGTTGTTATCTTGTGAAATTAAATATGAAATTAAAAAAAAAAGAACAGAACCACACCTTCTGTTTGTTGCTAATGTGAACATAATCAGAAGTATGATTTGAATGAACTTAGCAAGATAGCAGAATAGGAAAACCCTGATCCTTCTTCCTTGCACAGAAACACAGATTTAACAATATATGGATTAACTTCCTTTTTGAGAAATCCGAAACACACTTGAAAGATTCCTGCATCCCAAGTAAGAACAAAACCAGCTTTAGTGAAGCTTGTAGGAAATTTGTGGCACCTCTCATCATAGTTGCTACCCTTGGCACAGCACCCAGTAATCAGGAGGGAACACCCAGCTCTCAAGTTTTCCCTGGAAAGGAAAATAAAAGTGAACCATGCATACAACATTCTGATTTCTCAGAGGTGTGGAGGGGCTACCTGAGGGACTAGCTTCTGTCTCACTTGAGCACTAGAGGGCTGATGGGATGAAGCATAGAGTAGCTGAGAACAAAAAAGCACTGGGCACCATATTGCTGCTCCAGAGAGCAGCAAACAGAGGCCCGTACAGTTCAGTGGCCTCTCCTTTAGGAGAGAAAAAGAAGAGAGCGTATGCCTGATGTTCTAACTTTTCAGGGAGATGCCTAAGGAACTAGTTTCTGACTAGCTCAACTCAGGTTCCTGATGGGACCTGCTGTACTCTTGATGCCTGTGGCTGCTGCTGAGAAAAAAAAGGGCAGCATGCTGCTGCTTGAGAACCTGCAATATAACAGGTAGACACCAGAGGGAGCAAGAGATTACAAGCTGGTCAAAAAAAGGAAACTGGAAAATCCTTATAGGATTGTTAGCAGGCACAAGTCCAAAGAAGTATTTCCACAGAAAAGGTTTGAAAGCTTCCCAGAATCCTGGGCTGGGCTGATGGGTGATTTCCCTATATGAAACCAGTCACTAAAGACTGGGAGACATAGTTTTTTTTGTGATTTTTTCCCCCCCAAATGCACAGATATCAATACAAAGTTACAAGGAACATGATGAAACAGGGGGAAATGGCCCAATCAAAGGAACAAAGTAAATCTCCAGAAAGCTCCAGAAATCAAATCATATACCTAATGAAATGGAGGTATATGAATGATCTGGCAAAGTATTCAAAATAATCACCTTCACAAAGATGCACAATGAGCTCAGAAAAGCAATGCATGAACAAAATGAGAATTTTTAAATAAGCCTTTATCTAGTGAAGAAGTTTTATCCATAATTAATAACCTAACAAACAAAAAACACCTGGCCTAGATTGATTTATTAGTGAATTCCATCAGAAATTTAAGAAAGAAATTATACTAATTCTCTATAATTTATTCACAAGATAGGAGCATAAGGAATACTTCCCAAATTATTCTATTAGGCCACCACTACCTAATATCAAAACCAGACAAAGACATTGCAGGGAAATAAAAAATACAGACAAATATTTCTCATGAACATATATGTAAAAATCCTCAACAAAATATTAACAAAGTGTATCCATCAATGTATGAAAAAAATATAGTCACTGTGTCTAAGTGGGATTTACCCCAGTCATACCAAGCTGTTTCACCATTTGAAAATCACTTCATGTAATTCATCACATCAACAGGGTGAATGAGAAAAATCTCATAATCATATAAATAGATGCAAAGAAAGCATGAAAAATCTAACGTCAATTCATAATAAAAATTCTCAAAAACTAGGAATAGACGGGAACTTCCGCATCTTTCTAAAGAACATTTATAAACAAAAAATGTAGAGATAACATTATACTTAATGGTAAGAAACTAAGAAACTAAAAACTTTCCCACTAAGATCAGAAACAAAGCAAGGATGTCACTTCTTGCAGCATTTTTTTTTTTCAATATTGTGCTGGAAGGCCTAGATCATGAGATAAAACAGAAAGAGGAAATGAAATATATATAGACTGGGAAGGAGGAAATAAAGCTATTTTTTGTTTGCAGATAACATAATCATCTATATAGAAAATCTGAATAAATTTCACACATACACGCACACAAACCTGTGGAACTAATGAACAGGTATAGCAAGGTTGCAAAATATATGGTTAATGTACAAATGTTAATTGCATTCCTATATACAAGCAGTGAATGCATAGAATTTGAAATTATAAATGCAATACCATACGTATCAGCAACCCCAAATGAAATATTTATAAATCTAACAAAATAGATATAGGTATAGATTTATACTTATAGCTCTAACAAAATAGATATATAAAGAAATCTACAAAATTTTGATGAAGTTAATCAAAGAACTAAATAAATGGAGAGACGTTACATGTTCATGGATAAGAAGATTCAGTACTGTCAGATATCAGTTCTTCCCAAATGTATCTATAGATTCAGTGCATAATCAAAGCAAGTCATTTATAGATACTGACAAACTGATTCTAAAGTCTGTGTAGAGAGGAAAAAGATCCAGAATAGTCAACACAGTATTAAAGGAAACAAAGTTGGAGAGCTGACACTACCTGACCATAAGCCTTACAACGATAGAACTTCAGTAATGAAGACAACTTGGTATTAGGGAAATAGATTAACGTAACAGAAAAGACAGCCCAGAGATTGTCCCGTATAAATACAGTCAACTGATCTTTGACAAAGGAGCAAAGGCAATTGAGTGGGGAAAAAAAGTCTTTTTAAAAAATGGTGTTGAAACAACTGGACACCCACAGTCAGAAAAAGTGAATCTAGACACAGTTCTTATATCCGTTACAACAGTTAACTCAAAATGAATAACAGGCCTAAATTTAAAATGCAACACTTTAAAAGTAGAAGATAACATCAGAGAAAATCTAAATGACCATGTGTTTGACAGCATCTTAGATGTAAAAATGAAGGCATGATTTGTGAAAGAAATGATAAGTTGGAATTGATTTAAATTCAAAATTTCTCCTGTGTAGAATACACTGTCAAGGGAATGGAAAGAGAAGCCACAGGCCTGCAAAATACAATTCTGATGAAACGACTATTGTCCAAAATATATAAAGAACCCTTAAAATTCAAAGATATGAAGAGAAAGAGCCTAATTAAAAAATGGGTCAAAGACCTTAACAAATACCTCACTAACAAAGATATTCAGATGGCACATAAGCACGTGAAAAAAATACCCCATACTAATGTCATCATGGGAAAATGCAAATTGAAGCAAAAGAGATACTTACTACAAACTTATTAGAATAGCCAGGATTCAGAACATTGGTCATACCTACTGCTGATGAGGATATGAAGAAGCTGAACTCTGATTCATTGCTATTGGGAATGAAAAACAGTATAGCCACTTTGGAGGAGTTTGGCAGTTTCTTACAAAACTAAACATAACACTTACCATTTAATCCAAAAATTTCTCTCCTTGTTATTTACCCAAAGAAGTTGAAGACATGTCCACACAAAACCTTGAGCACAAATATTTTTGAAAGTGTCATTCATAATTGCCAAAACTTGGAAGCAATACAGATGTCTTTTATTGGATGAGTGTATAAACCATGGTATATTCAATCAACGGAATATTAGTGTTAAAAATAAATGAGCTCTCAAGCCAGGAGAAGACATGGAAGAAACTGAAATACATAATACTAAGTAAAAGAAATCAATCTCAAAAGGCCGTAAAATGTATGATTCCAATGATATGACAATTTGGAAAGCTAAAACTATGAAGACTATAAAAAAGATCAGTGATTACCAGGGGTTGGTGGGGAGAGGGATGAATTGGCAGAGCACAGAGGATTTTTGCTGATTTATGACATGAGCACTATTTCAGTGTTATTGTTACTTAGTCACTAAGTTGTGTCTGACTCTTTTGCAACCCCATGAACTGGAGCCCTCCAAGCTCCTCTATCCATGGATTTCCTAGGCAAGAATACTGGAGTGGGTTGCTGTTTGCTCCTCCAGGGGATCATCCCCACCCATATCTCTTACTCTTGAAACTTGATATGGGGATCAAACCCATATCTCTTACTTCTGCATTGGCAGACAAGTTCTTTACCACTCGTGCCACCTGGGAAGCCCTTTATACATATGTAGGTATTTTTATTTGTTTTGGTAGGAAATGTTCATGTATTAAATTTAGTGGCAATTGGTTTTTATATATACTGGTTTAGGACAAAGCATCTGGAGAGTAAATTGAATATTTGATTTGGTTGAAATGTGGGTGGAAGACAGCTGCTTTTAGACCCTGTCTTCATCAACCCATCAACCAGTGCCACACCAGTGAATGTAAAATGCTAGCGAGAATTTCAGGAACTGGGATTGCCTACTCAGCTGAAAAAAAAAAAAAAGAAAAGCATAAATAAAATAATCCAAAGATTTCATTGTGTTACCATAGTTAATGAGCATTTTGGTTTCAGAAGAAAAAAGGAAAGGATCTCTAAAGAGGCTTCTACTAAGAACCACTCTTCTGCATGGGTTTCTAAGGTTTGGACTAAGTTAAAGTTTTATTTAAAACATATTCTATATTCTGAGACATTCATGTGGAACTTTTTTACGGCATGATTGATTTGAAAAACAGCATAGACTTCAAGTGTGTTTTGCCAAATACAGGCAGCAGTTTGGAGCAACTGTTCACCTTCAAAGAAAGATCTAGTATGAGGACAGATGCAGCATTTATCTTTCTCCATACTCAAGTCTCCTTCATGAACTATTCACATGATCAGGGTTGGAATTGTGCTATTAATTACCTTAATAAATGCTAAAAGAAATATTGTCTTCCTTGCTTCTGTAGAAGCAAAGAAAAGGAAACAATGGCACTGTGAAGAATTATGTTTCAACTTTTTTTTTTTGGTAGGAAACCTCTACTTCGTTTCTTTATAACCTGTGATTAGAAATAGCTTCAGCTTCTAAAGTACATACATTTCCTTATATTATTCATATTTTGCTATATTTGCTTCATATTTGTTTCATATCATACTCTGGAATATTTGTATTTTGTTGGTACAGACTTTTGATCAATAGAATAATAAATTCACAAAATGTAGATATACACTGTGAAATATCTTTTCCTTGAGCATTTTCTTCAGAATATAAAAATCATGCATTGTTTCCTTATATTTTATTTGTTTCTTTGAAAACATATTCTTTATATCATATACATTGTGTACACTATGAGATTCATTTCATCAATAAATGAAAATAAATTTAATCATTTTTTATTCTAGTTAGAGAAGAAAATTGTTTACATGTTATGTAGCTCTATGAACTATATATAATTTTGCTATAAGTATTACTAAAAATACTTTTTTAAAACAACCTTCTTTCAAAGTTTAACTTTTTCTTCCCAGGCAGTAATGACTTTTAGACTGATATTATTCATCTCTACTTTCTTTAAAGTTGATTCTTTTTAAATTTTATTTGTGTAACTGATGATTCAGGACTTTTTAGCCAGATATGTTGCACAGATATTTATATCACTGTTAATACCACTTCAATATTTGTCTTATTTTATGTTTAATATTTAGGATGCTTATTGATTTTTCTTCTGCAAGTTATTGGCAGTTCTCAAGTTCTTTTTATTAATCATCCAAAGATTTCAGATATTTCTAGGTTGTACCTTTATAACTCCTTCCATATGATTCTGTCATTTTATTAATGAATAATAGAAATTAGGGTAGCAAAGATTCAGACAAGACTGAAACGACTTAGCACTCGCGCGCGCGCGCACACACACACACACACACCACAGCCAAGTATTTTTTAAGTCCGGTTTTACTAACTTAAGTGCAAAGTTAATATACATATATTTTCTGCCTTCTAAGAGCTTACATTCTAGTTTAGGTAGAATGAGAGTTTTATATTCCCATATTTTTGTTCTATGTGTTCATAGAATAAGAGGTTTTTCTTATTCTTCTTTTTTTTTTTGATATCTACTGTAATTATGCCAGATAGAGCTGAGGTTACAAATGATAAATAATACTTAATTTCTCCCCTCAAGGAGCCAAGATCAAATAAGGTAAAAGATTATCTATGCAAATCATTACTGTGTTAAAATACTGAACTTAGGATGCACAAAACCTATGGAATTATAGAAGGTTAAAGAATTAATTCTATTGGGCAGAGTAATGGAAAGCTCCACAGATGGTGTGACAGAGGTATTGGCCTTGATATGAGTGGGATTTTTAATACCATAGAATGGTGAGAAAGGCATTGTAGGCTATGTTGACGTTGTGAACACACATCAAAAAAATGTGTGAGAATACATGGTGAGCTCAAGGATTATGAGAAATCTGGTGTGGTTATAATGTTGGGCATGATACAGAGTGGTATGATAGGAAATAGAACTGAAAAAGGAGATTTGGAGCCTTGTTAAAATTTTAATTTTTTTCTATAGGTAATGGGAGCTTCCCTGGTGGCTCAGATGATAAAGAATCCACCTGCAATGCAGGAGACCCAAGTTTGATCCATGGGTTGGGAAGATCCCTGGAGAAGGGAATAGCAACCCACTCCAGATTTATTGCCTGGAGAATTCCATGGACAGAGGAGCCTAGCAGGCTGTCATCCAGGGGTTGCTAACAGTCAGGCAAGACTGAGCAACTAACACACACACACATAGGTAATGGGAACCCACTGCAGGACTTCAAGTAGGGAATGGCATAATTAGATAACCTCCATTAGACAGATAGATAGATGACCATCTGCCCAATTCAAACTACTGATGTTAATCTCAGTACTGCTCTCTCTGCTTCCATTTTTCCGCCACAACTAAAATCACTTCCATGCCTGAAATTTTCCAGTGGCCTCCCAGTGTGTTTAATACAACACACAGTGTGTTTATTCCAATTTACCCAGCTTCATAGATGATTTGGCTCCCATCTGCCTCTCCAGTACTATCTTTTAGCTTCTTCTTAAACCGCAAAGCTTTAGTCTTAGAGCAGAGAAAGTCTGGAGGCAGAAAAACCTGTTGTAAGACTATTGGAGAAATGTAGATGAATGAACAGTGGGGCTTTACTGGAATCAAGGTAGTGGGCATGGGGGTAAAAGGAGATAATTTGAAAATATAGCCTGTACAGTCATTGGTTGGGAGGAACAATGAAAGATATGAAAAATGACTTCCATGACAGGAAGATATTTAAACCTAAGTTATAAGAAGAAAATGAGTGTTTTATTAATAAAATTGGGGAAATAATTTGGGATGGATAGTTTAGGATACACCACTTTAGTTTGGGATTTAGTTTGGGATTATGTAAGATATACCAATTAGGATGTCTGCTCAGGTCACAATCCCTTCTATAATTAGTCCCTGCCACCCCCATACTCTCACTTCTACAGAGGTGGAATCCTAAGTCAAATTGAAAATTTGACCTATCCCCCTGGCCATTTTTTATTTGACTAGAGGTCATCTTCCAGAATTTAAGATTGAGACAACCAGGGTCAATATATTTGTAGCTTGGACCTTTATAATATGAATTTGAGAGCTGATAGTCTCCTTTAATCCACTTACTTTAGGGGACTGGCAACCTTGCTAGAAAGTTATTCTTTAGAAAGAAGATTGAAGCAGATATGCAGAGAGAAACAAATAGGAAAAGAGAGGGAACATACTCTTTGCTCTAATACTTTTGTGGTGTCTACATTCCTATCTCTGAATTCCTTTAATTAAGTCCTCTTTTTACTTAAACTAGCTCAAGCTGATTTCTTCTGCTTATAAGTAGAAATGTACTGCCTAACACAATTGACCTTGGAGTTAATTTTGCAGTTCTGGTAAGACTCCTAGATGGGAATATCCAGCACCTACAGAAAATTGCAGGCCTAAAACTCAGAAGAGAATCCTGTTCTGGGTACAGACATTTGAAAGTCATTCAGATTCAGATGCCATTAACTTTTGTCAGGCACTTTCTATTATTGGCTGGATATGGTGCCAGTCCTTTTTATATTTATTCATAACACACTATAGTGACTCTCAGGTTCCCTTAGGGAAATGAAGCCGGCCAGGTATGTACTGGGTGGGGCTAGAACTAGGGGTCTGGTCTCAAGGTGTTTATCATAAGCAATTGAAACATTCAAAACTAGAAACAGCCCAACACACTGATGATAAAATGCATCAATCTATGACAAAAACAAAGGTGAGGTTTAAGGGAAAGGAGAGGGGTGATGAAGTGGGACAGAGCTTTAAATCACAGACAGGTCAGAAACCAGATCAAAGACAAGTGTAGGTTTGAAATGAAAAATGGGAATGATTACCCTAAATATCTATGTGTGTCCAATAGTTCACTTCATGCTCAGGCTAGTGCCTGCAGTGGGAATAATCCTTTTCTTTTTTTAGTGTAAGAAAGAGGTTTATTACTGAGAATGGGACGTCTTTTGAATTATGTTTTTGAACCAGTTGTTGTCTTTCAGAAAAGCTATAGGACTTTGTATGTTTATCTTATTACTTACTGATCTTTCATTTGTTCTCAGTTTTTGTTAGTGTATTCTCTTCAGATTTATAAGTAAAAATTATACTGTGTGAAAGTAATAGTATTCCTGCCTTTTCAGGTTGTATTGCTAAGGACATACAAAAAATAATGTTCTGTTTCATTATTTATTCCTTTTTTTCTTAGAAATTTCTTTGTGTGTGTGATAGAGCAATTCTGAGGAGAGACTAGGCTTTTTAGATATGTTTGGACAACCGTAAGAAGGAAAAGGTAACTGTTTAGTGAGCCAGGAGAAGACTATGGACCAGATGAAATGTAGTCATTTGAACCAGAATAAAAAGTCTTTTGTGTTTGTTTTGCAGGAGGTGGGGAAAGAAGAGTAATTGACAGATTTCAGTATTTAGGGTTTTTTTCATGTAATGCTGCTGCTGCTAAGTCGCTTCAGTCGTGTCCGACTCTGTGCTACCCCATAGACGGCAGCCCACCAGGCTCCGCCGTCCCTGGGATTCTCCAGGCAAGAACACTGGAGTGGGTTGCCATTTCCTTCTCCAATGCATGAAAGTGAAAAGTGAAAGTGAAGTCGATCAGTCGTGTCTGATTCTTAGCGACCCCATGGACTGTAGCCTACCAGACTCCTCCGTCCATGGGATTTTCCAGGCAAGAGTACTGGAGTGGGTTGCCATTGCCTTCTCCGTTTTTCATGTAATAGATTAGGACATATGCCATCCTTTCTTAGTCTCTAGAATATTTTCAATGTGGCAATGGTATTTTCTGGGAAATACCTAGGAAGTATTTCTAGGAAGTTTCATGTATGATACTATTTTTTTTTACATTATGTTCTAACTGACCTGATTTCCTTTTTTGAAATAAGCATTTTCAGTTGAAATTAAAATAGGGAAATTGTATAGATAATTTCTATATACCTTCAATCCCCAACACTCAATTTCTCCTATTATTATTGTATGGCACTAGTAGGTATATTTCTCATAATTAATGAACTAATACTGATATGTAATTATTGGTCAAAGTCTATATTGTATGCATATCTCCTTAGTTTTTGCCTAATGTCATTTTTTCTGGATACCACATGTAGAATAACATTACATTATTAAGACATGAGTAATTATTTCTCCTTAGGCTTCTCATGGCTGGATAGTTCTGATTTCCTTTTACTCCCAAAGTTATGTAGGAAAAATGTAATTTCAACTGGTTGGAGCATTGTTCATTTTTCCCCCCTATGGTATAGATATATATTTGGCCCACAAAATCTAGTTTTTGAAATTCAGTGAAAATTTATTAGTGCCCTGTCATATGGCCAATATTATAAAAGTATGAATGCTAGTCAGTATAGTTTATTGTATAAAGACAAAAATTTTGATACAGACTTTAAATATATGCATAATAAATAGATACAGATTATATATGTACATACACACACATATATATATGTATACATATATATATAGAGAGAGATATAGGCTTCCCAGGTGGCACTAGTGGTAAAGAACCTGCCTGGCAATGCAGGAGACATAAGATATGTGGGTTCGATCCCATGGTTGGGAAGATCCTCTGGAGGAGGGCATGGCAACCCACTCCAGTATTCTTGCCTAGAGAATGCCATGGACAGAGGAGCCTGGCAGGCTGCAGTCCATAGGGTCGCAGTGTCAGATGCAACTGAAGCGAGTTCTCATGCATGAATGCATATGCATAAATATATATATATATATATATATAAATATACACACACATACACAACTGTACATATAGATACAAAAAGTCAACTTTGTTATATCTTTTTATCTTATTGTTATCTTATTTATCAAATACTTTTATTCATGCTAATACAGTTGATTTTATTCATGCTGAGATAGCTGATAAACAGGCATGCTAAAATCTTCCTAGATTTTGTGTTTCTGTCCATTTTTCTTTGCATCTCTGACAGTGTTTTCCTTATATTCTATTTCTATTTTATTAATTTTATAAAGGTACATGATCATTATTTTTTCATTATGGAGTGCACCTTTTATTTACCCTCTTGGTCCAGTCTTTTCCCCTGCCTTTATTTCTTCTCTGACATTAACATGCCATCCTGTTTTCTTTTTCTCTGCAAAGTGAATTTCCACAGTGCCTTGAACATAATTTATGCTCAAATATTTGGAGAGTGATAAATGAATATATGCATACTGTATTCATACCTATTTATAAAAATAATGAGGAAAACAGACGGTGAGTGCAGGAAGTACATAGGCAGTTTTCCATAGAAAAGCCAGATATTTCAGCCTCTATGAACTTTGTTGTTTTCTTCCTATCCTCTAAAACTTTTAGAGTTGAAGAATTTGTGAATATCTGTATATCCAACCAAACATATCCAATAGCCAACATATGTAAAATAAAAAGAGGAAGAATAATGTTTAATCATAGATCTTTTTTTGAGACTTAAAATATGATTGTTGTCTCTTGGTGGTTCGTTTACTTGGCAATTTAGTTTACTCACTGCTTTTTCAAAATAATTCAGCTTACTAATAAATGCGTGTGTTTGTGTGTATGTGTGTATATATATATATATATATATATATATATATATATATATATATATATATGCATATATATATGTGAAAGTGAAACTCACTCAGTCATGTCTGACTCTTTGCGACCCCATGGACTATACAGTTCATGGAATTCTCCAGGCCAGAATACTGGAGTGGGTAGCTGTTCCCTTCTCCAGCATATCTTCCCAACCCAGGAATCGAACAGGGGTCTCCTGCATTGCAGGTGGGTTCTTTACCATCTGAGCTACCAGGGAAGCCATATGTGTGTGTGTGTGTGTATATACACACACACATATATATATATATATATATATATATATATAAGTTTTGTAACTGGAAGATTTTCCTGTTTATAAAAAAGACCTACACATACATAGGTGCATAGTATTTATACAATTACAAGTTTTGTTAGTGTATAAAATTTATTCTGTAAAAAGGATAGAGGAAAAAGGGGTTTGGCATTCTAAACTTTTTTTTTTCTCACTGTAGAAGTATTTCATTTTCATTTTCAGAAATACGTTGGGACAAAACTATGCTAAGGGATATTGTAGGAGAAGCTGTAAGAATGGCTCAAGAACACAAATATGAGCTAATCATGGACAGAATATAAAAGTAATTGCCCTCTAGCATTAAAAAAAGATATAAAGATGGTTTGAAAATTCATTGAACATATCTACAGAGGTACAGTGACATGATGGATTTGAAGTAGTAGACAGTGGAAGACAAACTTGCATCCACTTGTTTAAGTATATCCTTAAACAAGTTTTTCTTTTTTCTTTTTTTTCCAGTCAAGATAAATTGATAATTTAAATGAGAGTTGTATTCAGAGCATGTTTAATCAACTTATTTAGCAAATATTTATTGACTCTTTCAACTACAGATAAAAGTAGTGAACAAAAAAAGACTATATCCTTAGCAACTTTAAAATTGTGGGCTTATTCCATTTAGTAATGTACTTCTCCATTTTTTAAAGCAAACCTAGATTCTTCTTAAGGTGTATTCTTTAAACCATTAAGAAAAATCAAGGAAACATAAAGTAAGAGAAGTGCAGTTTATTAACTTATTGGCCAGATACTTTACAGGACTTTATATATGCTGTTTATACCTTACTACAAACTTAAGGAATTTTGGGGGCTTATTAGTTAGTGGGTCTGTTTTATGTTTAAAGAAGTCCCGAACTCATTCATTTAATTTATTAAAGAAGTATTTATCAAACCCTTGTAACCAGACATAATTGTAAGTACAAGAGATTCAGATAACACAGCTAATAAGCATCAAAGTCAGGAATCATATTCTTACTTTATTCCTAAAGCTTGTGCTTTTGCAAGATTCCTTTTAGAACCCTTGTTGATTAATGAATCATCTTCATTGTTAGCTAACTTTGAACAGTCTGTCAGAGGTACCATATACTAGAGAGATAAGATGCAGGGGATATGTTCACTACACACCTCATTATTTAAGTTATGTTGTGCCATATTATAACATGTGAAATTGTCTTTTTAGAACTCTAGTATTTCACACATGACTTTTTCCATGTGTTGTTGAAAGATATATGGGGAATTTTGTGTAATTTTTCTGTGAAGTTGTCTTCTAGATATTATTCTTTATTCTTGATCACTGTGTTTTATAAAATAATCTCATGATAAATTGCTTTCAGAATTCTAAAAGCACAGCTTTGCTCAAACAGGATTTGAGATACTATTTTCTTCCATTTCTCCCATATATTCTTATGTAATATGGTTTTGTTCTTAGTATACTTATTTTATCTCTGATAATATTCCAGAGATTTGCAAATTTTAAAAAACTCTCCATTAGAGTATGTCATTATTTACCTACATATGTTTCACACCTTAATATCTCACAGACATGTGGAATTCTACCTGGCAAAAGTGGTAATCCATCATCTTTTACCCCAGATCTTCTTCCCTTCTGATACCTGTCCTGGCTTAGGCAAAGTCATCTGCCCAAGTCAGACATATGGGTGCTAAGCTATCTTTCTTTCTTTTTTTTTTTTCCACACATGCAGTTAGTGACAAAGTCACTCCATCCTTTTTATTACTGCCTTAATGAATCACACTTCTGTTTAACAGTTATTTTCTTACTGGCACTCTCCCTCCTTCTTGATTAACTTTTCCTGAGTCCCAGAATGAATGGTGGTCTTATGTCCACTGAACATGATTCTAAAATGATACCCATTGCAATTGATATAGTACTTGTTTCCAGTTCACTCCTAGGCTTGAAGCTCTTTGAGAATAGAAGGATATCTTGGCTTTTCAATTGTATAGTGCCTGGCATGTAGGAGATACAATAATAGTTGGAAGGAGTGAAAGAATAAAGAGTCTATCTTAAAACTTTTGTAAGTACCTGGGATAAAAATAAATTAAAACAGAAAAAAATCAGTATGTGGTCATTCAGATTATAGTTTTTTGTGCCTGGAAAATTTTGTGTTGCCAATTAATTCAGAACTTGTTTTGCTAACTATTAGTTACAACTGGATTTTAAAAATAAATTTCAACAAAAATATAGGCTGAAACAAAGGCAAGGAAAATATTGAATCAGCTTATGTTCAAGCCTGTCCTTGTCCCTAGTAAAGACTATGGCTGTGTGAATTTGACTTTATATTCTTATGAAAATGATCAATAGCTAAAACTTAATGTAACACTCTTCCCAAGTGGTGCTAATGGTAAAGAACCCGCCTGCCAATGAAGGAGAAATAAGAGACGTGGGCTTGATCCCGGGGTCGGAAAGATCCCTGAAGGAGGGCATGGCAACCCACTCCCATATTCTTGCCTTGAGAATCCCATGGAAGAAGAGCCTAATGGGCTTTATAAAGTCTGTAGGGTCACAAAGAGCCATACATGAATGAAGCGACTTAGTACGCACACACACAGTATTAATGCTTACTTTGTGCTGAAAGCAAAGAGGAACTAAAGAGCCTCTTGATAAAGTTGAATAAAGGAGAATGAAAAAGCTGGCTTAAAATTCAACATTCAAAAACTGGCCTACGGTCCCATCACTTCATGGAAAGTAGATGGGAAAAAATGGAAAGAGTGACAGACTTTATTTTCTTGGGCTCCAAAATCACTGCAGTGCAGCCATGAATTTAAAACATGCTTGCTCCTTGGAAGAAAAGCTATGACAAACCTAGACAATGTATTAAAAAGCAGAGACCTTATTTTGCCAACAAAGGTCCATATAGTCAAAGCTTTGGTTTTTCCAGTAGTCATGTATGGATGTGAGAGTTGGACCATAAAGAAGGCTGAGCACTGAAGAATTGATGCTTTCTAACTGTGGTGCTGGAGAAGACTCTTGAGAGTCCCTTGGACAGCAAAGAGATCAAACCAGTCAATGCTAATGGAAATCAACCCTGAATATTTATTGGAAGAACTGATGCTGAGGCTGAAGCTTCACAACTTTGGCCACCTGATACGAAGAGCTGAATAATTGGAAAAGAACCTGATGCTGGGAATGATTGAGGGCATGAGGAAAAGGGGGCGACAGAGGATGAGATGGTTGGATGGCATCACCGACTCAATGGATATGAGTTTGAGCAAACTGGGAGATAGTGAAGAACAGGGAAACCTGGAGTGCTGCAGACTATGAGGTTGCAGAGTCAGACACAACTGAGCAAGTGAAAAACAACATTGCAATGTAACACTTACTTTGTGGCAGGCAGTGTTCTAAGCATGCTATGTGTACTAACTGTTTTTATCCTCACAACAGCTAAATGAGGCTGACATTATTTATTAACAGTTCCAATTTACAATAAGTAAACTGAGCCACAGAGGGGCTAAAAGTTTTTTCACAAGTCCCACAACTGAAACAGAATGGATTTAAACTTTATCCAGTTTATCATTCAAAAATATGTAGTGTTCCAGGCACTATTCTTGGCACTGGGGATACAGCAGTGAACAAAACGAAGATCCTGCTAAATGTGTGACTTGTGTGTATTTATAGGATGTTAGATAGTAATATGGAATTGAGGGGAAAGGAGTGCTTGGGTTGGGAAAGAGTGGTTTTTACAAATGTATATAGAGTAACCACAGAACATCTTTTAATAGAGTCACATTTGAGCAGAATCATGAAGGAAATGAGCCTTTCAGATACAATGATACCTAGGGGAAAAATATTACAGGAAGGTTGCATAGCACAAACAGATTTGCTTAGGTTCAGTTCAGTTCACTCACTCAGTCATGTTTGAATCTACGCAACCCCATGGACTACATGGGGCTTCCCTGGCCATCACCAGCTCCCAGAGCTTGTTCAAACTCATGTCCATTGAGTTGGTGATGCCATCCAACCATCTCATCCTCTGTTTTCCCCTTCTCCTCCTGCCTTCAAATTTTCCCAGCATCAGGGTCTTTTCCAGTGAGTCACTTCTTCACATCAAGTGGCCAAAGTATTGGAATTCCAGCTGCAGAATCAGTCCTTCCAATTAATATTCAGGACTGCTTTCCTTCAAGATGGACTGGTTGGATCTCCTTGCAGTCCAAGGGACTCTCAAGAGTCTTCTCCAACACCACAGTTCAAAAGCATCAATTCTTCGACTCTCACCTTTCTTTATAGTCAAATCTCACATCCATACATGTCTACTAGAAAAACCATAGCTTTGACCTGACAGAACTTTGTTGGCAAAGTAATGTCTGTGCCATCTAGGTTGGTCATAACTTTTCTTCCAAGGAGCAAATATCTATTAATTGCATGGCTGCAGTCACCATCTGCAGTGATTTTGGAGTCCAAAAATATAAAGTCTCTCATTGTTTCTTCATCTATTTCCCATGAAGTGATGGGACCAGTTGCCATGATCTTAGTTTTCTGAATGTTGGGTTTTAAGCCAACATTTTCACTCTCCTCTTTCACTTTCATCAATAGGCTCTTTACTTCTTCTTCACTTTCTGCCATAAGGGTGGTGTCATCTGCATATCTGAGGTTATTGATATTTCTCTAGCAATCTTGATTCCAGCTTGTGCTTCATCCAGTCTGGCATTTTGCATGATGTACTAAGCATATAAGTTAAATAAGCAGGGTACAATATACAGCCTTGATGTACTCCTTTCCCAATTTGGAACCAGTCTGTTGTCCATGTCCAATTCTAACTGTTTTGATTCTTGACCTGCATACAGATTTCTCAGGAGGCAGGTCAGGTGGTCTGGTATTCCCATCTCTTTAAGAATTTTCCACAGTTTATTGTGATCCACACAGTCAAAGGCTTTGGCATAGTCAAAGCGTAAGTAGATGTTTTTCTGGAACTCTCTTGCTTTTGTGATGATCCAATGGATGTTGGAAGTTTCATCTCTGGTTCCTCTGGCTTTTCTAAATCCAGCCTGAACATCTGGAAGTTCATGGTTCACATACTATTGAAGCCTGGCTTGGAGAATTTTGAGCATTACTTTGCTAGCATGTGAGGTAAGTGCAATTGTGCAGTAGTTTGAACATTCTTTGGCATTGTCTTTCTTTGAGATTGGAATGAAAACTGGCCTTTTTCAGTCCTGTGGCCATGACTGAGTTTTCCAAATGCTGGTATACTGAGTGCAGCACTTTCTCAGCATCATCTTTTAGGATTTGAAATAATTCAACTGGAATTCCTTCACCTCCACTAGCTTTGTTTGTAGTGATGCTTCATAAGGCCACTTTACTTTGCATTCTAGGATGTCTAGTTCAAGGTGGGTGATCACACCATCATGATTATCTGGGTCATGAAGAACTTTTTGGTATAGTTCTTCTGTGTATTCTTGCCACCTCTTCTTAATATCTTGTGCTTCTGTTAGGTTCTTACCAATTCTGTCCTTTATTGTGCCCATCTTTGCATGAAATGTTTCCTTGGTACCTCTGATTTTCTTGAAGAGATCTCTAGTCTTTCCCATTTTATTATTTTCCTCTATTTCTTTGCATTGATTACTGAGGAAGGCTTTCTTGTGTTTCCTTCCCACTCTTTAGAACTCTGCATTAAAATGGGTGTATCTTTCCTTTTCTCCTTTGCCTTTCACGTCTCTTATTTTCACAGCTATTTCTAAGGCCTCCTAAGACAACCATTTTGCCTTTTTGCATTTCCTTTTCTTGGGAATGGTCTTGATCACTGCCTCCTGTACAATATCATGAACCTCAGTCCATAGTTCTTCAGGCACTCTATCAGATATAATCCCTTCAATCTATTTCTCACTTCCACTGTATAATCATAAGGGATTTGATTTAGGTCATACCTGAATGGTCTAGGTGTTTTCCCTGCTTTCTTCAATTTAAGTCTGAATTTGGCAATGAGTTCATGATCTGAGCTACTGTCAGCTCCCTGTCTTGTTTTTGCTAATTATATAGAGCTTTTCCATCTTTGGCTGCAAAGAATATAATCAAGATGATTTTGGTATTGACCATCTGGTGATGTCCATGTGTAGAGTCTTCTCTTGTGTTGTTGGAAGAGGGTGTTTGCTATTACCAGTGTGTTCTCTTGGCAAAACTCGGTTAGACTTTGCCCTGCTTCATTCTGTACTCCAAGGCCAAATTTGCCTGTTACACCAGGTATCTCTTGACTTTCTACTTTTGCATTCCAGTTCCCTATAATGAAAAGCACATCTTTTTTGGTTGTTAGTTCTAGAAGGTCTTGGAGGTCTTCACAGAACTATTCAACTTCAGCTTCTTTAGCATTACTGGTCAGGGCATAGACTTGGATTACTGTAATACTGAATGGTTTACCTTAAAACAAACAGAGATCATTCTTTCATTTTTGAGATTACATCCAAATACTACATTTCAGACTGTTTGCTACTATGATGGCTACTCCATTTCTTTTAAGGAATTCTTGCCCACAGTAGTACATATAATGGTCCTGAGTTAAATTCACCTATTTCAGTCCATTTTAGTTCATTGATTCCTAAAATGTTGATGTTCACTCTTGCCATCCCCTGTTTAACCACTTGCAATTACCTTGATTCATGAAGCTAACATTCCAGGTTCCAATGCACTATTGTTCTTCAAAGCATCAGACTTGACTTCTATCATTAGTCACATCAACAACTGGGTGTTGTTTTCTCTTTGGCTCTGTCTCTTCATTCTTTCTGAAATTATTTCTCCAGTCTTCTCCAGTAGCATATTGGGCACCTACCAACCTGGGTAGTTCATCTTTCAGTGTCATATCTTTTTGCCTTTTCATACTGTTCATACTGTTAGGTAGGAGCATGCTTTTTATGCTTAAAGAACAGCTAGGAGTCCTGCATGGCTAGAGCTCAGTGAGTAAGAGAAAAAAGAGTGGTAGGAAATGAAGGCAGAGAAAGGGTGAGGAGCCAAACCCTGTGAGAGTTTCTAGACTATGCAAGTACTTAGAATTTCAACCCCTCAAAGTGAAAACTATTGGAATTGGAGAAAAGGTGTTTTGAAATAGGATCTAACTTTGCATTAACACAGTCACATCAACTGCTGTGTTGAGACTAGCCAATAGGGGCAAGAGGGAAAAAAAAAAGACTATTGGGAAGTAAATACAGTAATCCCAATTAGAGATAATGGTGGTTGAATCTAGAGTATAGTAGTTGAGGTTATGGTAGGTGACAATTTAAAAGCTTGAATTTTCAAGTTAGAAACAATAGAATTTGCTGTACACTTATGTGTCTTAGTAATTTTATTATAATGTATTTTGTGGATGTTTTAGGATCAATTAATGTCCTTATACAAAGCAGGAACAGAAGACTAGGTGTTCGCAATTAAGCCAGTCATCTATTGACAAAGAAATACAATATTATAGAACCATTTCTTTGAGAGTGAGCATAGAGAAACAGCAGTTGCAGAGGCTGGTATTCAAGTTATAGAGTGGCCCAGGTATACCAGAACTGTATGAGACAATGAAAGAAAAGATCTCAAGATAGCAATATAGACAGTATCAAAGATAGCAATACATACAGTATCAATGTGCACATTCTGAAATTAAAATAAGAAACTGTCAGTAGTTTTACTTGTCATAACAATTCAGTTTGCTGCCATAACATTTAAAACATTGTGAACCTTATGGTAGTGCTTATGACAATATTTTTGACTTTTAAGTTGAGTTTGACATTGTCTTTCTCTCAGATTGAGTGTGAAGAAGTTTTCTGTCTTAAAAACATCAGAAACATTGAGTTGTAGACTAGCTGAGAAAACATCTAGAGAGTTTCATTTACCTGAACATAAACTGTACTGTTTTAAAGTTCTTACACTAAACCTAAGATTCCATAGTAGGCAGAGAAAGCCTGGGTAAGCTATTAATAGTTTAGTATCTCATTTCCTATGAGAACGTGGCTTCCACTTGAAGGGAAGAATATTATAGTCTTATTTAGTATAAAATTCATACGTTGTAGAGGAATATGTTAGAGGTCCCTGTTGGGTTTTTCCTGAACTTATTGTTTTACAAAGTCAAATACAGATGCATCTTTCATAAAAAGGAATAAACTTATTCTAAAGTAATATCTGAGAGTCTTCGATCAACTTATTACATTTTGATGACCATTTCGCCCAATGAACAGTAGAAGTAGAATAACTGGAAGAATACAAATGAGGGTGAAAAGTTATTGATGAACAGCAAGAGTTCAAAACTCAGCAGTATTTTAGGCAAACTGGTTTACAAAAAGAATAATAATTCCAAGATATATTAAAGCTATTTACACCAAAATGGGACACTTAAAAAATTCTGTTTTGGATCAGTTATATTCAATGACCTAATATTTTAAAGCAAATTTGATTTCTGAGGTTAAAAAAATCTTTGGAGGAATTCTTCATAATATCACCTTCATATAAAGTGATTTTTTTTTTTTTACTAGAAATGAAAGATATAGCCAGAACATAATAGTAACTAGAGAAGGATGTTTGAGTCTCAGAGATTCCTACAAAATTCTTAATTCAGCCTTCATTTAGAGTCTGTATGATGAACATCCTTTGTGCAATATGATTTCCCAGTCATAGAACAAGTTTTCACAAGGAAAACCAAGTTAAACTTATATAAAAGTGAAAGTTGCTCAGTTGTGTCCAACTCTTTGAGACCCCATGGACTACACAGTCCATGGAATTCTCTAGGCCAGAATATTGAAGTGGGTAGCCTTTCCCTTCTCCAGGGGCTCTTCCCAACGCAGGGATTGAACCCCGATTTCCCGCATTGCAGGCAGATTCTTTACCAGCTGAGCCACAGGGATTTTGGGATAAAATGATTAATAGATAAGAAAAGAATAGTATCATTATGGAAGGATTACTTTGATGATAGCTGGAAACCTGATATTAAGAAAAAGGACACAGCTCAAAATACTGAATGCTAAAATGATGGCCTTGTTAATGGGTTTTCCTAATATTAATAATAATCTTGAGTCAACAAATGCTAAATCATCATTTATAAGATGTCTGAACATAATACATCTTAGGAAGTGTTTCATTTTAAGTAGGTTACAAAAAATGGCCACAAATTCCTCCCACCCTTGAATGTATGTCTTTTTACCATGTTACCTGGCAGCTTCTCTCATGGAAAGCCTAGTTCTCCACCCTTGAATCAGGGATGACTTTGTGGAATGTAAACAGGTTCTAAAACTGTCGGCCTACATCTGTTAAGTAATAGATCCTAGTATGTTATTGGAGGCAAGTTACCTATACTTTTGAAACCTACTTCATAAAATCATCTAAGAAGTTGTAACCATATAAATATCTTTCGATGGCTCTGTTAAAAACAAGGGGCTTCCTTGGTAGTAAAGATAGTAAAGAATGATATTCAGATAGTAAAGAATCCGTCTGCAGTGTGGGAGACCTGGGTTCGATCACTGGGTTGAGAAGATCCCCTGGAGGAGAGCATGGCAACCCACTCTAGTATTCTTGCCTTAAGAATTCCATGGACAGGGGAGCCTGGAGGGCTGCAGTCCATGGAGTCTCAAAGAGTCAGCCATGACTGAGTGACTAAGCACACATTCATATTAAAAACATAATGCTATGCTAAATAGACTGTTTCACTGACCTAATTTTTCTAGCTTAGTATTATATTTTTAGAATGTTGAAACAAATATTCACTTTATTTTTAATAGCTTAAGAGCAAAGATCACTGAACAGCTAAGGATTTTGTACTTTTCAGTTTTCTAACTTTTAATTCAACACCCAAAAGCCTTCAGATTTTTAGTTTTATTTCTCATAATTTAAAATGAGGTCATGCATCCTTTAAAGAAAAAAGATTTGTACTGGTGAATATCTTAGTGGTTAGAGCTGCACAGGTGAGTTTGTGTAATGGCATTTTAAAAGACATTCCTCGGTAATTAGCTGAACACATGAAGAAAGAAATTAAAGAGTGGGTGGAAAACGAGCTGCATATTTTTGACAATAGAACAATAGGAGATGGTTTTCAGTTTGGTAGAAGAAACAAGAAGGTGAATGTCTGTGTAAGATTACTATCTCTCTGTCTTTCTTTTTAAATAGTAGGAGATGGTGTGTAATCCATGTGAATTGGTTTGAGAGCAAGGAAGTTTCCTTTTGTTTGATCTGCAATTGTTGTTGTATGCTATTAGGTAAATTTTCATGCACTTTCAATAAAAGCACTGTTAATGAATTAATGTTTATAAGTCTCTTTGAGCTCATAGAATGAAAGGTGTTATATAATTGTAAAGTAGTAGTATTGTGGTGGTTTCCATGGCAACAATAACTTTCCCACCTGATGGGAACTTACAAAGTAAGGTGGGTGAGTTAAAATTGCTATGATAACCTTTTACACTTTTTAATTTAAAATGTTTCAAGTTGGTACTTTAATACTGCATAGATATTTTATTTTCATTGAATATAAATTATATTTATTCTCCTAGCCTTCTCCACTCTAGTTACTGGTGTATTTCGTAGTATTCTGATTATCCAAGGTAAAGAGAATTTATTTTTAAGCTGCTGGGATATTACCACTTTCAAAAGATTATTCTTTTTCCTCATTCCTCGTCCTTGGAATCAGAAAGTCCTGGGGTTCAGTCTTGTCTCTGCTACAGTTTGGTCTAAAACAGATTGTCTCTCTTAATCTGTTTTGTCATCTGTAAAATGGAAATATAATAGAACCTATCTCAAAATATCATTGTGGGGACTGAATGCAATTGTTTATGTGAGGTGTTTATTTAATACACTCTCTGATGCATAGTAGATGCACAGTATCAAGCTACTGTATAATGCATTGTTTTCCACCTGTATAATAAATGCATCTGTGTTCAGTAGAACTTACTGTGTGATAGAAATATTCAATATTGCATTATTCAGTGTGGTTGCTATTAGCTGCACATGGTTATTGAACATTTGAAATCTAGTTAATGCCATTAAGTTACTGAATTTTAAACTTGATTTTAATAAATTTAAATAATCACATGTGGGTACAGACTACACATATTGGATAATGTGGATCTAATATAAATATTTATTTTTTGTCCCCCTAAGAAACTATCTTATTAGCACTCTTATTAGTGCTTATTAGCGTTTGGAATCCTAGGGTTTCAGTCTCTGTCGTCATCTCCTCCCTGTATTTTTTTAAACTAATATTTGAAGAATATTAATCATAAACTAATAGCCAGTTTCCAATGTACTATTTTAGAATTAATTTAACAATATAAATGGTCTTCAAATTTATCAGTTCTTGGTGAATAGTGAATTTATGTGGGGAATCTATAAAATGGAAAATTTTGATTGTTTAAAAAACAAAAATTGTAACTAAATTAGGAAATTTAGTTTTATTTTTTTAATCAAAATTTTCATTGATCTTAATGTTTTGTTAAAAATTCAACTTATTTTAAACTAAAAAAAAGACTGTTTACCCATTTCTTCCATCTTCCGCCCCACATCTGTCAACTACCAATCTGTTTTCTGTATCTGAGTTTGAATTTTTGTTTGTTTGTTTTTAAGATTCCACATAGAAGAGAGGTTATATAATATTTATCCTTCTCTGTCTGCCTTATTTTACTAAACATAATGTTGGCAACGTCTATCCATGTTTTCACGAATGGAAAACATTTTATTTTTATGGCTGAATAATACTTCATAGTATCTATATACCACAGTTTCTTTATCCATTCATTCATCCATGGACACTTAGGTTATTTCCATATCTTGGCTGTTGTATGCTGTACAATAATGCTGCAATGGATATGGGGAGCATAAATTTTTTTTAATTAGTATTTTTATTTTATTTAATAAATACTTGGAATTTGAATTTCTGAATGATGTTTGTATTTTACTTTTTTGAGGGACTTTTATACCCTTCCATGGTAATTGCACCGATTTATGTTCTTACTAACAGTGCACAAGAATTCCCTTTTCTCCATATTCTTGCCAACACTTGTGTGAAGTGACATCACATTGTGGTTTTGATTTGTGTTTTCTGGATGATTAATGATGCTGAACATCTTCTCATGTACCTGTTGGCCATATATGTTTGTTCTTTCGGAACAAAATGTCTATTCAGATCTTCCACCCATTTTTGAATCTTGTTGTTTTTTCTTTTTTTTTGCTTTTGAGTTGTGTGTGCTCTTCGTGTATTTTGGATATTAGCTTCTTATTAGATATATGATTTGCAATTGTTGTTGTTGTTACTCATTTGCTAAGTCATATCCAACTCTTTGTGACCCTATGGACTATACAGCAAGCCAGGTTCCTATGTCCTCCACTATCTCCTACAGTTTGCTCCACTTCATGTCCATAGAGTTTTGGATGTTATCTAACCATTGCATCTTCTACCACCTCCTACTCCTTTTGCCCTCAATCTTTCCCAGCATCAAGATCTTTTCCAATGAATTGACTTTTTGCATCAGGTCGCGAAAGTATTGAAGCTTCAGCATCAGCAACAGTCCTTCCAATGGATATTCAGTATTGATTTCCTTTAGGATTGACTGGTTTGATCTCCTTGCTGTCCGAGGGACTCTCAAGAATCTTCTCCAGCACCATGATTTGAAAGCATCAATTCTTTGGGGCTCAGCCTTCTTCATGGTCCAACTTTACACTTATTTTCTCCCATTTGTTGTTTCCTTTTCATTTGTTGATGGTTTCCTTTGCTGTGCAAAAGCTTCTCAGTTTGATGTAGTTCCTCTTTGTGTGTATGTGTGTGTTTTGTTTTGGTTGCTTTTGCTTTTGGTGTCAGATTGAAAAAAATAAACAGCAGAAACTATGTCAGGAGTACGTCAAGGCTGTATATTGTCACCCTACTTATTTAACTTATATGCAGAGTATATCATGAGAAACGCTGTGCTGGCGGAAGAACAAGCTGGAATCAAGATTGCTGGGAGAAATATCAATAACCTCAGATATGCAGATGACACCACCCTTATGGCAGAAAGTGAAGAAGAACTAAAGAGTCTCTTGATGGAAGGAGATCCAACCAGTCCATCCTAAAGGAGATCAGTCCTGGGTGTTCATTGGAAGGACTGATGTTGAAGCTGAAACTCCAATACTTTGGCTACCTGATGTGAAGAGCTGACTCATATGAAAAGACCCTGATGCTGGGAAGGATTGAGGGCAGGAGGAGAAGGGGGTGACAGAGGATGAGATGGTTGGATGGCATCACTGACTCAATGGACATGGGTTTGGGTAGACTCTGGGAGTTGGTGATGGACAGGGAGGATTGGTGTGCTGTGGTTCATGGGGTCGCAAAGAGTCGGACATGACTGAGCGACTGAACTGAACTGAACTGAGGGCTTTTATGGTTTCAGGTCTTATATTCAGCTCTTAATCCATTCTGAATTAACTTTTATGTATAATGGAACATATTGGTTTAATTTCATTCTTCTGCATTTGACCATTCAATTTTTGCAAATTCAACTGAGCGTTCAATTTTCCCAGCACCATTTATTGAAGAGGCTATCATTTACTCACTGTATATTTTTGGCTACTGTGTTATAAATTATTAGCTATATATGTGTTGATTTATTTCTGTATTTTCTATTTACTTTCAGTGAGCTATGTTAGTACCATACTTTTAATTACTATAGCTTTGTAATATAGTTTGAGATCATGGAACATGAAATCTCCAGTTCTATTCTTCATTCTCAAGATTGCTTTAACTATTCAAGATCTTTTTCTTTTGTGGTTCCATACAAATGTTGGATTGTCTGTTACCTTTCTGTGAAAAATACCTTTGCAATTTTGATAGGGATTATGTGACCTATCAGCCTCCTAAAAGTGTATCATCTACATTATCTTTTGATTTTTTGGTAACTTTTGTGGCTCCTTTAAGTTGCTTGTGTTCTCTTTTCTCCAAGACTGTCCCCATCAGCTTGTGACTTGCCTCTGGTAAATTCTTTTATAGGTTTCTAACTAGACTCTAGATTGCCTCTCCACTCTTGTGCACCCATTTCTTTATTTCTAAATAAATTCTTATAAAGTCAGCTTACCATCATGTCATTACTTTGTATAAATTTTTTTTTTACTACTTTTCTGCTTTAAAATCTCTAGCTTGGCCTTCAGTAATAGCAGACATATTCTATCTCTATTTATTCTTTTGGTATTGTCTCCATTTTGCAGCCAAGTGATATTTAAAGTGTGGTCTAAGGAATCTAAGACCCTTTTATGGTGACTGTGAAATGCAAAATATTCTATATTTTATACAAAATTCATACTACAATATTTTTTGTCTTTTTCACACTTTTCACTCTTCCTTTCTGGTGAATATGCAATAGAGTTTTCTAAAGGCTAAATGACAGTTGATGTCATTGTTTTGATAAGGAATGGAGTATGTACTTTTCTCTTCTTATGATTTATAAATCCCTCAGTTTGATGGCTAATAAAGTACTCATGGAAAGATATCATACACTTAAACAGAAGCTTTTTTTGAAGAAGGAGGATTCTTGTTAATTTTTAGAAGTATAGAGGTGACCTGAGAGCAACAAAGAAAAAAATTAAGAACTTCTGTTGTAAACTAATGTTACTATCCCAGAATTATTTTTTTCACAATTATTCTTATGTTTTCCTACCTTCTCCTATGTAAATGTCACCTATCTTTAATGTTTAATGCAATGATAAGCCCTTCATCAGCCTTTCTTGATCTTTTCTTTCCCCCAAAACAGCAGATAATCATTCTTGTTTATGAACACTACTCGTAGTGCTGTACAGATTTACTCCTGCATGAAGTTCTGAAAATTCTAATAATGAATTAAAGCGTTGGTATTCAACACATACCATAAAATTTACTATTTTAAAGTATGTGGTTCAATGGCATCATGCAAAACTGAAACTCTGTACCCATTAAATAATAATTCCCCGCTTTCACTGTTTCCAGCACCTGGCAACCACCATTCCACTATCTGTCTCTATGAATTTCACTACTCTCAATATATCATATAAGTGGAATTATTCAGTATTTTTCCTTTTGTGACTGGCTTACATTAAGTAGCACCTATGTATTCTAGATTCATCTGTTTTGTAGCATGTGTCAGAATTTCTTTCCCTTTTTAAAGCAGAATAATATTCCATCATGTGTATATATCGGGCTTCCCTGGTGGTTCACCTGGTAAAGAATCCGCCTGTGATGCGAGAGACCCCAGTTCAGTTCCTGGGTTGGGAAGTTCCCCTGGAGAAGGGAAGGGTACCCACTCCAGTATTCTTGGGCTTTCCTAGTGACTCAGCTGGTAAGAATGTACCTGCAGTGAGGAGACCTGGGTTCAATACCTGGGTTGGGAAGATTCCCTGGAGGAGGGCATGGAAACCCATTCCAGTATTCTTGCCTGGAGAATTCTTGTGACCAGATAGCCTGGTGGGCTACAGTCTGTCAGGTTGCAAAGAGTCAGATACGACTGAGTGACTAAAATGCTCAGTCGTGTCCGACTCTGAGAGACTCCATGAACTTCAGCATGCCAGGCTTCCCTGTCCATCACCAACTCCCAGAGCTTGCTCAAACTCATGAACATCGAGCCGATGATGCCATCCAATCATGTCATCCTCTGTTGTCCCCTTTTCCTCCAGCCTTCAATATTGCTCAGCAAAGGGGTCTTTTCCAATGAGTCAGCTCTGTGCATCAGGTGGCCAAAGTTTGGAGCTTCAGCTTCAGTATCAGTCCTTCCAATGAATGTTCAGGACTGATTTCCTTAAGAATGGACTGGTTGGATCTCCTTGCAGTCCAAGGGACTCTCAAGAGAATTCTCTAACACCACAGTTCAAAGCATGAATTCCTCCAAGCTCAGGTTTCTTTATTGTCCAACTCTCACATCTGTATGTGACTACTGGAAAAGCCATACCTTTGACTAGACGGAACTTTGTTGGCAAAGTAATGTCTCTGCTTTTTAATATGCTGTCTAGGTTGGTCATAGCTTTTCTCCCAAAGAGCAAGTGTCTTTTAATTTCATGGCTGCAGTCACTATCTGCAGTGATTTTTGAGCCTAAGAAATTAAAGTCTGTCACTGTTTTCATTGTTTCCCCATCTATTTGTCATGAAGTGATGGGACTGAATGCCATGCTCTTAGTTTTTTGAATGTTGAGTTTTAAGCCAGCTTGTTTTCTCTCCTCTTTCACTTTCATCAAAAGGCTCTTTAGTTCTTCTTCACTTTCTGCCATAGGGGTAGTGTCATCTGCGTATCTGAGGTTATTGATATTTCTCCCAGCAATCTTGATTCCACCTTGTGCTTCATCCAGCTTGGGATTTCACATGATGTACTCTACATATAAGTTAAATAAGCAGGATGACAATATACAGCCTTGACGAACTCCTTTCCCAATTTGGAAACAGTCTGTTTTTCCATGCCCAGTTCTAACTATTGCTTCTTGACCTGAATACAGTTTTCTAATGAGGCAGGTAAGGGTGGTTTGGTATTCACATCTCTTGAAGAAATTTCCACAGTCTGTTGTGATCCACACAGTCAAAGGCTTTGGCATAGTCAATAAAGCAGAAGTAGATGTTTTTCTGGAACTGTCTAGCTCTTAAAATGATCCAGTGGATGCTTACAGTTTGATCTCTTGTACCTCTGCCTTTTGTAAATCCAGCATGAACATATAGAATTTCTCAGTTCATATACTGTTGAAGCTTGGCTTAGAGAATTTTGAGTATTGCTTTACTAGCATGGGAGATGAGTACAATTGTGCACTAGTTTAAACATTCTTTGGCATTGCTTTTCTTTGGGATTGGAAGGAAAACTGACCTTTTCCAGTCTTGTGGCCGCTGCTGAGTTTTCCAAATTTGCTGGCATACTGAGTGCAGCACTTTCACAGCATCATCGTTTAGGATTTGAAATAGCTCAACTGGAATTCCATCACCTCCACTAGTTATGTTCATAGTGATGCTCATAAAGCCCAACTGACTTCAGACTCCAGGATGTTTGACGCTAGGTGAGTGATCACACCATGATAGTTATCTGGGTCATTAAGATCTTTTTTGTATAGTTCTTCTGTGTATTCTTGCCACCTTTCTTAATATTTTCTGCTTCTTTTAGGTCCATACCATTTCTGTCCTTTATTGTGCCCATTTTTGCTTGAAATGTTCCCTTGGTATCTAATTTTCTTTGAAACTCTGCATTTTGATGGGCGTATCTTTCCTTTGTCCTTTGTCTTTAGCTTCTTTTCTTTTCTCAGCTATTTATAAGGCTTTCTCAGACAACCATTTTGCCTGTTTACATTTCTTTTGGGGGGATGGTCTTAATTACTGCCTCCTTTACAATGTCACAAACCTCTGTCCCTAGTTCTTCATGCACTGTGTCTATCAGATCTAACCCCTTGAATCTATTTGTCACTTCCACTCTATAGTCATAAGGGATTTGATTTCGGTCATACTTGAATGATCAAGTGGTTTATCCTACTTATCAGTTTGCATCTGAATTTGGCAATAAGGAGTTCATGATCTGAGCCACAGTCAGCTCCTGGTCTTGTTTTTGCTGATTGTATACAGCTTCTCCATCTTCTGCTGCAAAGAATATAATTGGACTGATTTTGGTATTGACCATCTGGTGATGTCCATGTGTAGAGTCGTCTCGTGTTGGAAAAGGATGTTTGCTATGACCAGTGCATTCTCTTGGCAAAACTTTGCTAGCCTTGCCCTGCTTCATTTTGTATTCATAGGCTAAACTTAATTGTTACTCGATGTGTTTCTTGATTTCCTACTTTTGCATTCCAGTCCCCTATAATGAAAAGAACATCTCTTTTTGGTGTTAGTTCTAGAAGGTTTTGTAGTTTCTTCATATAAGCATTCCAGAGAAGGCATTAGTGACCCACTCCAGTACTCTTGCCTGGAAAATCCCACAGACAGGGGTGCCTGCAGTCCATGGGGTTGCGAAGAGTCAGACAGAACTGAGTGACTTCACTTTCATGTTTTACTTTCATGCATTGGAGAAGGAAATGGCAACCCACTCCAGTATTCTTGCCTGGAGAATCCCAAGGATGGGGGAGCCTGGTGGGCTGCCATCTATGGGGTCGTACAGAGTCGGACACAACTGATGCGACTTAGCAGCAGCAGCAGCAGCAGCAGTAGTAGCAGCATAGAACCATTCAACTTCAGCTCTTTTGGCATTAGTGATTGGGGCATAGACTTGGATTACTATGATATTGAATGGTTTGCCTTGGAAACAAACAGAGATCATTCTGTCATTTTTGAGATTGTACCCAAGTACTGCATTTCGGACTGTTTGTTGACTACGAGGGCTATTCCATTTCCCCTAAGGGATTCTTTCCCGCTGTAGTAGATATAATGTTCATCTGAATTAAATTTGTCCATTCCAGTCTATTTTAGTTCACTGATTCCTAAAATATCGATGTTCACTCTTGCCATCTCCTATTTGATCACTTTCAATTTACCTTGATTCATGAACCTAACATTCCAGGTTCCTATGCAGTATTGCTCTTTACAGCATCAGACTTCACTTCCATCACCCATCAGATCCACAACTGGGTGTTGATTTTGCTTTGGCTCAGCCTTTTCATTCTTTCCTGATATATTACTCTACTCTTCTCCAGTAGCCTATTGGACACCTAAGGACCTGGGGAGTTAATCTTTCAGTGTCCTATCTTTTTGCCTTTTCATACTGTTCATGGGGTTCTCAAGGCAAGAATATTGAAGTGGTTTGCCATTTTGCTACTCCAATTTGACAAAATTACCACATTTTGTCAGAACTCTCCACCATGACCCATCCGTCTTGGGTGGCCCTACATGACATGGCTCATAGTTTCATTGAGTTAGACAAGTCTGTGGTCCATGTGATCAGTTTGGTTAGTTTTCTGTGACTGTGGTTTTCACAATGTCTGCCCTATGATAAATGTGGATTAGAGGCTTATTGAATCTTCCTGATGGGAGATTGTCTGTGGGCGAAACTGGGTCTTGTTCTGATGGGTGGGGTCCTGCTCAGTAAATCTTTAATCCAATTTTCTGTTGATGGGTGGGACTGTGTTGCTTCCTTGTTGTTTGGCCTGAGGCCAAACGATCAACCTAGGCTCCACTGGAGACTCCTTGACACTCACAGGCAAGTCCTACTCAGTCTCTTTTGGGGACACTGCTTTTTTCTCCTGGCTCCTGGTGCACACAAGGTTTTTTCTTTTCTTTTTTCCTTTTTTTTTTTGTACCCTCTGAGAGTCTGTTTCCCTAGTCCTGTGGAAGTTCTGTAATCAAATCCCACTGGCCTCCAAAGTCAAATTCCCTGGGGGTTCTCAGTCCCTTTGCTGGATCCCCAGGTTGGCAAATCTGTTGTGGGTCCTAGAACTTTCTTAACAGTGTGAGAATTTCTTTGGTGTAACTGCTCTGCAGTTTGTGGGTCATCTGTTCGGCAGTTCTATATTGGGGCTAAGGGCGACCTCCTCCAAGAGGGCTTATGCCACAGGCTGCATGACCCAGGTCTGCTTCAGGGAGTGACTAAGCACATATGTATATATCACATTTGGTTTATTAACTTATCTGCTTATGAACATGAACATATAAATTAGAATTTTACTTATCATGTATGAAATTCATTATTATCAAATTGACAAAGCATTACACTTACAGGCTACCTGGTAGGACATGAAGTTGAGGCCTTTATGTTATTATAGATATTTGTTGAAAAGGGAATCTACTAACATATAGAGTAATATTGAACACACTTATTTGATCAGAATCTAAGCAAACAAAAATTCAGATTAAAAATTCAGATTGAGAGCAAACATGCTCATATTTTGGAAACTACCAGTTAAATTTCTATGCAAGCTATGCGTTAGACTTTTTGTCAGCAAAGATACATCTGTCAGAATATGGATATAGTGTTTTAAGGAACAGCATAGCAGGTGCAAACAACCAGTCCTTTTTCTGGGGTAGTGATCCTAGAAATATTGCTTAGGATGTTCTTACAGCTACTGTTTCTTTAATGTGTTCTGTTAATGCCACTGCTCAATCTGATGATGGGTAACATCTACACCCCTCACAGGCTAAAATGAAAATCAATTTCAGACTCAGAGTATCCACAGAAGACACAGCTTCTGTGTCAGTAGGTCACTCAGCTTTGGTATTGTGACACTGTAGCACTCTTACCGTTTTTAAAGGCAAAATTGGAAAAATGATTTGTAGGACTACTCAGGGACTATATGTATGTATGTCTGTGAGAGGATTATTTTCAAGTATTTGTTTCTGGATTTCCACTGCTATAGATTAGTAGCATTAAATTATGGAAGGCATAAAAAACCTGGAGAAATCAAATTTTGCCTATGCTTGAGTATATATTACATTGAATGTGTATTATGATGAATTATGATCAACAATTGAGGGCAAAATAATTCCCACATTATTTTGGAGAAATCAGATCAATGACTAAATACTGTATAAAGACATCACTAGATTATTGTGTTTTTCTGTACCTTTTTAATTTACAGATAACTGTTAATCTGAATTTTAAATATCATTCATAAAAGTTTGATTACCCTGGGTGTAGCTGAACATTCCATTAAAGATAGTTTCTTTGTTTCAGTTCATGAAAGCATGTCATTTGCAAATGGCTATTCTAGGTAAATAAACAAATAATGCACTCACTTATGTACAAGTTGCTGGTAAGTTGCAAGGAAGAGTTTGATATGGTTTAGAGCTTAGGGTACACCTAGGGGTATATCAGCAAACCAATATATAGTTGTAAATAAATATAAGTTGTTTAGAGTGTAGTCATGCTGTTGATATTTTGAATAGGGATAAAAGATAGAAAATAATTATTTGGAACGAAAGTATTAATAACTGTAAAAAGGAAAATGTTTTACATTTGTAATGAAAATGAAAGATGCTTAATGAGAAAGTAAAAGTGATAGTTAAGGATCTCCTTTTCCCTGTTGATTAGCACATATTTTTCTTGAGTTAAACAGTTTATATTTGATGTGCAAATTACATTATTCTATTGGACTTGTTTCATAATTTATTTTAATACCACTAATTGTGATCCTACTAATACAAATCCGTTAACTGTTAATACAACTCTATTTAATGTTTCAAAAACTCTTTGGTCCTATTATTCATAGCTATCAACAATACATATATTTCAGAATTACACCCCCTCCAACATTAGAGATATATTTAAGATTGTCCATCAGGGATTGCTTCATTTTATAATCTAGAGCCATATATTTTCAAAGTAGTGATCATTCATTCATTCATTTTCAGACAAATATTTAGAGCTTACTTTGTGGCAGGTACATTTATTGACAAAGAGATTGAAAAAAACTCTAGAAAACAAAAAGAAAAAAATTTTGATCAGTCTTAATGAAAGGAAAGATAATTCTGTAAAGTTGAATTTTCTGGATTGTATTTGAGAGTCAGCCAGAAACTCCACTTATTTTTAGAATATTATAGTTGAAAATTTCAGGAAATTTTCAGATTACTATTTGCCCGGAATGTAAACCAAATTTAATTGTATCCTTCTAACTATAAATTTTCATTTCCTTTGTCAATTTTAAAATTATATTTATTTGAATATTTGAAAAAATAGTGTTTTAGAAAGTTTATGGCAATATATTCTTATAATCTCTTTTTAAATCTTTTAAAACTAATGATGCATTTCTGTTTTTTAGCTCACACAAATTTCATTACCTATTGACCCTGATAATTTCCTTTATTTCATACTGTATGGTGATAAAATATCCACCAATTTTAGGGGGAAAAAATAAGAAGAATTGGCACAATACATGGCTTTATCTATGAAATAGACTATTTCTGAGTGATTTGAATGCATTGGGGCCTTTATACGAATCTCATCTTGGAGTTATAAGCACTCACCCAAGACACGGAATAAAATAAATTCCTACAAGCTGATGGTGATAAAGAATTATTGTCAACAATAAACAACATAAGAGATATCTGTCAGATATACAATGAATGCTCTTTTAATGAAAGAAGAAACAAAGAAAGAGAAGGTAATGTTTTTATTAAAGCTTCCAGCCTGAAATTTGAACAACCTATATTGAGTCAGATATGAGATTATATAGGAAAATTCAATCTATCAAAGCATTTTGTTTCAAAGCTATTTTGTTACTTTAATATGTGTATGAAATAGCTTCACTAAAAAGATGAAATAAGTACATTTGTAAGTGGAATTAAAGGAAGATCCAGTATTATAAAATGTGCATACCTCCTCATCCTATCTATCCTCTTTGATCCTACAGTCTGTTTTTATTTTCTTGCTGAAGAGTACATGGGACCCTTTGAAGGAGGTTGCCATTACCTTCATTACGTCCATCATAATTTGGCCCCAGGTAAACCACAGGGAGGGAACACAGCCCCACCCATCAACAGAAAATTGGATTAAAGATTTACTGAGCATGGTGCTGCCCATCAGAACAAGACCCAGTTTCCCCCATAGCTAGTCTCTCTCATCAGGAAGCTTCCATAAGCATCTTATCTTTATTCATCAGAGGGCAGAAAGAATGAAAACCACAGTCATAGGAAACAAATCAAACTGATCACATGGACCACAGCCTTGTCTAACTCAATGAAATTATGAGCCATGTCATGTAGGGCCACCCAAGATGGACAGGTCATGGTGGAGGGTTCTGACAAAACATGGTCCACTGAGGAAGGGAATGGCAAACTACTTCAGTATTCTTGCCTAGAGAATCCCATGAACAGTATGAAAAGGCAAAAAGATAGGACACTGAAAGATGAGCTCTCCAGCTTGGTAGGTGCCCAATAAGCTACTGGAGATCAGTGGAGAAATAGAATGAAGAGATGGAGCGAAAGCAAAATCAACACCCAGTTGTGCATGTAACTGGTGATGGAAGTAAAGTCCAATGCTATAAAGAACAATACTGGGATGTTAGGTCAAATCAAGTAGCCATAGCCCATTATAGTCAAGACAGACAGTCTGAAATTGCAGTATTTTGGATGTAATCTGGTGATCTCTGTTTGTTTCAAGTATTACAAATTGCAAGTCTATGCCCTGACCAGTAATGCTATGAAGTTGAAAAAGACCTCCAAGACCTTCTAGAACTAACAACCAAAAAAGATGTCCTTTTCATTATAGGGAACTGGAATGCAAAAGTAGAAAGTCAAGAGATACCTGGTGTAACAGGCAAATTTGGCCTTGGAGTACAGAATGAAGCAGGGCAAAATCTAACTGAGTTTTGCCAAGAGAATACACTGGTAATAGCAAACACCCTCTTCCAACAACACAAGAGAAGACTCTACACATGGACATCACCAGATGGTCAATACCAAAATCATCTTGATTATATTCTTTGCAGCCAAAGATGGAAAAGCTCTATATAATTAGCAAAAACAAGACAGGGAGCCGACTGTAGCTCAGATCATGAACTCATTGCTAAATTCAGACTTAAATTGAATAAAGTAGGGAAAACACCTAAACCATTCAGGTATGACCTAAATCAAATCCCTTATGATTATACAGTGGAAATGAGAAATAGATTGAAGGGATTATATCTGATAGAGTGCCTGAAGAACTATGGACTGAGGTTCATGACATTGTACAGGAGGCAGTGATCGAGACCATTCCCAAGAAAAGGAAATGCAAAAAGGCAAAATGGTTATCTTAGGAGGCCTTAGAAATAGCTGTGAAAATAAGAGAAGCAAAAGGCAAAGGAGAAAAAGAAAGATACACCCATTTTAATGCAGAGTTCCAAAGAAGAGCAAGGAAAAATAAGCCTTCCTCAGTGATCAATGCAAAGAAATAGAGGAAAATCATAGAACGGGAAAGACTAGAGATCTCTTCAAGAAAATTAAATACCAAGGGAACATTACAAGCAAAAATGGGCACAATAAAGGAAGATATGGTATGGACCTAACAGAAGCAGAAGATATTAAGAAGAGGTGGCAAGAATATGCAGAAGAATTATACAAAAATGATCTTCACGACCCAGATAACCTTGATGGTATGATCACTGGCCTAGAGCCAGACATTTTGGAATGCGAAGCCAAGTGGACCTTAGGAAGCATCACTACGAACAAAGCTAGTGGAGGTGATGGAATTCCAGTTGAGCTATTTCAAATCCTAAAAGATGATGCTGTGAAAGTGCTGCACTCAATATGCCAGCAAATTTGGAAAACTCAGCAGAGGCCACAGGACTGGAAAAGGTCAGTTTTCATTCCAATCCCGAAGAAAGGCAATGCCAAAGAATGCTCAAACTACAGCACAATTGCACTCATCTCACAAGCTAGCAAAGTAATACTCAAAATTCTCCAAGCCAGGCTTCAACAGTATAGAACCATGAAATTCCAGATGTTCAAGCTGGATTTAGAAAAGGCAGAGGTACAAGAGATCAAATTGCCAATATCCGCTGGATCATCGAAAAAGCAAGAGAGTTCCAAAAAAACATCTACTTTGGCTTTATTGACTATGACAAAGTCTTTGACTATGTGGATCACAACAAACTGTGGAAAATTCTTCAAGAGTTGGGAGTACCAGACCACCTGACCTGCGTCTTCTGAAATCTGTATGCAGGTTGAGAAGCAATAGTTAGAATTGGACATGAAACAACAGACTGGTTCCATATATGGAAAGGAGTACATCCAGGCTGTATATTGTCACCCTGCTTATTTAACTTTATATGCAGAGTATATCATGAGAAATGCTGGGCTGGATATAGCACAAGCTATAATCAAGATTGCTGGGAAGAATATCAATTACCTCAGATATGCAGATGGCACCACCCTTATGGCTGAAAGTGAAGAAGAACTAAGGAGCCTCTTGATGACAGAAAAAGGAGAGTGAAAAAGTTGGCTTAAAACTCAACATTCAGAAAACTAAGATCATGGCATCTGGTCCCATCACTTCATGGCAAATAGATGGGGAAACAGTGGAAACAGTGCGAGACTTTTATTCTTTCAGACTCCAAAAGTCACTGCAGATGGTGACACCAGCCATGAAATTAACAGACGCTTGTTCCTTGGAAGAAAAGTTATGACCAACCTAGACAGCATATTAAAAAGCAGAGACATTGCCAACAAAGTTCTGTCTAGTCAAAGCTATGGTTTTTCCATTAGTCATATGTGGATGTGAGAGTTGGACTATAAAGACAGCTGAGCACCGAAGAATTGATCCTTTGAAACTGTGGTGTTGGAGAAGACTCTTGAGAGGCCCTTGGACTGCAAGGAGATCCAACCAGTCCATCCTAAAGGAAATCAGTCCTGAATATTCATTGGAACGACTGATGCTGAAGCTGAAACTACAATACTTTGGCCACCTAATGCGAAGAACTGACTCATTCTAAAAGATCCTGATGCCGGGAAAGATTGAAGGTGTGAGGAGAAGGGGACAAAAGAGGATGAAATGTTTGGATGGCTTCACTGAATCAATGGACATAAGTTTTAGTAAACTCCAGGAGTTGGTGATGTCGTGGTGCAGTCCATGAGATCACAAAGAGTTGGACACAACTGAGGGACTAAACTGTACTGATCTGAACTGAAGTGAAATTGCCTTCAGAAGAGAATCTATTGCTTGATCCATTGCATTCCTTGGTGGTCATTTTCTTCATTATTGCTCTTATCATTGTTGAAATTATAATTCTTTCAAATAGAGCTTTGGTTTCTGTTTGTTTGTTTTTTTTTAATTTGCCTTCTGGGCAGATTAGATTGGATGATAGAAGTAGGTTAGTGTTGGTGGAACTTCAGCTGAATGATCAACTTGAAAAAAATGAAAGAATTGAATAAAAAACTGTAGATAGGCAGGAAGCAAGAGGTTCATAAATTTAAGTAGCAGGGAGGCCTGGCGTGCTGCAATTCATGGGGTTGCAAAGACCCGGACACGACTGAGAAACTGAACTGAACTGAATATTAATTTAGCACTTATGAAACAGAGATTGTGTCTTGGGTGAAAATATGATAGTGGTAGAAAAGTTTTTATGACAAAACATGAATATGTAGAGGACTCTCCTATTAACAAATACATTATATTAGGGTACAAGACGAGAAGTGGTATAAGATTAAAACTATGACTTTGTCAAGGGAGGGATTTGGGGATAGAATCCTTCGACAAATGGTTGAGAAAACATGAAAATTCCAAGTTGTCCAGGGTTATCAGACTCCTTAAATAGTCCCTCAAAGGACTACAACTCCCAGCCCCCTAAATCTTGTTTACATAGCAAAATACTTTCCCTAAGGTTGGAGTTCTTGTTCTCTAGAGTGCCTGCATCATGATTCTATTTCCTTTTGAAGTTGATGAACCAAGCATCTCCAGCAGCTAGAGAATCATTTTTATCCATGTTAAGCTTGTCCACTCACTAATTAAAGCCCTGTTTACACACTTAGCATTCTGTTAATTTTTGCTGCAGATGAGACTCATTTTTTCTGAAAATGAGTCACTGAAAATAAGAGAGAAGAAATAAGAAAATTAAATAAGCCAGAGATTTTCTCTGAAGATTGTAAATGTTGATTTACTATTAAACTTGGTGGTTGTTCAGTCGCTAGGTCCTGTCTGACTCTTTGTTACCCCATGGACTATAGGACGCCAAGATCCTCTGTCTTCTACTCTCTAACGGAGTTTGATCGAACTCATGTCCATTGAGTTTATGATGCTATCTAACCATCTCGTCCCATGTCTCCCTCTTCTCCTTTTGCCTTCAATCTTTCCCAATATCAGGGTCTTTTCCAATAAGTCAGCTCTTTGCATCAGGTGAGCAAAGTGTTTTAGCTTCAGCTTCAGCATCAGTCCTTCTAATAAATATTCAAGGTTGATTTCTTTTAGGATTGACTTGTTTGATCTGCTTGCCATCCAAGGAACTCTCAAAGAGTTTTCTGCAGCACCACAATTTGAAAGCATCAATTCTTTTGCACTTAGCCTTTTTATAATCCAACTCTCATATCCATACATGACTACTGGAAAACCATAGCTTTGACTATACAGACCTTTGTTGGCAAAATGTTGTCTTTGCTTTTCAATATGCTGTCTAGGTTGGTCATAACTTTTCTTCCAAGGAGCAAACGTCTGTTAATTTCATGGCTGTAGTCACCACTGCAGTGATTTTGAAGCCCAAGAAAATAAAATCTCTCACTGCTTCCACTTTTTCCCCTTCTATTTGCCATGAAGTGATGGGACAGGATGCCATGATCTCTGTTTTTTGAATGTTTAGTTTCAAGCCAGCTTTTTTTACACTTCTCTTTCACCTTCATCAAGAAGCTCTTTAGTTCCTTTTAACTCTTATGCCATTTATGTCATATCATCTGCATATCGGAGGTTGTTGATATTTCTGCTGACATTCTTGATTCCAGCTTGTGATTCATATAGCCCAGCATTTCTCATGATGTACTTTGCGTAGAACTTAAATACACAGGTTGACAATATCCAGCCTTGCTGTACTCCTTTCTGAGTTTTGAACAAGTCCGTTTTTCCACATGTGGTTCTAACTGCTGTTTCTTTATCTGCATACAGGTTTCTCAGGAGACATGTAAGATTGTGTGATATTCCCATCTCTTTAAGATTTTCCAGTTTGCTGTGATCTACACACTCAAAGGTTTAAGCATAGTGATTCAACAAATGTTGGCAGTGTGATCTCTGGTTCCTCTGACTTTTCTAAACCCAGCTTGTACACCTGAAATTTCTCAGTTCACATACTGCTGATGCCTAGCTTGAAGGATTTTGAGCCTAACCTTGCTGGCCTGTGAAAAGAGGGCAATTGTACGGTAGTTAGAACATTCTTTCAGAGAAGGCAGTGGCACCCCGCTCCAGTACTCTTGCCTGGAAAATCCCATGGGCAGAGGAGCCTGGTAGGCTACAGTCCATGGGGTCGCTAAGAGTCGGACGTGACTGAGCGACTTCACTTTCACTTTTCCCTTTCATGCACTGGAGAAGGAAATGGCAACCCACTCCAGTATTCTTGCCTGGAGAATCCTAGGGATGGCGGAGCCGGTGAGCTGCCGTCTATGGGGTCACACAGAGTCGGACACGACTGAAGCGACTTAGCAGCAACAGCAGCAGCAGAACATTCTTTGGCATTGCCCTTCTTTGGGGTTGGAATGAAAACTGACCTTTTTCATTCCTGCGGCCACTGCTGAGTTTTCCAAATTTGCTGACATATTGAGTGCAGCACTTTAACAGTATCATCTTTTAGGGTTTGAAATAGCTCAGCTGGAATTTCTTCACCTTCTCCTGTGTCTCCTGCATTGCAGGCAGATTCTTTACCACTGAGCTACTGGGAAAGCCTATTAAACTTAGTAACAATGCTATTAAAAATGATTATTGGTCAAAAGAAATTAACATCCTTACTTTCTTATACAGGTAAAATGGAAAAGAGGGAATTACCAGAATAGGAAAGGATGAAGCAAGAGAATAAAAGGAAACAGAGAAAGAAAAGCACTTTGATATATTTTTCTAAGGCTTAGGTATCATACCTCAATGAAGGAGTTGAAATCTGATCTGTGTATTGTTCTTTATAATCTGAGTGTGTTTAAACCTACTTTACTAATTCTAGTAGTAGCTTTTTTCTTTCTCATTATCCTCTAAAGTAGTCTTATACTTGGTCAGGAACAACAATGAAAACTAAAATGGTTTTTGAGGAAATTCTCTTTTATTAACTTTGTGGTTTATTTTTTGAACTACCACTGAGCACATGCCTTTGTAGAGCTAATTAAAGTCAGCTCTAGCCTACGTTTGAACTCAAGAGCTTGTTTTCAATCTATTACCTATGGTTATAAAAATTTTGAGTTTGAGTTTGTGGGGTCTTCCACAACCTTTTTAGAAATTTGTACTTTGGACAGAGGTATCACTTTCTCCTCCTGCTTCATAATAATTATTTTCACATGGGAAATTGATGTTATACTTGATATCACCCCATGCTTACTTTTACTTACACGGTATCACATTTTAACTTAGAATCTATCTTTGGCTTTGCAGAATAGCATTCATTTGAAAGAATGCTTAACCTGTGCTTCAGCAGTCAGTAGAGAGAGTACCTTTTATTTCTGTGGCCTCCAGTAGGTAATATACATAATATACACCTGGTACTTAGTAGGTGTTCATTAACTGAAATGGGCTTCCTTGGTAAGTCAGTGGTAAATAATCCACCTGCCAGTGCAAGAGACACAGATTTGATCCCTGGGTCAGGAAGATCCCCTGGAAAAGAAAATGGCAACTCACTCCAGTATTCTTGCCTGGTGAATCCCATGGATAGAGGAGCCTAGCAGGCTTCAGTCCATGGGTTCGCAAAGGAGTTGGATAGGACTTAGAGACTAAACAACAACAATTGTAGTGATTGAAAAGGAAGAAAGTTTTCTATGCAATTAACCATTGCTCTTTAATAGGTACAGAGTTTTGATTAGGCAAGATGAAAAGGTTCTAGAGAGCTGCTGTACAGCACTGTGCCTACAGATTACTGTATTATGTACTTAGAAACTGCTTGAAGCAAGTTCAGTTCAGTTCAGTTCAGTCACTCAGTCATGTCCGACTCTTTGCGACCCCATGAATCGCAGCACACCAGGCCTCCCTGTCCATCACCAACTCCTGGAGTTTACCCAAACCCATGTCCATTGAGTCGGTGATACCATCCAACCATCTCATCCTCTGTCGTCCCCTTCTCCTCCTGCCCCCAATCCTTCCCAGCATCAGGGTCTTTTCCAATGAGTCAACTCTTTGTATGAGGTGGCCAAAGTATTGGAGTTTCAGCTTCAACATCAGTCCTTCCAATGAACACCCAGGACTGATCTCCTTTAGGATGAACTGGTTGGATCTTCTTGCAGTCCAAGGGACTCTCAAGAGTTTTCTCCAACACCACAGTTCAAAAGCATCAATTTCTTGGTGCTCAGTTTTCTTCACTGTCCAACTCTCACATCGATACATGACCACTAGAAAAACCATAGCCTTGACTAGATGGACTTTTGTTGGCAAAGTAATGTCTCTGCTTTTAAATGTGCTATCCAAATTGGTCATAACCTTCCTTCCAAGGAGTAAGCATCTTTTAATTTCATGGCTGCAATCACCATCAGCAGTGATTTTGGAGCCCAAAAAAGATTTCATGCTAAATATTCTTCCTATGATAAAGAATAGAAACAAATGAAATTTGATTTCAAAGCGTTTTTATTTATTTGTGTAAATATGGTCATGCATATTTACAGTTTCACCAACCAGCTCTGACTTTTGCCCTGAGTGAAGTCTAAGAGAGCAGAATCCTGTATGTAACTGACCTAGCATTATTTCTTCCTTTAATGGCTGCTTATTCACCTTCCACCTAAACAATGGGGTTTGTCTGCTCATTGATTTAAGTTTAATTTTTATATTACCTATCTGACTGAATCTACTACTAAAATATAGATATTTTCAATTCAAAGCTAGAAACAAATTTGTTAATGTGAGAAGTGACTAAAACTAATATTGTCCTAACTTTGAATTAGTATGTTTTGAACTGTGCCCATAATATCAGCAAAGTTAACATTCTTTGTGATTTCAGTTACTTTCAAGGTGAACATTTTAATCTCAGTTCAACTCCTATGACTATATCTCCTTAATGGTTTGATTGGGGTATGGTGGCTCCTGAAGCACTATTTGCTTCACTTTCTTAGATCCAGATGCTATTAACCAAGAAGTGGGTCAATCAAACCAGAAAAAATCTTGAAGAGACCCTATTCTGCTAAGATAAAGTTTTCATGATTTATGCATTGCGGCCAAAAGATATTGAATATAAGTTTGATAATTAAAATACCTCTTCTTTGTAATTCTGAAGGAAGGAACTCTTCTTATCTTGTGCTGTATAAAGATGACAGAAGAATAAGTTGAAAACCAAACTCATGTGCTAAATCTCATGTAGATTACCTATAATTAATATTTATGTGTATATGTTTATATGTTCGATAGCTTTGCATTATATGCAATCATCACTTAAGTATGGCTCCAGTATTACCTACATAAACTACAAATCCTACTTTATTAATATATAGGTTAAATCAGTATTTTTAAAATTTTAAAACAACATTTTATACTCAAACTCTAAAATATATGTTTTCAATTAATGTTGTTTGAAATTCCAAAATAAAATGAATATTGTGTCATATTAGACTAAGGCAATGGGACAGAACACTTCTATATTTCCATGTCTTATCTATTAAAAAAAATTACTGAATGAAATTTTGAATCAGATTACCCAAGGGTAGTATCTCTAACCTGGTTTAGATGCCCTATTAATTCTACCTAAAATTTCATTACTACATTTCTTGATGACACAGATGGTAAAGAATCCTACAATGTGGGAGACCCAGGTTTGATCCCTGGGGTGGGAAGATACCCTGAAGGAGGGCATGGCAACACACTCCAGTATTCTTGCCTGGAAAATCCCCATGGACCGAGGAGCTTGGCAGGCTACAGTCCACGGGGTCGCAGAGAGTCAGACATGATTGAGTGACTAAGCACAGCACGTACCTATCCGGTTCCACGTTGATTGATCAATAGATTAATAGATCCATTTAACAAATATTTATCTAGTGCCTACTGTTTGTCAGTCAGTGGTTTAGATTTATTGGGCTCAAAAGTGAATTAAACAGACAAAAACATTCCTTTTCTTGTGAAGTTCATAATACTTTAATCACAGGATACTAATTGTAGCGAGCTCTTTATATTTCTTTTGGTGGTTTCATAGCGTTTAGCCTTTGCAGAACTAGCTTTAAAAAATCCTAACTATTTTTTTCTTGATAATTGCAGCATCTGTACAAAATGATAAGGATATGATGTTCCTGTCATGTAAATGCCTGATGCAAAAGAAAAAAAAAAACCTTTTGCAATACACGTCCCAAACCGTTCGTAAATTTTTGTGGGAATGGAACAACTATTATAGAATATGGACTGCCTTCTAAATAAGTTTAAAAAAATATTTCCCTATTTATCAGAAGCTTGTTATTGTTGCTCTTATTCTATTTGCATACATCCCCATTGCCCAACGACTAGAATTAAGCCTATAAGTTTGTTGCTCTGCTGGGGTTTGATTGTTTAGTTATTTTCTTGTCACTGAAACGTTGGTTATACTATCAACCTTTGTGACCAATGTTTATTTGTGTTCTCGGATTTGACTATAGTTAGCTAGTTTATTTTGAGATAATAAAATAATCCTTAAGTTTCACTATTCCCTGAGAAGACCTATGCTGAATTTTCAAAGATATAACTATATCTCATGAAAATAGTATGTAAAATGTTAGTGTAATTTTTACTTTTGAACATCATTTACACATTATGACCTATATGAAAATGTATTTTATTTATTTATTTCAGATTTTAGTGTATTTTGCCAAATCACAGCATTCACTGAACAAAATATTTTGTATTATGCATAAGCTTTGCACAAGGTAATTTTTTTTTCTTTTCTGTTTGGAAATGATTAAATGGTAGTATTTCTTTTAGGACATATCTTCATTTTCATTAATTAAAAGACAGAGTAGAAACAAAGAGTTCCAAGTAACATGTTAAGAAAACAAATCTCTTTCTTGAGTATCAGGGAGTTCCTAGGGAAAAAAAAAAAAGGACAAGAAAATTAAACTACCAAGTAATTGTTCACTTTGTTTACTGCAGTCCCTTAAAAGAAAAGAGTTCAAACTCTCTGGGAATGTTTGAATGATGCTCTCCTCTCCTACAACAGCAATCCTTAAATAAATATGTAATCAAATTTAAAAGACTAAAAGAAATAGAAAAGGGAGTATTTGTAAATGTGAACTTTTATTCAGAACATCTTTGAATATCTCAGGTGAGTGCCCTTGTGCGTGTATACATGTGCACGTGCCATGTTGCTCAGCACGCTGAAATCATGCATACTCCTCACTGTACTGCACACTTCATGAAAGCAGAGTGATGGCTGTGTCTCAGAGCGTGGGCGGTGCCTGACACACAGTCAGCAGCAAAGCCGTGTGTGTGAATGTGAGAGAATTCTTATTTGCCTCTTTGGCTCTGCTCTTGCCTTCTCCGATTTCTTAGTTTTCTTTACTGGCTTAAGGTTTTTTTTTTTTTTTTTTTTCATTTAAAATATTTTTTAAATTCAGCTTTCCCCCCCTAATCTAATTGATCATTTGGTATATAGTTAAGTGATCACTGTGATCAATATTCAATGACTTTTTAAAAAATTTTTTTCTTGAGGTTTAAGTTACTAAAATAAGACGTGCTTATTTAAATAAAACCTATATGCTGCAATCCTGATATGTTTTTTATTTTTAAAATTAGCTTCTTGCTTTATCTTTTTTATTTAAAATGGACTTTGGTTAAAGAAATGCATGTGCTGAGTTTAAAAATCAAATAAAATAGAAGATTTATTATAGTGAAAAATAGCAGATGTCTGCCTTGCACCTTCCCACTGTCCAGTCCAGCTATACAGAGGGAACACATTTCTGGTATTTATAACCATAATTATAAATGATATGCTTATTGACATTACTTGATTTATCTATTTTAAACATTAATTTTGGTTGATGAAAATGGAGAAACTAATGGGAGAGAATGGCATATCAATAAAAAAGTGAAATAAAAACTAAGCTGATATATGCTACAATAGAACTGTACATAAGTGTTTTGGGTCCATTAAAAACAGGGTGGCATTTTAGGTCTTCTTAGTCTCCTTTTAAGAATAGCTGTTGTTTAGCTTCCACCAGCAGTAAACAAGAGAGCTCATCTTTCTGTATTCTTGATGACACTGGGTAGAATCCAGTAATCAGATTTATGCTATTCTGATGATGTAAGTGGTATATAATTTTAATTTGCATCTTCCTGATAAGTGATTTTGAGCATTTTAAACTACTTGAGAGCTGTTCTGGCTTCCCCTTCTAAGGCAGTGCCATTTCAAGTTTTTACTTATTTTTATGTTAGTTTCTTCTGAGTATTCTAATATTGATTCTTTGTTGGTGTTAGGTCTTCTCTCAGTTTATCTATGATGTCAGATGAAACAGAGCTGGACCCTATTATCCTCCCCCCCCCCATATCTTGTGCCTGTCTTTTGTCTGTGGAGAACTTTTGTCAAAGAATAAGTTTAATCAGAAAAATGAGAACATGTGGAAACAAAGGAAAACAATCAAAGGAGACCAAATAATGTACTCATTAAGTTTAGTCAAGGACTTTTAATTCCTACTACAGGGCTATAGATAACATTCTGAACCTTATCCAATGAGCTGTCTTATAGATACTAAAACACTAGGTGGAACTAGTTAACTGTATGATGACCAGACTGTTCCCATGACATGTGGTGCTGGTGGTTTAGTCGCTAAGTCATGTCTGACTCTGGCAATCCCAGGGCCTGCAGCCCACCAGGGTCCTCTATCCACGGGATTTCCCAGGCAAGCATACTGGAAGGGGTTGCCATTTGTTTCTCCAGCCCACAGCATAAGCTGCTACAATTCCAAGAATTGATCACAGAGAAATGGGAACAACTGGATCCTGGAATTGATAATTAACTGTGTCTAAAACAATTAAGATGACAGTAGTCAGACCACTGATGACCAATTTGAAGATGACTGTGAGATGACTGTGCTGTTTCTGCATCTAGTCCCCCTGCCACACTTCTGTCTATAAAAGCTCTTGCCCCAGTGGTTGCCAGTGCAGGGGGAGTTGGCCTTTGGACAGACGTCTGCCCTCCCTCCCCATCTGCCAGGATAAGAAATAAAGCAAACTTTCCTTTCCACCAGCCTGGCCTATTAATTGGCTTTTGAGCAGCAAACAGCTAGACCTCACACACCTTTTGGCAACATTAGTCACTGAAAAATTCTAATTTTAGCTTGGTAAAAGTCATTAATTTTATGGTTCATTATTTATATTTTGTTTCCGAATTGCCTTTTACTGCTAATTTTCAAAAAACTCACCTGAATATTTTCTATTAGCTTTGAAAAGATAACTTTCACATTTGAAAATTGTTTGTGTGTATGTGTGCTTAGTTGCTCAGTTTTGTCCAACTCTTTGCGACCCCATGGACTGTAGCCTGCCAGGCTCCTCTATTCATGGGATTCTCCAGGCAAGATTAACTGGGGTGGGTAGCCATTCCCTTCTCCAGGGGATCTTCCCAACCCAGGGATCAAATCCTGCATTGCAGGTGGATTCTTTACCATCTAAGCCACCAAGCTCTTTAATTTAGTTAAATTTCAAATTTATATATGGTGTAAGGAGCTAAGTTTTTGCCATATTCTGAGGCTATTTTTCTCTATACAATGAGTCAGCACCCAAACTTTTCTTTTACTTTTGATACCATCTTTAACATGCATAAAGTTATTATTGACCTGGGAATATATTTCTGAACTCTGTATCTCTATGTCTGTCCCTGAATTTGTTGTGTATCCTAATATTTGATAGAGTGAGATCCTTCTCTTTGCCCTTCATTTTTTAACTTAACTTTGATAATAATAGACATTTTATAACTTATACTTTAAAACGGATTTTTAGATTTTATTTGAAAATCTAGAATTTATAGGTTGATTTAGGAAAAATTGTTATCTGTGAATATGGGGAAGTGAAAAATAAGTGAGTATGGAATTAGAAAACAATTTAGGCTGCTCCATTTTCATAAGAAAATTTCTTTTGGTGGCATATAGCAGGCTAGAAATGATTGGGGAAGGAAGATTAACATAAGTAAAATCAATGGTGGAGTCTGCTCCTCTGCAAAATTTTGTCAGTGAGAGAAATATGGAGAACAGAAGCAACAGAGAAAGAATGCTAGAATGTTAAGAACAGGAGTTTGAATTACCTGTATTTTTGTAACTTTGAGTTATGTAATACTTAAGATTAACTAAAACAGTGGTTTCAAGTTATGCTTTGCAATATATATCTAAGCTTCCTAGAATACCCCCAGGGTAACTTGTGAAAGAATAGTGGTGGTACTGAGTATTTCGGATCCTGAATCAGTCAGAATGTTTCATTTTTATCTGCGTAATTAATTGCCCTCTCACCAGGGTTCCATTGGAAGAAAGGATTTTTCAGCCAAAAGTGTTTGGAAATGATTTAAATAAAATTACTTAAATGCCTAAATATTCAGTGAGCATGGTATATGATGTCATTCATCATTTTCAGTGCCTGTAGAAACATTGCTAATTGAACATGGTACTCTTTCCTGTTGCAGCCTTAGGTTTAGTCTCCCTGCAGCTTTTCATGTGGTCCCTAGCAATCAGAGTTGCATGTTTCTTTCCCTTTCTCCCTTGCTTTTCACTTTTCTTTCTTCAGCTTCTTGTAAAGCCTCCTCAGATAACCACTTTGCCTTCTTGCTTTTCTTTTTCTTTAGGATGGTTTTGTTGGCAACCTCCTGCACAATATTATGGACCTCCATCCATAGTTCTCCAGGCGCAGTGTTAACTAGATCTAATACCTTTAATCTATTTGTCACCTCCATTGCATATTCATAGGGGATTTGATTTAAGCCATACCTGGCTGGCCTAGTGGTTTTCCCTGCTTTCTTTAGTTAAGCTTGAATTTTGCTATGAGAACCTGATGATCTGAGCCACAGTTAGCTCCAGGTCTTGTTTTTGCTGACTGTATACAGCTTCTCCATCTTCAGCTACAAGAATGTAATCAATTTGATTTTGGTATCGACCGTTTGGTGATGTCCATGTGTAAAGTCATCTCTTGTGTTGCTGAAAAAGGGTACTTGCTATGACCAGTACATTCTCCTGGCAGAATTCTGTTAGTCTTTGTGCTGCTTCATTTTGTTCTCCTAGGCCAAACTTGTCTGTTACTCCAGGTATTTCTTGACTTCCTGCTTGCAATCCAATCCCCAATGATGAATAGAACATCTCGTTTTGGTGTTAGTTCTAGAAAGTCTTCCAGGTCTTCGTAGAACTGAATAGCTTCTTCACTAACTGTGGTAGGGACATAGACTTTAATTATTCTAATGTTGCATGGCTTGCCTTGGAAATGAACCAAGATCATTCTGTAATTTTTTAGGTTGTACCCAAGTACTGCATTTTAGACTCTTTTGTTGATTATGAGAGCTACCCCATCTATGAGATTCTGGTCCACAGTAGTAGATACAATAGTCATTGGAATTAAATTTGCCCATTCCTGTCAATTTTAGTTCACTGATTCCCAAGATGTCAATGTTTTTTCTTACGATCTCTTGCTTGACCACTCACAACTTACCTTGAATCATGGATCTAACCTTCCAGGTTCCTATGCAGTACTGTTCTTCTCATCATCAGATTTTACTTTCATCACCAGACACATCCACAACTGAGCATCATTTCTGCTTTGGCACAGCTGCTTCATTCTGTCTAGAGCTATTAGTAGTTCTCCACTCGTCCCCAGTAGCATATTGGACACCTTCTGACCTGGGAGAGGAGATGCTTAGTATCAATTTGTTAATTGTGGAAAGACCTACAAAACTCATTAAGTATGCGTTGAAGAGGCAATTGAAATCAGTCGTTTTCAATTGGGAACCTTGAGACATAAATAGTTTTATTCTTATAAATTGCAAAATTTAATCATCAAAAGTTTAAACCTGGAAAATCAGTATAAGAATGGGAAGTAAAATCTGTGTCTCTTGAAATTGTGCTTAGTGCTGTTGCTATGGTCCTTGCTTTGTACCAAAAAGTGGCTTTCAAGTTTTCCAAAATGTAGGAAAGCAATTTTATACACGTTTGAAGATTCACAAAGCAATGAATGCTTTATACTTACCTTTAGGTTTAGTATGTTTTATGGTGAAATCATTGAACTAATTGGGACATAAATGAAAACTTAATTTTCAAAGCAGTGACAATTGTTTGTCTCTATTAACAGGGCTGCTCTAATGTGATACTGGAATTGAATTTACCTAGGGCTCCATAACAAGGTTGACTTGCAAGTCTTATTGAAAATCTGGAAGAAATAGGTAAGTGGCCTTTTGGTGATAAGTCTCTTTCATTCATTGTGCTTATTTATATTTTTCTAAAGTTTATTTTGTCCTTTAAGTTTTTGGTTATCTTTGCTCAAAGGTTTAAAAAAAAATACCATCAGTGAACCATAGAGACATATCATGCATGGCAATAGGAGTTTTTACCACTGTTTCTTCTCTTGGGCTTTTTATTTCACTTCTTATTGTGCTCCTTCTTCCTTTTAAACCTGATCTTACTTTGTCTTTTGAAAACTAACACAAATTTATGAATAATGTGAATTTGATTTTGAAATATTGGAAAAAAATGATTAGGCAAGAAAAGCACTTGAAGTATTTTCTGTCACCATTATGCTGGCCTATTTATACTGATGTTTTCAATACTATTTTATTAAGATCCAGTTGATACTTAGGAGAATCTAGAAATGTCAGAAACTAAAGAGAATAGCATACTACTAACAATTTTTTCTTGAAAGTTTGATTTTTTTAAATAAATTTCTTGATATCTAGCAAGTCAGCTATTTATAAATCATTTATTATTTTGAATATTATACTTCTTTCAATATAATGGTAGTTTTCCTTGATATTTACAGTGCCAGTTTAGAGAACTTGAACTCCATTGTTTGTTACAAAGCAAGAACCACAGAGACAGTATGAGTTGCAGTTCCAAGAGATGCAGATTTTATCTCCCACTCTTACTCTATAATGTCTCTGTGAAATTAGTTTTTCAGTGTCATTTCTTGACTATGGTATCAGTCAAGCAGTTATGTTATAGGGGGCCAAAGTTGTAATAATATAGTTACAAAAAGAAAACTGAAAAAAAAAATTCTGGATGAGTTTTTTACACCATTTCCCTCTCTAGTCTTTACCCCCAAAGAAAGGGGAACCCTGATGCCCTGACTTCTTAAAATTACTATCTTTTCTTGCCCATGCCACATCAGAATTCTTTATCAAGTGGGTTCACCAAAAATGTAGGATGGGTCTCAGGATCCTTGCTGTGATGCCTGAATTGCTGTAGCCATTTCTAAAACTTTATCTAGGTAAACGCTCCATATCTTCCCTGAGAGAATTTTGTCAATGTACTTGAATCATGTAGTCATTTATTTCTCAGGTACTGTTTTGCCTATGTAATTTTGCTTGTTTTGTACCAACTTTATAATTCTGTCAGACGTACAAGCAAAATCATTTCAGTTCAGTCGCTCAGTCGTGTCCGGCTCTTTGCGACCCCATGGACTGCAGCATGCCAGGCTTCCCTGTTCATCATCAACTCCTGGAGCTTGGTCAAACTCATGTCCATCAAGTCAGTGATGCCATCCAACCATCTCATCCTCTTTTGTCCCATGGAAGTCCCACAAACAAAAAGAATGAATCCACATGTATTTAGCATTTAAAATTTTGGAAACATTTTGGTAACTTTTTACTTCATTTTACTTTTTCATTAAACTCATTAAATTTACTGTTGCATTTTTTTATGATGTAAGGTGGCCATTATTATTTATTATTTAGTAAGTGGAGAAACTAAAAGTTTTGGCAAAGAATTTCAAGGACTTGGAAAAAATAGTGTAGCTTATTGTGATATTATAGCTAATAATAAATAATTACGTGTTACCAGAACTCAGATCTGCTTACGTGCAATCCTTTTTTTCTTCTGTGTTATTTATTCTTACTATGGATAATGGTTATGTTGATATATCCTGTCATTGTGAGACCTTTAATATTAAATTCTCATTTGTGGAGTAGTAATAGGACATTTGTTTTAGTAATAGCAGGGGAATTTTAGATTTGTAAGTAGGTGTTACCTGACAGTGAACTTCATGGGACCGTGAAAGAAATGACTTTTAGAAAATAGAGAGTCTTTTCCCCAGAAGCGTACATAACTGTGTATGTATTAAAATGCACAGCTATTTTCAAGAAATACTCATTTTCTTCTTTCTTTTCCACTCCTCCATTCCTTTCCCTCCAGAAATCTCTAAAGTGAATATTTGTTTTCAAATGATTATCACCATTTTACCTCTCATTGAGGTTTGCAGAACCTGACCTAGATTATACTAAATAAGAACTAAAATATTCCACACAGCTTCCAACTGAGGTTGTGTATATGAGTAAATGGTTACTTAAAGTGTGTATGTGTATGTGCGTATTTTACTTCATAATATTTACAGTTATTTCCAGAGTTTCTATTGTAAGAGTATTAAATTCAAATAAAAGATCAGTTTTAGTTATTTCAGTGAAGTAGAAAAAAGCTTCATTCACATACTTATACATGTTGCTATAAGTTTCATAAATTGTAAAAATTAGGCATCATACCTGACAAAATATTTGCTCTAATTTTCAAATTATTAAAAAGTAAATGAACTATGCCGGAAGGTGATTTGGCTAAGGAGGGGCTGGACAAATGCTTCTAATATGTGGTGTGCACACATTTTTTGGTAAAATGAAACGGACTGAATAAAACTGTAAATACAGAGGCTGTAGCGTATAGCTGTTGAGAATGTAAGCTTAGAAATCAGATTGTTTAGATTTGAATTATGGTTCAAAAACAAACCTACCATATGTGAAACCTTAGATAGGTCATTTAAACTCTCTAACTTTTAATTTCTGAATCTAGAAAAAAGAGATAATAGTATCTATTTCTTAGAGTTGATTTGAGGACTAATGTGTAAATACATATAAAGAGCATAGTAAGCATTTTTTTAAGTTAGTTTTATTTTGTTCCCTATTATGTGAGTCTCAAAGTTTGACTGTATTTTCCAGGCCACCTGATCAGCATCCTGACTAGCATTCTAACTTTGGTCCATGAAATGGTAAAAAGGAGTTAATTTGTAAATGTGCATTCTGTTATTTGGTTAGCATGTGTATGAATTTTTGATAGCTGTATACTAATATTTTAAAGCTTAAAATGGCACACATTTATTATGTTAACAATTTCCATGGGTCAGGAGTCCAGGCATGGCTTAGCTCAGTATCTTACAAGGCTACAATCAAAATATTGGCTAGACTACATTTTCTTTGGAGTTCAGGGTCTTCTTCCAAACTTACTGGGCTTTGGCCAAATCCATTTCATTGCTTTTATAGGACTGAGAGCCACGGGTTCTAGAGGTTATCCACAGTTGTCATCGATGTGGCCCTCTCCATATACAGTTCACATAATAGTAGCTTGCATCTTTAAAATTAGTAGGAGAGTTTCTTCTAATTGTTAGAAAAATAGAGTTATATATCTATGTGTGTGTATATATGTTAACATAACCATTGAAATAGCATCCCATAACCTTTGCCAGATTCTGTTAGAAGCAAGTCATAGTCCTGCCTGCATGCAAGGGGAGGGATTTATATAGGGCGTGAACCTGGGGACCACCCTAAAGTTTATCTGCCACAGCATGTTAAATTTCTTAATTTAAAATTAATTTAACCTGTCATTTTAGTTTTTTTTAATTATGTAAGATTTAATAAAAGTAATATTGTCACTAAATGTAAAATTTTATTCTCAGTTCTGCTTATAGTATATGTTTCAACGGGCCATTCCTCTCTGCCTAATATTGATCCATTATTTTAAGCTGGCTAACCACCAGACTGAAACAGCATGCCCTGATATTTAATATTCTCTGACAAACCCTAGTATCCAACATTTTCTCCTCATTACACTGATATGTATACCTTGAACTTGCCTTACACTTGCCCACATCTTTGTATAGCCTATTGTTTCTTTTCCTTTGTCTTCTGTAAATGTAAAGCACATTTACATCTCTGCCTCTTCCATTACACTTGTCCTATTTCTTTCCTCCTTTTTAGCCAACCCAGGACTTTTCCTGATAGTATCATGTGTGTATCACCTGTATCCTTGCATATAATCGTATCTTAAGAAACATTCACTAAATATTTGAAAAGTGAAAGTTAAAGTTAACTCAGTCATGTCTGACTCTTTGTGACACCATGAACTGTATAGCCCTCCAGGCTCCTCTGTTCATGGGATTTCCCAGGCAAGAAGGGAAGCTCAAATATATGGAATACCTCCTTAATTCAGAACAGTGGTCAGTTTGAGAATCATATTTTAAAGGATGTTTTTTTATAAATTATCTGCTCTTACACTGACTCAGTAATCTGAAGTGTATCTCAATCAACCCTTAAATTACCTTTAGGAATCCAGTACAACTTATATATTTGAAACTGATTGCACATGGGAAGAATGTGAATCTTGGGGTCCAGAGGGTGAGCTGTGATAGGTAGCCTCTAAGATGGTCCTTAATGATCACCATCTCCTGATTTTCATACAACTGTATTTTTCCCTCCCACATGTACCTTGTTTATTGTGGCCAGTTGACTAGAATATGGTACAATTAATATATTGCTTTTCAGATTGGATTATACAAGATATTAGGGCATCTGTTTTGGGTTTTCTTTCTTGTTTCCATTTTTCTCCCTCTCTCTCTTTTTTCTCTTTCCTCCCTCCCTTCTTCCTTCCCTTTTCCCTTCTCTCTTTCCTTCTCATACTCATGACTTGCTCTGGGGGAGGATAACTGTCTTGGCGAGATCCATGTGGTGAGGAACTGTGCCCTCTGTCCAGTAGACAGGGAGGAACTATCAGTAACTGCATCTTCTTGAGGAACCCTGAGCCTAAACCACCTAGCTGAACTACTCCTGGATTCCTGATCCTCAGAAACTGTTTCACATAATAATTTTTTTTTTGTCCAAAGCTGCTAAATTTGGAGGTAATTTGTTATGTAACTGTAGATAATTAATATATTATATACTACCCCTGAAAATTATTTCCACAAACTTCATTACTATTCTGGACTTTGCAGGAAATACAAAGATTAATATAGTATACAGGTATACTGAATATGTGGTCTCTAAAGTAAGTGCCGTGGGGAAGGCATGCATGTTTATAGGAAAGTGGGCTTAAGTGAGGAAAAATGTGAAATGTTTAGATTTCACCTGAAATACTGATTTTATAATATGCAGAGGCCTCTTTTAGTCTCCTGCTCATTGAGTACATCAGTGTTGGAGTGTCAGGACTGAGTAGATCTGGGTGCTAGTCTGGTGCTGATTCTCTTTTAGAAGAGCTGTTTGAAATAGTTAAAAAACAAACAAGCAAACAAAACAATAACAACAAAAAAACTCTTACCTTTACAGAATCTGAGCTTTTAGAATCTATTCTACTAATCTATCATACTAGTTTTCCATCATTCTCCTTTAATGTCTTTATAGAGTTGTGAAGAAAGCATCTAGATATATGTAAACATATTTGGGGTTCAGTGCTTTGAAATGTTTAAGTTAGAAAAATAATTCATTCAATCTCCAGGAAAGTGAGTTGAGAAGTATGTGTCATCAAGTAGTAGAACAAATTTTTGTATAAATTCACATTAAACTATCATTCCAAATTTTCTTCCTATTGATTATACTGTACTGATAGAACCTGGGCAAAAATACAGCATTATATATTTTTCAATTTTTTAAAAATTTATTTGTTTTTTAATTGAAGGATACTTACTTTACAGAATTTTGTTGTTTTCTATCAAACACCAACATGAATCAACCATAGGTGTACATATGTCCCCTCCCTCTTGAACCTCCCTCCCATCTCCCTCCCCATCCCACCCCTCTAGGTTGATACAGAGCCCCTGTTTGAATTCCCTGAGACATACAGCAAATTCCCATCGGCTATCTATTTTACATATGGTAATGTAAGTTTGCATGCTACTCTGTCTATACATCTCACCCTCTCCTCCCCTCTCCCCATGTCCATAAGTCCGTTCTCTATGTTTCTCCATTGTTGCCTTGCAAATAAATTCATCAGTACCATCTTTCTAGATTCCATGTATATGCATTAGTATATGATATTTATCTCTCTCTTTCTGACTTCCTTCACTCTGTATAATAGGCTCTAGGTTCATCCGCCTCATTAGAACTGACTCAGATGTGTTCCTTTTTATGGCTGAGTAATATTCTATTCTGTATATGTACCACAACTTCTTTATCCATTCATCTGTTGATGGACATCTAGGTTGCTTCCATGTTATAGCTATTGTGAATAGTGTTGCAGTGAACATTGGGGTACATGTGTCTTTTTCCATTTTGGTTTCCTCAGGGTATATGACTTGGAGTGGGATGGCTGGGTCATATGGTGGTTTTATTCCTAGTTTTTTAAGGAATCTCCATATTGTCTTCCATAGTGGCTGTATCAATTTACATTCCCACCAACAGTGCAAGAGAGTTCCCTTTTCTTCACAGCCTCTCCAGCATTTATCATTTGTAGACTTTTTGATAATGGCCATTCTGACTGGTGTGAGATGATTTTTCATTGTAGTTTTGATTTGCATTTCTCTAATAATGAGCAATGTTGAGCATCTTTTCATGTGTTTGTTAGCCATCTGTATGTCTTCTTTGGAGAAATGTCTGAAAATACAGCATTATATTTTTTACAAAGGGAAAAATTGAAACTGGTTCCTGTAAAAAAAGAGAGTTTACGTTTGTAATATCAAATTTATGGCCTGGAGTGATCCACTAGTAAAATTTTTGGTACCATTATACAAAATAGCAAAATATGGATTTTAACTGGCTTGCTCTTCACTTCAACTGAACATTAAATACATTTTTAATGGTCTTATTTGCTGGGAAGAGCATCATTACAATAATTTGCTTTTTAAAGCCTATATCAAATATGAACCAGCATCACTTATTACAAAGTTTGTGCTTTGGAAGGCATTTTCATGACATCTGACAGTACTGCCCAACATTTCTTGGAATTAGTCTTTAATCATATCATTTTCCAAAATGAGTTGTTGCTCATACTTACTGATTGTTTTGTGGTTAAACTCTAATCCACCAACTATATTTAAAATGTCATACAAGTTTATAAGGAAAGGTCCCCTGAAACTACTGTTATATTAGTAATTGCATGAAAATGTTATAGAACTGCTATGCAGCTTGAGTGTTTTCAGTTTATTTTCCCCCTTTATGATATCCAGGGGGTGAATATGAAACTTCATTTTTAACTATTGGCATTTCAAGTTTTTACTATTATCTGCTGGAATACAAAGAACTATTACTGTAGGTGTCATGTAAAATAAAGTTAGAGTCTGAAGCCTACTTTAGCTGTTAGCCTTATTAAGTTCTTCATGTGTTGAATCCAGCACCTGGTCTTGTGTAAGCTATGCTGTGAGAGCCTGGGGAGAGCTTTCTGTCTCTTTACTTTGGCTTTATTAAGACTCTGTCACATTTTCACTGTTGCCCTACCTTATCTAACTTTCTAGCTATAACTCACAGGACAGTAGGTCTAATATAGATTGACGCCTTTGTCTGAAGGCTGATTGAAACTTGTGTCTTAGAGTTGCTAATGCCCACTGAACCATTTTATTGAAGATAAAGTAAATAAAATAGATTGCCATATGAGAATTCTCTGAAATCAAATGGAATAATTTGGCGGGTTTAAGCCCATGAAGGCAAAGCAGTGAAACAGATGTGAATACTTTTTATGCTCAGTATATCAAGGGGAAAATATTCTTGCTATATTGGGCCTAAATTTTCATTCTTATTCATACAATTAAATGTTAAGCATAAGTCTCAATTGGCCTATTATTTTTGGTCTTAAACAAGGGGTCCTCTGTATGAAAGTAATATGAATAATAGCTTTTAGAACTATAATATTGTGATTTTTTTCTTTGTCTTTTTTCACACCTAAGTCCATGAATCAGTAGCTTAGAGAGTTTAATAAACAACACAAATGAATGAATTTGCTAAAACGCACTCTAGAATCTTAAGGTTGGAAAATAATAGTAAACCTTAGTCTACCAAGAGATGCTACCAATCTTGAGCATTTTATTCATTAATTAAGAGTGTATGTTCACATGAGAACAGCCTTTTTGGAAAACGGTCCTGTGATTTTTTTTTCCTCCTCTGAATATGTGTTAGATTTATATTAATAATTTTAAAATATTTGTTTTGTATATATTGTCATCTGAAATAATCTTGGGGAGGAAAAAAGAAGCTGGGGTAACCTTAGCATCTAGAATTCCATGAAATTTTAATGAAAATAGCATATGAAACCATAATAACATGTATTGACATATTTAATTTGTAAAATACAAGGATCCGAGCACTTGTGTGAAGACATGTGGAAAATCTGATGGAGGGAAATGAAGATCTCTTATTTGATTGCCTGGGTCAGATTAAAAGTAAATATTTATAAAAGAAAGATCAATAAAACGGTTTTGTTAGAAAAGTTTCTGAACTTGCTAATTAAAGACAGCATTTCTCTTCAACCTTATAAAGGATCTGTCACATTAATACTTTCTTCTGTAATTTCTCTTGTGGTTTCTCCATATTCAAGATAACTTCAGTTTATACCCTTCTTAAATATTTAGTTCATTTTAAAATTTTTTGCTAATGCATTTCATTCAGTTGTTTCTCAGGTAATGATTCATGCTTCATTTTAGTTACAGACATTAAATACATGTTTTTTCTTGTCTCTGGGTACCCAGTAATTTTTTCAGTTCTCACAACCATGAACTATTTATGCCATAATGATTTCAACTGTCATCAGTTAGATGCAAAGTATGTATGACACTCTCATATTAGGAATAAACCATCTTAAAGAAATCTTTGACACTCTTTGACTTTTTAATTAATATTGCCAATTAAGAACTGCTATAATCTTAACCATAAATTTGACCCTTTTTCTTCTATAGGGTTCAGTCAGGGTACAGGGTGACTCTGATACTGTGTAAGGCTGAATAGGAATAAACATATTTCATGTTCCCTTCTGAGTGAACTCAAAGAGAAGTTGTCGCATTTCAATTTTCCTTGTATACTACAGCTAAAAGTATAATCAGTTGTCCAATGCTTATTAAATAATTTTATATTCTTTAGAGTTTTATATTATTTGTGCCCTTATATTTTATATTTGTTTTCTTCATTGTTATAGTATGTGCATATTTCTCTCTGATTAACCAGAAATGTTAAAGTTCATTCCTCTATCCAGAACTGCATCTCATTTACTCTAGACTTCAACCATTTATCTCCTTTGACATTTTGATTTTCAATATGAACTTGTCTTCAAAAATTCATGTGTAGAAAAGTTTTCTTGAAATGAGAGCCTTATGCTGAAACTCTGAGAAACCTTTGGCCCCTTTTAAATATATTCTGGACATTTAGCAACATGCCAAACTGCAAATGAGAGGAAGTTACAATAAAGAGGTGCATTTAATGAGTCTGTTTCTGATCCCACCTTTGATTTCATTATACCCTACCTTCTCTCTAGTCACCCTTTGTTCCTTTGCATTTAATTCTACTTTTCAAGTTCTGATCAACATCCCAAAGAATGGGTATTTCCCCTCATCTCTAGGACCTAGCATTTGTGTACTTCTCCGTGGGCTTCCAACTGATTTTATAGTCAGCTCATGGAAAGTCATTAAAAGGGTGGGGTTATCACTCATTACCGAATGGCAGTTATTTGAAAAGTTAAAACATTTGTGAATTTGTATTAGGAAGCAGAGATAAGTTTTTGAGGCTGGTGATTAGTAGAAGTCGATCCATAACTTACTCTTATTGAGTTGTAACTCTAGATTTCAATTACCATAATGATTACTTAACATATTTATTGACTGCTATTTTGCACATTATTTTATATTTTGATCTTGTTAGCTAATTTAAATGTTCTTTAGGAATTTCCATGTTGTTACAGTGGTTGGCAGAACACACATTTGCACATATGCAAATATGAATCATTCAAGAGAAATGACAGTATGCAATTTTACAGTCACAGCATACAAAATTTTGATGGTAAAAATGTATTGGCTTATTAGAAATTTATGTATGTGTGTGTGCTCAGTTGTGTCCAACTCTTTGCAACCCCATGGACTATAGCCTGCCAGGCTCCTCTGTCCATCAAATTTTCGAGGCAATGATACTGGAGTGGGTTGGCATTTCCTTCTCCAGGGGATTTCCCCAACCCAGGGATTGAACCCTCATCTCTTGTGTCCTCTGCATTGGCAGGTAAATTTTTTGCCACTGAGCCACGTGAGAAGTCCTAGAAATTTATATAGATATTAGAATATTAATTTACTTAATGCATACTGATATAGAACTTCATATTGGCAAATACTTCTGTACATTATTTTAAAATAGTTAGTCAAAAGACTTAAACTAAAAGTTTTCTTTTTAGTTACCCAGATTATGTGATGAATAAATAATTGGCAATTTTGCCTCTTGTGACATCAACACATAGGTATTGTTACTGTGTGATTTTAATGTAGCAATGAAATGAGCTAAAAAAATATTAGCTCACAACAATTTTAGAGGAGGTACTATAATCTCATTTTAAGATGGAGAAACAGATATAATTAGTAATTAGTTTGACCTGCCTCTTGAGAAACCTGTATGCAGGTCAGGAAACAACAGTTAGAACTGGACATGGAACAACAGACTGATTCCAAATAGGAAAAGGAGTACATCAAGGCTGTCTATTGTCACCCTGCTTATTTAACTTATATGCAGAGTACATCATGAGAAACGCTGGGCTAGATGAAGCACAAGCTGGAATCAAGATTGCCGGGAGAAATATCAATAACCTCAGATATGCAGATGACACCACCCTTATGGCCAAAAGTGAAGAAGAACTAAAGAGCCTATTGATGAAAGTGAAAGAGGAGAGTGAAAAAGTTGGATTAAAGCTCAACATTCAGAAAACTAAGATCATGGCATCCGGTCCCATCGCTTCATGGCAAATAGATGGGGAAACAGTGGAAACGGTGGCTGACTATTTTTCTGGGCTCCAAAATCACTGCAGATGGTGATTGCAGCCATGAAATTAAAAGACGCTTACTCCTTGGAAGGAAAGTTATGACCAACCTAGACAGCATATTAAAAAGCAGAGACATTACTTTGCCAACAAAGGTCTGTCTAGTCAAGGCTATGGTTTTTCCAGTGGTCACGTATGGAAGTGAAAGCTGGACTATAAAGAAAGCTGAGCACAAAAGAATTGATGCTTTTGAACTGTGGTGTTGGAGAAGACTCTTGAGAGTCCCTTGGACTGAAAGGAGATCCAACCAGTCCATCGTAAAGGAGATCAGTCCTGGGTATTCATTGGAAGGACTGATGTTGAAGCTGAAACTCCAGTACTTTGGCCACCTCATGCGAACAGTTGACTCATTTGAAAAGACCATGGTGCTGGGAAACATTGAGGGCAGGAGGAGAAGGGGACGACAGAGGATGAGATGGTTGGATGGCATCACCGACTCGATGGACATGGGTTTGGGTAAACTCTGGGAGTTGGTGATGGACAGGAAGGCCTGGCATACGCGGTTCATGGTGTCACAGAGAGTCGGACACTACTGAGTGACTGAAATGAACTGAACTGAAGGATAGAGTCAGAGGCAATCTGGTTTTAGAGTTTATAAGTTTAGCCTGGGAATTATTTTGGTGGATACTTCCTAAGGTAACTCCATAGGGAGTCACACTTTTGAATAATTCCCACCCCTTGAATGAGGGCAGAACCTTTTGCTTATTTCTAGCCAAGTGAACATGGCACAGGTGGTGGAATAGTCATTGCCATGAATATATCATGTTATATAAGACTCCATCTTAATAGACTGGAGCAAGAGTTTATCCTGCTGGACTTGAAGAAGCAAGCTAATGTCTTTTGAAAGGACTTGAGAAATTATCATGTGGCAAAGAACTGTGAGCAGCCTCTCAGGAGCTGAGGCAACCTCTTCCCTACAGCCAGCAAGAAAATGGAGCCTTCACAAAAGCAAGGAACTAAACTGTGCCTATTGTCACATAAGCTTGGAGGAGAACCTGGAGCTCCAGTAAAGTACACACTCCTGCCAACACTTTGTGAGAGTCTGAGTGCCAGCCTATCTGCTCCAAGACATCTGACCCACAGAAGTTTTAGGATAATAAATATATGTTGCTTAAAGCTACTAGGTTTGTAGTAATTTGTAGTAAATTTTACACAGCGATAGATAATTACGAACTCTTGAACAACATAGGTTTGAGATGCCTGAATCCACTTGTACACTGGATTTTCTTCTGTAAATTGTTACTATAATAGTACAGAATATATGGTTGGTGGACTGTGTGGAGGATCCATACCCCCACCATCAGCATTTTCCCAGGGTCATCCGTAATACAGTTGTGAATAGTTGAAATAAAATCCCATGTTACTTGCTGTTAATAATTCTTGTAAGTAATGTGGAACTTGAAATGATTTTTGAAGAATGTGGTTGAGCTGTTTGGAATTATAATTACATGATTGTGAAAAATCCTTTACACCTAAGAAAATCTCTTTGAAGGTAACAGTATTTACACTTGGGAAGATCTGAAGATGTGTTTGGGAAAGAGATATCTATTAAAATTTTTCTGATGGCTTTACAAGAAATACTAACTAATAACAAAGTGAATCTGAGCATCATTGAAGCACTTTAGTAGAAGGCTTGTTTGACCAAAGCACTGGAGGCTAGAATAACTTTCAAAGAAACATTCATCTTTCATGCCTGCTGGTAACCATCCCTAACTGTTTCCTTGTAGGTCATGTTTTACCTCTGTTTTTTGTTTCCTTAATCTGGTCACCCTTTGCTATTTGCTGTATGCCTTAGAAATCTGAAATTAGTATTTATCGTTTTAAAAATACATATTTTATCTCAAATTTTTAGATAAGTTATTTAGTTTCTTTACTGCACATGTCAAACAGTTGAAAACTTTGTGAGTCATTGTCATCAACAATTTTAAAAATAAGCTAATTTTAATCAAAACATGTAAAAGTGGAACACTGACAGCGTCTATTGATGCTACAAGGGTGAGGGAGGCATATGATACTTTATTTAATCATTTGTTACTTTATACTTTAGAGCTCCAAGTTTTTTCATACAAGTATGGAATATCTTAATGAAGCTCTCTTGATTGTTTAATAATTTTTAAATTATGATGATAAAAATAAATATAGTGTTGGATATTTAATAGAAATACTTAAAATGCTGTTGTAATTCAATAATTTAGATAATTAGGTAAGTGTAGTTAGGTACAGTGAGTAACTACGTTTTAGTTTGTATGATAAGAAATAGGCGCATGGATCTACTCTACGTTTTTAAAATCTCTCACTACAAGATTGTTTATGGTATTGTAAAATAAGTGACCTAGTATTTATGAACACAGAAAGTAGCCTTTAAAAAATACTTTAGCTTCTATAGGTCTTTAACTAATATTAGTGTCTAATTTTTACATCTTTAACTCTTTAGTAATCAACCAGTTAGGGGATAGTGTGTGTACTTTTTTTGGTGGGGCTCCATGTTGGACTGGAGAATAAGTAAAATATGTAAATTTTCTCGAAAGTACCCTTCACTTTTATGTTTAAATATAATTTGTATGTGAAAATTCTGAGATTCAGATGATTTCTTTATTATCTGTGTTCTTTTAGTGATACTTTGTCTTTACTGATTAAAGTTAACATTTTCCACATGTTCTCCTTAACCCATCCAAAGAAGTGGTTTGAAATGTTTCAATAACAACTTTACAAGCAAAATATTTAAAATAGAAAACAATTCTGCACGCTAAAAAGACATTACATATACAGTCAATACTAAGCTACATATCTCATATATATTTTATCTTGAAATATTTTATGTAATTTTTCTTATGCCCTTTTATTCTTTATATCTTTTAATATTATTGTTTATATCATTAATATGAAAAAGAAAAAATACAATGTTTGACCTCATTTGACTTTTTTGATGTTCAATCAGTTAAAAGTTTGTAAGACGTTTAATTGCCAAATGGTATGATTATTATTCATATCATCATTTGATATATAATGTCAACTGAATTGCCTCCCTGGAGTGCACTGTGTTTCACAGATCAATGGATTTACCAAGAGCTTGAAGGAGAGCTTTAAACATTCATTGAAAAGAAGGAAAAATATATCCCTCTTGTAAAATGGCTTATGTAGTCATTTTATCAGCTTCATAATTATTTTATTTACTTCTGTGAAGAAATCTCCTTGTAACAATAGTTTTAAGAGTATTACAGTTCCCTTAACCAAATTAAATTATAGTGTTAATCAGATTTATTTTACTCAAATGCACTGAAAACTGTATAACAGAAATACAGAGGCAGACTCCTTGAATAAATACTGCTTCTGAGATTTATCCTGAATAACTTCCATTTAAAATACAATTCTCAATATTCTATACCTTCCCCTTTAATAATTTATATAAAACAATCATCTTATATTATTAATATGTCCAGTCCTTATTTGTTATGAAGGAATTGTTATAGTGAGAGTTTGTGGATCAGAAGGGCAGTTGTTCCTTCTTCCCCACCCCTTAGATGCTCACCATCCCTGATAAAGAAGTATGTACATCAATCAGTGCTGTCGCATCAGTTCCCCTTACTCCCAAGTGCTGTAGGCCAATAGGACCAAGACAGATGCTGTGCACACAGTGGGTGTACAAACATTGTGCTGTGCTGTGCTGTGCTGTGCTGAGTTGCTCAGTTGTGTTTCCTTCTTTTCTGGCACAGAATGCTTTGGTTTTCATTGTCTGTGAGGTTTTATTGTTTCCAAGATCTCCCAGTGGGACAGATCTGTGTGTGTGTGTGTGTGTGTGTGTGTGCGCGCGCGCGCGCGCGCGTGCTGTGCTCAGTTGCTCAATTGTGTCCAACTCTTTGCTACTCCACGTGCTGTAAGCCCACCAAGTTCCTCTGTCCATGAAATTTTCCTGGCAAGAATACTGGAGTGGATTGCCATTTCCTCTTCTAGGGTATCTTCCTGACCCAGGGATCGAACCCACTTTTTCTGCGTCTCCTACCTTGGCAGTGGATCACTGGGCTACCTGGGAATCTCATACATGCATTGCAACTAAGAAATGCTGAGCTGTGGAAATCTGACACATTTATGGAAAGCAGTAAACAAGCCTGGGATTTAATACATCATCCTTCCAGGTTCCTCACCTGAAACACAACCCTGAGCAATAGACCAGGTGAAGACAGGATAGAGTCAGGTCTTGCATTCTTGGTGAATCTGTAAGAGCTGTAGGAGGGCCAGATACTCACAAAGGAATGTCTTTCCACCCCTGAACCCTATGCTGTGTCAGTGTCTTATTCTTATCCACAAATTGCATAAACTCTGTGGCTTAAGACAGCACAATTTTATTATCTTATAGTTCAGGAGGTGTAAAGTATGAAATGAATCTCACTGGCCTAAAATCAAGGTGTCAGCAAGGTTGTGTTTCTTTCTGGAAGCTCCAGGGGGAGAATCTTTTCCAGCTTCTAGAAGCCATTACATTCCTTGGCTCTTGGGCCCTTTCCATCTTCAAAACCAGCAATGGATGGTTGAGTGTTTTCATGTCTTATCATTCTGACATTGCCTCATCTGCCTCTTTCTTTCACATTTAAGGATTATCTGATTACTGTATGCCTGCCAAATAATACAGAATAATCTCCTTATTTTAAGGTCAATTGTTAGCAAACTTAATTTAATCAACATGTTTAATTCTCCTTTGTAATATAATGTAATAGGTTTCAGGGCTTAAGATGTGGGCATCTTTTATGGGAGAAGGCTTTATTTTACTTACCACATATGTAGTCTTGGCTTTTGGTGACTTTTTATGAGTTGCCTATGTTACTGGCCAGTCTGATTAGTCTGACAGAGGTTGAGATCAAACCACTCAATTTGTCTTATAAAGCATGCAATTAAGGCTACTGTTAATATGATTCCAAGCAGCAGGGTAGGACAACCTGCAGTATTGATCTCACTTATGCCCCCAGAGCCCTCAACTTAGCCAATTTTAAATAAATACCAAGAACGACTAACAGGTCTGATTTTAATCAGTCAAGATAAGTATAGGGCCAGTCAATTATCCATTATAAACCACACAAGGGAGTTTGGACTGACATGCTGATCTTTGGTTTCATTGCCAATTATTACAGGGGGAAATAAATGGGCCGATGGAGAGAGATGAGAGATATCTATGGCTCTTTCTCTCTCACATAAAAACATATTACTGAAAGGGGTTTGTTTATCCTCTTTGAGATGTGTTGCTAAACTTTGTCTGGATCACCATTTCACTTTAGTTTGGTTTGGTCACATGGGCAAGGTCACTGACTAGCTGTGGCTTTGATTGTCATGCACTGTATAATGCAAGACCAGTAGGCATCAGAAAAATCATATGGATTTATATTGGAAAGATATAAGTAAGGTTTAAAGATCAAGGAGCATTAATTGTTCATCCCCTCTCCCATCTCCTGAAGATCTAAAGTGTTCCTTCCCCAGTGCCCTCATAGTCCACTCTAGGAACCTGGGTGAATAGTATATTCAACCCAGTGGTCGTTGTACTTATGACCTAGGACTGTGTTGATTCAACTATAGCATGCAGGAGACTGACCTGCAATTAAGTTTGAATTCTCTCAGTCCCCTCATAACTGGGTTGCCACTTGGAAGGTATACTAATCAGTCCAATCAGTTGGCTGAGGTTGAACTAAAACAGTACGATTGTAATCTGAAAGTGTCAACAGCAGTGAAGTACCAGTAGACAGTGTATCACTGGGATACTGATACGTGCATGCTAAGTTGCTTCAGTCGTGTCCAACTCTGCGACCCTATGGACTGTAGCCTGCCAGGCTCCTGTGTCCATGGGTTCTCCAGACAAGAATGCTGGAGTGGGTTGCCATGCTCTCCTCCAGAGGACCAGAGGACCGCATCTCTTATGTCTCCTGCATTAGCAGGTGGGTTCTTTACCACTGGTGCCACCTGGGAAGCCCAGGATACAGATGGAGTAAGCTTATTTCCCGTTATAAAATATCCAGGTTCCGTGAGCTTAGTGATCTTCTATAATGTAACTGCTGTGTGTGCAGTTGTCACTTGATCCTGTTTACATCACTCTGTGAAAACTGTAGCTCAAGAAACTGGATAACTTTGTAGTTTTCATGTTAGACCTTTCACAATTCTTGACAAACACTATGTGAAATGTGGCCTCCTGTATTACCACCACACCAATGGGTCAAATTTTGGACAGCGTTGAAAGTTTCACATGTAATGGTGACTTTTGTGTAAGAAACATAGAGTACTTTATTATGTGTCCAGTTTATGGTGGCGGATGTACTGCCATGTGTGGTATGATGATAGTTCTTGGTGGCGGTGATCTGGCTACTGCATCTTAATTTCAGTTGCTCTCATCAGAGAACAAGTTCTTATTGTGGGCCTCCATAGGAATGACCCAAGCTATATATCAGCAGCTACAGTTCCCCCCACAATCTGCAGCCCTAGAGGTATGTGTCTTTAACCTGCCAATCTTTGGTCTTTCAGGTGGCAGACCATACAGCTGGGTAATTGGCAACAGTCCAAGATTTAGAAAAAACGTAGCATGGCTCATCAAGGGGAGTTGGGGTTGGGTCTTGAAGGATGACCTTTAGTTCTGCCCACTGAGCAGAGTGAATGAGCAGCAGTAGCATAAGGAACATCATCAGGTTTCTATTTAGCCAGAGTATCAGTGGAACAGGTCAGGGCATTTAGAGGAGTCTCTGTGAATTGAAGGAACCATTTAGATAGCAGCTTTACTTTGGGTGGAGGGTTGGGGAGAAAGTTTCACCCAAAGTAGTAGCTGCCCTGTGTTCATGTAAAATTGAGGAGAAGGCAATGGCACCCCACTCCAGTACTCTTGCCTGGGAAACCCCATGGACGGAGGAGCCTGGTAGGCTGCAGCCCATGGGGTCGCAAAGAGTTGGACACGACTGAGTGACTTCACTTTCACTTTTCACTTTCATGCACTGGAGGAGGAAATGGCAACCCACTCCAGTGTTCTTGCCTGGAGAATCCCAGGGGCAGAGGAGCCTGGTGGGCTGCCGTCTCTGGGGTTGCACAGAGTCTGACATGACTGATGCGACTTAGCAGCAGCAGCAGCAACATGTAAAACTGAGGTATAGGTAGGAACAGGTGAGCTGGTTCTTGAATGTACATTTCCATTTGATTGGAGAGACCTGTCAGTCCCTTCCTACCTTAGTGCTTCTTGGTTTCTTTCAAAAAGCATGGGGAGGGTTTGGAACACAGACCAGCAGTGTCAAACCACCTGAGCAATCAGTGCTGGGCAGTTTTTTCATAGTCCAGTTGGATGTCCAAGTCTATGTTACTGTATTATAAAATTAGATAATTTTGTGTAAGATGACTGTGACACTCTTTGAAAGTGAAAGTGAAGTCACTCAGTCGTGTCCAACTCTTTGCGACCCCATGGACTGTAGCCTACCAGGCTCCTCCATCCATGGGATTTTCCAGGCAAGAGTACTGGAGTGGGTTGCCATTTCCTTCTCCAGAGGATCTTCCTGATCAAGGGATCGAACCCAGGTTTCCCACGTTGTAAACATGACGCTTTACCGTCTGAGCCACTAGGGAAGTCTCTTTAGGGTTCATCTTTGTATCCTTGGTATACCAGTGTATTTCCTGGTACAGGGATAGTACAATAAGGTACACTCTGTATGATATATAGGAGGTACTTAACAGGAAGTACTTGCTGAAAAAATGAATAAGTAGGTGATCACATTATAAATTTGGAAAGAAGTTGTTTTGGCAATTGATATATCTATAAAATAAGGAGAATGATTTTTATCAATAATGTGCTGTCTGCCCCATTTATTAGCAACAGCTGTGTGTTCATAGATGGGCTTCGATACTCTACTACAACAGTTAGGAAAATGGATTAAGTCAACTTGCTTTCTGTTCCATGTATAGTTATCATATGGATAACTAATGTTTAACTTCTCTCATTTATTACTGCTTACTCCTGAAGGAGTACAATGTGTTTACAAAATAATAAGCATTATTAAGCATCCTAATAGTTGCCACAAAAATCTGACAAAATCTTTGGCAGCAATGTACATATACTTTTCCTTCCTAATACTAAAAAAAGGTTAATATGGGTTATCATCCTTGTTTTGTAGTGGCATTCCCCCAAACTCCAGGTGGCATAATTGTACAAATTTCCCCTCTGGGGATTTTATAGACAATTCCCTGAGTAACATAACAAAGAAAGTTATGTTCATTAAGCAAGTAAAGTGATTTGGGTAATCATGTTCAGTTCATTTTCTGGTTTATCTAATTTAATATTAATGAGTACCTGTTTTATAAAGGAGCATAAAGTACTGCCAAAGTCTACACAACCAAAGTTTTTCAGTTAATAGCTTCTGTCCTTTCCACTAGGTCTGAGTTATTCAACCACTTTCAGTTGATGGAACCATGTGATTAACATTAATGTCAACCATTATGTTTTATGAAGGATTATATTCTTGGCTAGAGTGCTCTGTGCATCCCTATGAGCTATGAACTTTACTGAATTTTTCTTTCTTCAATTTGTATGTAAAAAGTCACCATGCACATATATTGATACACGAATATAGCCAATTCTCATTACTCACAGTAACCATGTTCTGTAAAGTCACTGCAAACTCTGAATTAGCAAATGCTGAATCATTGCTCCTAGAGGAAATGCAGAGTTAGGTTCCTGCGAACTTCTGGTCATGACATTATCATCAGTTGATCAATGCATAACCTTATTTTATGTGTTGTTCTGTTTAAAAACACTTTATCGAATATATACTGTTGATTCAACAACACTTAATTCATCACCAACATCACTATTAGCTCAGATCTGAACAAAGTTTATGTAACTAATGCACATATTTCCTTCAAAAGGCACATCACAGCTTTCTTGGGTTAGGAACACTAGACAGTACTTCAAAAGTACACTTGGGAGCTATTTTAAACAGTGTAATCACTAATAAAAGCATAAATAGGGCATTGCATAGACCTCTAAAAAGATATTTGTTTATAGTACAAGAGCAGGAACAAGAGGACAGAGTGTTACCTTGTTTGACCTCAGGTAGTAATTATGCATGTCAGGGAAATCAGATGTTTTGCTGCTCCATGCATGTCTGTGAAGGACTATGACAGTGCTATGAGCATTGATTCAGGTTACAAGTGAACTTTAGCACAGAGGTGAATTTGGAAATGTGAAATCTATGAAAAATGAGAAATAACTGTGAATAATATATATGTGTATATATCATTCCTATATATTTTATATATATTCATATATATATATATATTAAGCCTATATATATATAGGCTTCCTGGGTGGCTCAGTAGTAAAGAATCTGCTTTCCAATGCAAGGAGATACAAGAGACACAGGATCTATTTCTGGGTTGGAAATATCCCCTGGAGGTGGAAATGGCAACTGTGTGCTGAGTTGCTTCAATCGTGTCTGACTCTTTGCAAGCCTATGGACCGTACGTAGCCCATCAGGCTCCTGTGTCCATGGGATTCTCTAGGCAAGAATACGGGAGTGGATTGCCGTGCCCTCCTCCAGAGGATCTTCCCAACCCAAGGACTGAAACTGAGTCTCTTAAGTCTAGTGTGTTGGCAGGCAGACTCTTTACCACTAGTGCCACCTGGTGTGTGTGTATGTGTGTGTGTGTATGTGTGTATAGATAAATAGATAGTTATATAATATATATATATTTGCTAAAAATGCTTTTTGCAAAAGACATGCTCTTCTATTCTCCAGAAGCATGTTTTGAACTGATGTGTTTATCATCATATATACTGAGCATATTGATAGGCACTGTTCTAGGCCTTGTGGATTTAGTAGTGAATTAAATAAAGCCCCTACGTTCATTGAAATAACAGGATACTTTTTTAGAAAGTGAATAATATGTCAGATGATGATCAGTGTCATAAGGAAAAATAAGGCAGGAACCAAGGATAGAGACTGATGTTGAGAGCTATTTCATATGAAGTGGTCAAAGAAGACCTAACTGATATGGTGGGCTTATAGTGGAGACTGGAGTTAATTTAAGGAGCAAGTCCTGTAGGTATCATATTTGAGGAAAGAACATTCCAGAGAGAGGGAACTGCAAGTGGAAAAGAGTTACACACTTGAGGTGTCTGATAAGAGCAGAGAGGCCATTGTTGCTGAAGTACAGAGTGAGCCTGGACTTTAGGAGAATTGGTCAGAAAATCAGCAGGGGGCTATTTTAGAGTCTTCTAGGTAAGGACATGGAGCCTAACCATACCAAAACCTCTCTAATAAAACATATCTAGTTTAAAACTATTATCCTTTTCCCTCTAAAGAAATACATTTTCCTATAAATGATATAAGCACTTTGTTATTAGCAACCGATTTAAGTGCCTATCCCATTTCAAACTACCTTCCAGATATACCCACAGAACTGCCCTGGACTTCCCTGCTGCTGTTATCCTCTTAGTTTGGAAAAAAAAATGCAATTTCTAAAAGCTTGGTTTAATTTTTCCTGAAGAAGTGAAAGTATGAGTTTTCAAATTCTTTTTCTGATGATTTTTTTTCTTTTCTTTTCTTTTAAATAAATTTATTTATTTTAATTGGGGGCTAATTACTTTACAATATTGTAGTGGTTTTTGTCATACTATGATTTTTAAATTAAAATTATAATTTTTTGTCCCTGTCCCCCATCCCCCCACCTCAGTCCTTTATCTTGTCCTACTATCTGGAGTGCCGAGTGAGTTTTCTCCTTCTCTTTTCCTAATTCCTACAGTTGTCCCAATGTATTATCTGTTAAAAGATAGTCATTAAAATTAAAGCTCATCTTATCTTGGCTTGGCAGCAGGCATTTCTAAATGTAAGCAATAGATTGAAACCAACAGCATTGAGATACTTTATTGGCAGTGAGTGGACTTGAAAAAGTAGAGATGTTAAATGACATAGTGACATTCTAAAATTGTAGGATGATAGTTAACCTATGTGGCACTTTGCTTGTAATAAATGTGTACTAAATGCTTGATAATTAACTAAATGAATGGAAATGAATGAATCTTGAAAAATAAACAGTAGGGTAGATTTTACTCTGTGTGAGCTCCACTAAAATGTATGGATTTCAGTTAGTTTTGTCTTCACATCTGCCAACCTATTTCAAGCAGCCATCATCTCCTGCCTTTATTGTCACCACTGTCCTCTAGTTAGCGTGTATGTCCTCCTGCATTCTTGATCACCTACAGTCTGTTTTCAGCACAGCAGTTAGAGAGATGCTTTTAAAACCTAAATCATATTGTGTCACTTCACCATTCAAAACCTTTGCCCCAGCTCTGCTGCCATTTCCTTTCTTTTTTTTTTAATTAGTTTATTTATCTATTTTTTAACTTTACAATATTGTATTTGTTTTGCCATACTTTGACATGAATCCACCATGGGTGTACATGATTTCCTCCTCCAGAACCCCCCTACCACCTCCCTCCCCATCCCATCCCTCCGGGTCATCCTGGTGCACCAGCCCCAAGCACCCTGTGTCATGCATCAAACCTGGGCTGGCGATTCATTTCACATATGATAATTTACATGCTTCAGTGCCATTCTCCCATATCCTCCCGCCCTCGCCCTCTCCCATAGAGTCCATAATACTGTTCTATTTATCTGTGTCTCTTTTGATGTCTCGAATACAGGGTTATCTTTACTGATTAACAAAATACCATATATATATGTTAGTATACTGTATTGATGTTTTTCTTTCTGGCTTACTTCACTCTGTATAATAGGCTTCAGTTTCATCCACCTCATTAGAACTGATTCAAATGTGTTCTTTTTAATGGCTGAGTAATATTCCATTGTGTATATATACCACTGCTTCCTTATCCATTCGTCTGCTGATGGGCATCTAGGCTGCTTCCATGTCCTGGCTCTTATAAACAGTGCTGCGATGAACATTGGGATACACGTGTCTCTTTCAATTCTGGTTTCCTCAGTGTGTATGCCCGGCAGTGGGGTTGCTGGGTCATATGGCAGTTCTATTCCCAGTTTTTTGAGGAGTCTCCACACTGTTAACCATAGTAGCTGTACTAGTTTGCATTCCCAGCAACAGTGTAATAGGGTTCCCTTTTCTCCACACCCTCTCTAGAATTTATTGCTTGTAGACTTTTGGATAGCAGCCATTCTGACAGGTGTGAAATGGTACCTCATTGTGGTTTTGATTTGCATTTCTCTGATAATGAGTGATGTTGAGCATCTTTTCATGTGTTTATTAGCCATCTGTATGTCCTCTTTGGAGAAGTGTCTGTTTAGTTCTTTGGCCCACTTTTTGATTGGGTCATTTATTTTTCTGGAATTGAGCTGCAGGAGTTGATTGTATATTTTTGAGATTAATTGTTTGTCCGTTACTTCGTTTGCTATTATTTTCTCCCATTCTGAAGGCTGTCTCTTCACCTTGCTTATAGTTTCCTTTGTTGTGCAAAAGCTTTTAATTTTAATTAGGTCCCATTTGTTTATTTTTGCTTTTATTTCCAATATTCTGGGAGGTGGGTCATAGAGGATCCAGCTGTGGTTTATGTGGGAGAGTGTTTTGCCTATGTTTTCCTCTATGAGTTTTATAGTTTCTGGTCTTATGTTTAGATCTTTAATCCATTTTGAGTTTATTTTTGTGTATGGTGTTAGAAAGTGTTCTAGTTTCATTCTTTTACAAGTGGTTGACCAGTCATGCATCATGACCAAGTGGGCTTTATCCCAGGGATGCAAGGATTCTTCAACATCTGCAAATCAATCAATGTAATACACCACATAAACAAATTGAAAGATAAAAACCATATGATTATTTCAATAGATGCAGAGAAAGCCTTTGACAAAATTCAACATCCATTTATGATAAAACCCTCCAAAGAGCAGGAATAGAAGGAACATACCTCAACATAATAAAAGCTATATATGACAAACCCACAGCAAACATTATCCTAAATGGTGAAAAACTGAAAGCATTTCCCCAAAAGTCAGGAACACGACAAGGGTGCCCACTCTCACCACTACTATTCAACATAGTTTTGGAAGTTTTGGCCACAGCAATCAGAGCAGAAAAAGAAATAAAAGGAATCCAGATTGGAAAAGAAGAAGTAAAACTCTCACTGTTTGCAGATGACATGATCCTCTACATAGAAAACCCTAAAGACTCCACCAGAAAATTACTAGAGCTAATCAATGAATATAGTCAAGTTGCAGGATATAAAATTAACACACGGAAATCCCTTGCATTCCTATACACTAACAATGAGGAAACATAAAGAGAAATTAAGGAAACAATTCCATTCACCATCGCAACGCAAAGAATAAAATACTTAGGAATATGTCTGCCTAAAGAAACAAAAGACCTATATATAGAAAACTATAAAACACTGATTAAAGAAATCAAAGAGGACACAAATAGATGGAGAAATATACATGTTCATGGATCATAAGAATCAGTTTAGTGAAAATGAGTATACTACCCAAAGCAATCTATAGATTCAATGCAATCCCTATCAAGCTACCAACGGTATTTTTCACAGAACTAGAAAAAATAATTTCACAATTTGTATGGAAATACAAAAAACCTCGAATAGCCAAAGCAATCTTGAGAAAGAAGAATGGAACTGGAGGAATCAACCTGCCTGACTTCAGGCTCTACTACAAAGCCACAGTCATCAAGACAGTATGGTACTGGCACAAGGATAGAAATATAGATCAGTGGAACAAAATAGAAAGCCCAAAGATAAATCCATGCACCTATGAACATCTTATCTTTGGCAAAGGAGGCAAGAATATACATTGGAGAAAAGACAATCTCTTTAACAAGTGGTGCTGGGATAACTGGTCAACGACTTGTAAAAGAATGCCATTTTCTTAAAAGTAAAATTAAAAAGCTTAAAATGGTCTACAAGACCATATACAATCTGAGCTCATATCTTACTACCCTCCCTCTTCTTTACTCTGGTTGTGCCACGTCAACTTTCTTGCTGTTTCTCAAACATAGGCATGCCCTTTCCTTAGGGCCTTTACAATGGCTGTTCCCTCTACCCGAGTTGCTCTTCCTCCAGATAATCTATATGGCTAACTTCATCTCCTCCAAGTGTTTGCTTAAATGTCACTTTCTCAATAAGATCTGCCCTGACATTCCTATTTAAACTTCCATTCTACAACCACATTGACTAATCACCTACATCCTTCTCTTATTTTTCCTATAACATTTATCACATTTTAGCATACAATAAAATTTCCCATTTTTAAATTTTAATAACTGTCTTCATCCTCTGGTATGTAAGCCTTATTTTATTTTTTGGGCTTCAAAATCACTGCAGATGGTGACTGCAGCCATGAAATTAAAAGATGCTTTCTCCTTGGAAGAAAAGTTATGACCAACGTAGACAGCATATTAAAAAGCAGAGACATTACTTTGCCAACAAAGGTCCATCTAGTCAAGGCTGTGGTTTTTCCAGTAGTCACGTATGGATGTGAGAGTTGGACTATAAAGAAAGCTGAGCACCGAAGAATTGATGCTTTTGAACTGTGGTGTTGGAGAAGACTCTTGAGAGTCCCTTGGACTGCAAGGAGATCCAACTAGTCCATCCTAAAGGAGATCAGTCCTGGGTGTTCATTGGAAGGACTGATATTGAAGCTGAAACTGCAATACTTTGGCCACCTCATGCGAACAGCTGACTCATTTGAAAAGACCTTGATGCTGGGAAACATTGAGGGCTGGAGAAGAAGGGGACGACAGAGGATGAGATGGTTGGATGGCATCACCAACTCGATGGATATGGGTTTGGGTGGACTCAGGGAGTTGGTGATGGACAGGGAGGCCTGGTGTGCTGCGGTCCATGGGGTCTCAAAGAGTCAGAGATGACTGAGCGACTGAACTGAACTGAATGTAAGCCTTGGAGAGGAAAAGTCTTTACTCAGAGATTTTTTTTTCTCCCTCTTGGAATGATTCTCCTGGATCTAGACCCATTTGAATCCTACCTGTGATTCAAGTTCCAATTCAAGCATGCAGGTATTCAAGAATTCCTGGAAGTTCTTCCTCATACCCTGTCTTCTGTTAATCACAGTAACTGTCTTTATATTATCAAACATGTGCTCTTTTTCTTAGGAAAACTAATAAAGAAAAATCTAGAAATTTGTTATTTTTCGTCCAGGAGCTTGTTTGTTTTGATTTACACTAAATTAATTGAGCATTGCCTTATAGTGACTCTAATGTGTACATTTAAAATTCTGTTTTATAACTATTAATTCACTAACATTTTGCACTGCAGAGCCTAAATTTGAAATCTTCAGAGTACTTATGTAGATGTCCATAAAAAGCTGCTTGTTGCTGTCAATAGTGAAGATTTCAGATCTGGAGTCGCATTCACATCAGAATTCTAGATAATAGCATCCTACTTCTTCCTGTTAAGTAGAAGAGTACATTGGGATCTCCAAAAAATTGTTAAATGTCTTGGACAGTTTGAGTCCAAGATTTGCATCTGATCATGGGCTCCAGGTCTAATAGTACATACTTCTTCTAGTCACTGTTTTTCAGCACTTTGCTCCCTTTAAGTTATGTCACCTGTGATGCATTGCTTGCACTGGACTGTTTGTCATTTCCTGAATATCACATGCCACTCCATATATTCACGTTTATTCTTGATGTTCTGAAGAGCTTCTCTTTATCACTTCTGCCTTCAAAATACTGCTTAAACTATACTTCTTCTTTGAAGTCTTCCATGAGTAAAGCTAGATAGAATTTATGCCTGCCACACAATTGTGTTCTTGTAGCATTTTGTATATTTTGCCTCTGCTATAGAACTACTTATTATTTGAGTCACTTTATTCTGTGTTCTTTTTTTCTATTTCCCTCGTCTCATGTCACCATATTGTGAATTCTTTGTTTTTATATTCTTGGCAGCACATTCAATACTCATTGGCAGGAAGCTTTATGATTTAGAGTCTAAAATTTTCTGGTTATTCAATTACTTTATCTTGTGTAGCTGGAAGGACGTATATATCCTTAAAATATTTGAAGACTCATTCTGAGCTTCTCTCATGAGTGGTCAACTCAACTGTTAAACTTATCTGTCTTGGTAGCTGCTTGTTTCACCTTCCAGCATCTGTTCTTAGGTTATCTTGCACAATCTTGTCAGATTCACACAACATATGAGGTAACTCCCTGCTCAGGGGCCACAGCCTTTCTACCCCAATGTTCTGAGAAAGCAGAACATTTCTAGCTCCTGGCAAATTTGGAGCCTGCAAGAAGCAGAAGGCCTGGGGAAGAAAAAAGGTAGGACCCCCAACCATCATTGATGATCTAAAGACCTCTGCCTCCTTGAGGTCACTGTGCTTTTAAGGTGCTACTTATTTTATTAGTATAAGACTTAAAATCATAAGATGAACAACTTGCTTTGAATTATTTCTCTGCTGTTTGAACATTTCCAGACAGAGGAAAGACTATTTGTTTTACATTTGTGTGACAAAAGGAATATGTTGATGGTCTCCCTACCTACACACACACAGGCACACACAAAGTAGGAAAGGGTAGATGTCAAAGATTCTTGCTAGTTATGCACCATGAATATCTAGTGAGTTTAAAATCAGTTTTCTCATTAAAAATAATTGTCTTTGTACTTTACCAGCAATTCTACAGCACATCAATCCTTGGAACAGTATCTCGTGATTCCTGAGCATTAGTCTCAACTTCTTTTTTTCAGCAAAAATATGTGTGCAGTGGGTAATGGAGAAATACATAAATAATTTCATCTGTCAAGATTTTTTAAAATTTATTTTTAATTGTAGATTAATTGCTTTACAATGTTATGTTTGTTTCTGCCATACAACAACTTGAATCAGCCATAAGTATACATATGTTTCTTCCTTCTTGAACCTCCCTCCCACTCCCGATCCCATCCCACCCCTCTAGGTTGTCACGCAGCACTAGGTTGAGCTCCCTGTGTTATATACCAACTTCCCACTGGGTTGAGCTACCTGTGTTATACAGCAACTTCCCGCTAGCACTCTATTTTATATACAGTGATGTATATGTTTCAGTGCTACCCTCTCAATTCATCCCACCCTCTCCTTCCCCTGCTGTGTCCATATGTCTGTTCCCTATGTCTGCCTCTATTCCTGCCCTGCAAATTGGTTCATCAGTGCCATTTTTCTAGATTCCATATATATGCGTTAATATACAATATTTATTTTTTTCTTTCTGACTTACTTCACTCTATAATAGGCTCTAGTTTCACCCACCTCACTGGAACTTACACAAATTCATTCTTTTTTATGACTGAGTAATATGCATTGCATAGATGTATCACAACTTATTTATCCATTTATCTGTTGACAGACATCTAAGTTGCTTCCGTGTCTTTGCTATTGTAAAGAGTGTTACAGTGAGCATTGGGGGAACCTTTAGATGTTTTTGAAGGCTGGTAGGGCTGCAATGAAATGTTCACAAAGCAAATTAAAACATACTGAAATTTATTCTAGGTACTTTTTGTGTGCATTATTTTGCATTTCTCAAAAAGTTTTCCAAAATAAGCACTTTTATTCACAATTTGCATGTGAGAAAGCCAAGACTTAAGAGAGGTTGAATAATCTATCCACAGCTAGTAAGTGGAGAAAGCCTGTGCACTTTTACTCTATACTAGGTTGATGGTTTTATTATAAGTTTAAAACAAATGCTGTAAGAGTTCAGAGAATTACTCTATACAAAATCTCATTCTTTAAAAAGAAAAAAAATTGTTACTTTGTCTTTAAAATATATAGGCATACAATATTAAAGCACATATGATCTCAGTAAATCTTAAAAATAACCCTATCAGATGTGTGTTATTTTTTCTACTTTACAGACAAGAAATCTGAGACAGAGAGGTTAAATAAAACACCAGAAATCTACAAATTTTAAGGGTGGAGCTTGTGCTTGAAACCAGGTATTCCTAAGGATAGAGTCCACATTCTAAGGAATGTAGTTACTTTGTCTTAACAAACCTGGTATTCATACTTACCATATCAGACTTTAAATGTCAGGTTTCTTGTAAATTAAGTTTGTGCTGTAATATTTTTCATGTACTGATTTGGTTGTGTGTTCACACACAGCTGTTTTCTTGTATGACATATATGTGTATTTGTATGTGAGGAAGATGAAGAGTATGTGTGGCTGTTCCCCATATCTGATTTCTTTCTTCAAGCAAAATTAAGTTCTATTGTTTAAAAAAATAGATATCATAGATATCATAGTGTACTTATATGTGCTGAAAGGCATGAGTTCTTTGGCAGATTTGTACCCAAGTCATTAATATCTTTTGATTAGTTTGTTCTATATTTTATATCCAATCAACTCTAATTTCTGCCTGTATTAGTTCATATAGAGTATTTACTTCTATACATCAAGGTGTGCCTATGTGTGTGATTTGGGGGGCATGTTTTCCCCATCTCTGAGTGTACTCCCTGGTGAGTGTAAACACATCAGAGCCTCTCTTCATGCAATTACATTATCTATTTTAATTTTGCAACAAATGTTTTCAAAATGGAATGGTTCCTATAACCAGAGGTTAAACTATAATTTGAGTTTATCTGCTTCAGACTAAAATCAGCTCAGCAATGTATCGCCTTTGTGATACTGTTAAACATTTTGAAATCTTTCCCATTGGTCTTCCTCACAGATAAATCCATTCGTTTTATAAGTTCAGAAGACATGAATTTCAGTTCTATTATTTAAGTATAAAAAAGAGAGGGAGGATGCATAATAGATTTATATGTGACACATATGTATCCAGGGAGAGGATGGGTTGCCAAAGGGTCTTCTCCTCACTAGGGAAAGAGATTATTCTAAGCAAGAGTTACAGTGATTTGTGCCTTCATGGAAGATATCATGTTGAAAAAAGGAACACCTTCCAGTTTTCTAGTTTACCCAGTTACTCATTTTTAGAAGAAATAATTATTTTCCTACCAGTTGATCATCCAAAAAGAATTACATGTCAGTATTCACGTAAGTCAGTTTTATTTAAGCAGTGTGAAATACTAGCAATTAACTTAGAAATTTTCTCTAAAGAACAAGTACAATATAAAAATTCTGAAACTTTTTATTTTTAGAATTTATCTTTGTTTAACAGTTTACTTACTGAAGTGACTTCACAGCTATTGCAACTAGGAAGCAGACTAAGAAGTTCTATCACTTTTCTATTGGCTAACCCAGTGGATTCAAACTAGATGTTACATGTCAGAGCTGAAATTATTCTTCAAGGTGTGGAAATCCATACATTTTATCCTAAAAATCCTACCAATCATTGTGCTTATCAATATTTTAGAAATAAGGTTTTTTTCTGTATCACCATATGTCTGATTTTCAGAGCAAGAGATTGTGATTTTGGGATCATCACAATCTTTGCACAGAGAGTATGTTGTTAGAAATTTTTGTCACTGGAGCCTTCCTTTAAAAAAAAATTCAATATCACGAATCCTTCCAATTGTCCTACTATAACTCTGGCTTTCACTTTTTCTTAATATTCATTTGAGAGATGTTTCTTTTATTCTTTTCCTGACCATGTCCCTGTTTTTCTTTATATTCGGATACCATGCTCAGTGTTCTTTGAACCAGCATGTGCTCACTGCTTGTATATCGGTGTTCTCTGCACATTTTAAGCTTCCTTGCTTATTCTTTTTTTAGGGAAATTTGTTGCAGTTCATTAGGGCTCTGTTTTTCCAACTTTCTACTAGATTATTGCTTACTGATATTGATGAATCTTTTTTTTTCATTTTTTCTGCTAAAGTAAAAAAAAATCTGTTCTTTGCTATTTATCTGTGCTGGTAATAATTTATCATAGATTATAAAATTCATTGGCAACAGAGAATTTATACTTTTTAGATTAAACTTCCAATTATTCAACATTATGTATGATAAATTTAATATTTTAAGAATTTAATATTAATGTTATGACCCTATGTTAAGGAAGGATGAGGACACTGGACAACAGAAAAGTCAGGTATCTGTGAATGTTCTTGTTTCTAGTACCATTTACTCACACTTTCCTGAATGTAAATTTATGATTAGTATATGCAATCCCATGTAGGCTCTCATTTTGTTTCATTGTAGTCTCTGAAATCTTTTTTTCAAAACATTTTGCTCTTAAAGTAAAAAATACATGAAAAAAACAACTTATTTTGTCTTGTTTAACTCATCACGTTTAAAAACATAGTTGGGGATATTGATTTAAAATCCAGTAATTAAGAAAAATACTTGAAGTTTTTTTAAGCAACTTCCTGAAAATACATATCTATAAACATTATATTTCTCTTAATTTAAAGAGTTAAACTCTAAAAGACTATTTTTTGTAGGTTTTAATCAATTTTAAATTGTGTTAATAAATAGTGGATAGAATCAAAGAGAGGGTGGAGATACGGAGAAAAATAAGGAAGCTGTAGTATTTCCTTTAAATGTCTGTTCAGTTTCTATTAATAGTATTAACTTTTAATCTACCTTTTATCTATTTAGCAGATAAACTGAAGGAGGCGACATACCTATACTATAAAAAATTTAAAAATACCAAGTTTCTGGAATGAATCATTATTTTTTTAGATACTTAGACCTGCAGGAATTTTCCTCCCATCTTCATGAAGGCCCACTATGTAGTATAGTGGATGAGCAGTAGCCTCATAATAGACAAAATAAAGTCATTTCTTATGATATCTGTCAATGTGTGTCAAATAAATAACTCCAATGTGAAGTTCAATATAATCAGTTTTAAGTGTGATCACTCACCTAGAGCCAGACATCCTGGAATGTGAAGTCAAGTGGGCCTTAGGAAGCATCACTATAAACAAAGCTAGTGGAGGTGATGGAATTCCAGTTGAGCTATTTTGAATCCTGAAACATGATGCTGTGAAAGTGCTGCACTCAATATGCCAGCAAATTTGGGAAACTCAGCAGTGGCCACAGGACTGGAAAAGGTCAATTTTCATCCCAATCCCAAAGAAAGGCAATGCCAAAGAATGCTCAAACTACCACACAATTGCACTCATCTCACACGCTAGTAAAGTAATGCTCAAAAGTCTCCAAGCCAGGCCTCAGCAATACGTGAACCGTGAACTTCCAAATGTTCAAGCTGGTTTTAGAAAAGGGAGAAGAACCAGAGATCAAATTGCCAACATCTGCTGGATCATCGAAAAAGCAAGAGAGTTCCAGAAAAACATCTATTTCTGCTTTATTGACTATGCAAAAGACTTTGACTGTGTGGATCACAATAAACTGTGGAAAATTCTGAAAGAGATGGGAATACCAGACCACCTGACCTGTCTCTTGAGAAACCTGTATGCAGGTCAGGAAGCAACAGTTAGAACTGGACATGGAACAACAGACTGGTTCCAAATAGGAAAAGGAGTAGTACGTCAAGGCTGTCTATTGTCACCCTGCTTATTTAACTTCTATGCAGAGTACATCATGAGAAACACTGGGCTAGAAGAAACACAAGCTGGAATCAAGATTGCCAAGAGAAATATCAATAACCTCAGATATGCAGATGACACCACCCTTATGGCAGAAAGTGAAGAGGAACTAAAAAGCCTCTTGATGAAAGTGAAAGAGGAGAGTGAAAAAGTTGGCTTAAAGCTCAATGTTCAGAAAACTAAGATCATGGCATCTGGTCCCATCACTTCATGGGAAATAGATGGGGAAACAGTGGAAACAGTGTCAGACTTTATTTTTCTGGGCTCCAAAATCACTGCAGTTGGTGATTGCAGCCATGAAATTAAAAAATGCTTACTCCTTGGAAGGAAAGTTATGACCAACCTAGATAGCATATTAAAAAGCAGAGACATTACTTTGCCAACAAAGCCACATCTAGTCAAAGCTATGGTCTTTCCAGTGGTCGTGTATGGATGTGAGAGTTGGACGGTGAAGAAAGCTGAGTGCCAAAGAATTGATGCTGTTGAACTGTGGTGTTGGAGAAGACTCTTGAGAGTCCCTTGGACTGCAAGGAGATCCAACCCGTCCATCCTAAAGGAGATCAGTCCTGGGTGTTCATTGGAAGGACTGATGTTGAAGCTGAAACTCCAATACTTTGGCCATCTCATGCAAAGAGTTGACTCATTGGAAAAGACCCTGATGCTGGGAAAGATTGAGGGCAGGAGGAGAAGGGGATGACAGAAGATGAGATGGCTGGATGGCATCACCGACTCGATGGACATGAGTTTGGGTAAACTCCGGGATCTAGTGATGGACAGGGAGGCCTGGCATGCTGTGGTTCATGGGGTCACAAAGAGTCAGACGTGACTGAGCAACTGAACTGAACTGAACTGATGCATTACATTAGTAGTTAAAATTAGTTCATTCAGGTCTGGTCAGATTGAGATATAAAATTTAGACTCTCTGGCCTGAGTAATGAATGCTGTATGTGTCATTTAGGCAATCCTCCATAAATATCATTTCTTTGAACTAGAATTTTGATAGGGATTAGATAGCTAAGAGTACAAACCGTACTCTTTTGCAAGAATGTGAGGTTCAGAAGTCGTTTGTGGCTTAGGCAGATTATTTATAATAAAGAGAATATGTTGAGGTTTCTGTAAATTAAGGTGTCTAAATCAAACCTCTGTTTTAATAGATAGCCCCTGAACCCACCTAGTCTTTGGAATGGATTTCAAAAGGATAAATAGGAAGCACAGAAATCTTTTGGAAAAACATTTCAGAATTCACTCTAAAGAAGGTGACTAGGGATTTAACACCTTGAAGTTGGTCTCTATGATATAATTTGCACCCCCTAATATTACAACTTTTACTTGTTTAGGGGCACAGAAAATGTGCTCTCTTTTCAGGGTCTTTGTGAATTCAACCGTTTTTTCTCCAGTGTCTTTTGTTTTTGCTGTGTTAGTTGCTCAGTCATGTCCGACTCTTGGCAACTCCATGGACTTGTAGCCCACCAGGGTCCTCTGTCCATGGAATTTTCCAGCCAAGAATAGTAGAGTGGATTGCCATTCCCGTCTCCAGGGGATCGTACCAACCAAGGGGTGGAACCCATGTCTCTTACATCTCCTGCAATGGTAGTAGGCAGCTTCTTTACTGTCTGAGCCACCAAAGAAGCTCCCAGTGTCTTTAGGTAAATAATAAAGCCAAAGTAAAGGTTGGCATTCTGTGATGTCTTCTTTTCAGTGTTTTACCAGATAAACATAGGCCACACATTTTTCTCTGATCCTGGCCATAATTATCATGTAATTCACAAAAATATTCAAAGCAGTCATCTCTAGTCAGTTACCACAACCACAGATAAAATTTGAGGAAAGATTTTAGTAATACTTGTTGTTTAGTTGCTAAGTTGTGCCCAAATCTTTTGTGACCTCATGGACTGTAGCCCTCCAGGCTCAGTAATGTTTACTTTCAGGCAATTAGGTACTTAATGAACAGGTTAGGCACATGTCTTTAATGGATCCAAAAAAGTTAGAGATGATGTCGTTAGAGGTTTTTGTTAACCTGTATAGAGTACTTGAGGTTACCTGTCTCTCCTCTCTTGGGGGCTTCATGTAAACATAGATTACTCTTACCCTGCACCTCACCTGCGTTAGTAATGACCTTTCATCCTGCGGATCAGAGCTCAGAGAGTCACTTACTTCCTTTAGGAGACTTTATGATTTCCCTGACTTCATTAAATTTCCCTGATAAGCAATCTCATTGAATCTTGGACTCACCCTTCACATCAATGATCACAGATTGCAATTATATATTTGTGTGATTATTAACTTTTGTCTACATTTTTTATGAATGTACTGAATATGTCCATTCTTCTCCTTCTGTCATCCAGGTACTTGGCAGTAGTTGGCACATAGTTACTCAGATATTTGTTATATGAATACATGAATGAATGAACAAATGAAGTACCACTAAAATTCTCAAATTTTGATTTGTTAAACTTAGTCATCATCTAGTAAGAGTTTTGGATCTTGGAGTTATTGCGTATAAAAAACAGTGTCAAGTATTTGCTGATACTGTGTAGGTTTATACTAAACTTTATTGTAGGTTATTTCACTTTATATTCTCTTTTCTTCATGTTTTCCTTTTGGACATGAAATGACAACTTATACCTGGAGATTAAAATTTAAGGCACTTGAACTAGTTAGAACAAAGTGTGAACTCAGTAAGAAAGCAAGTAAACAAACCAAAAATACAAGTAGTCTCTAATACAGGACTCAACATTCCCTGGTGGCTCAGAAAGTAAAGCGCCTGCCTGCAATGCGGGAGACCTGGGTTCAGTCCCTGAGTTGGGAAGATCCCCTGGAGAAGGAAATGGCAACCCACTCCAGTACTCTTGCCTGGAAAATTCCATGGACTTAGGAGCCTGGGAGGCTACAGCCCATGGTGTTGCAAAGAGTCGGTCATGACTGAGCGACTTCACTTCACCTTCATAGTAAAAGAGACCCTACTTATTCCTTATGCTTGTTTATCTGACTTCCTAGACAGATATCCCATCAAATTCCATGTAAAAAGTGATAGCCTCATATCAGGAGAAATAACATTTCAAAAATCCCTTGAAATAATGCACAGCTACCTCTGGTATACTCTCTGGGTTCATGAAGTGAAGGGCAAGTGGCTCTGTGCATCAGTAACCCTGAAGAATCACCCTTTTAGGATATTATGCTGATGGCCATGAGGTAGTAGGAAGAAATCAATTTTGTGTGTGTTTGTGTCTGTGTATACCTTTAGACAGAAAGGACCATCAGTAAACTATTTTGAAATCATGGCCTGCCATCTGATTTAAACTCTCTTAGAAACATTAAATTTTTGGCCTATTTTTAAAAAATGGATTGTGTACTGATAAGTGGTGTTTGCCTTTCATTTTTTAAAAAAATAAATTATAGCACTTTATCCTCCATGATGATGGAAAAATTAAAGCATTTGGTTAGATAATAAAGGTCAGTTATTCGAGAAAATATATTTCATGAGCATGGGTCAACCTCCTTCACTTTATATGACTATGTGATAATGATACATGCCCTACCTCTCATTAGTTGGGTTTAATATTTTTTAGTTCCTTCAATTTTTCTTTCAAGTTGTTCAAACTTGTTTTATTTCAAGTGGCTGTTTTCTTTCAAGTATGGTTATATATGGAAAACCCTGTGCTTCAGTTTAACTGATTTTTATTCATTTAATTCATCACTTATTACTATTAAAATGACTTAATAATCATTTTACTTTTGATTTGAGCCTGTGGATTTATTTTTCTAATAATATTAAATAAATATTATCCCAGAGTCGTATTACTCTTTTATAACATTAGACTTGAATGATAACCTAGGATGCTTATTTGTGCACCTGTTTCTTTGTCTAGCAAGTGATGGCCTACTATCAAAAAGTTTCACTCTGATTTAGGAGAGTGAAACATAGCAAGGATAGTAAAATATTATAGCCAAAGAAGAAATATTATACAAATATATATGTGTCTGAATGAAAATCTGTGCATCAAGTATTTGCAGGATGGTAGAAGGAAGTATTTTCTGTCAAGAGATTCGTATGAGTCTTAAAGTAACCTATAGAAGGGAAAGTTATTGGAGATACACAAATTAGGAGAGCCATTCATCTTGGCTATTTATTGTCAATAAATGTATGCTTTTATATAAGGAATAATAAATGATAACAATTACTGTTGATATTCTTCAGGCATCACCCCACCTACGCAAATAAACCTACCAAATAAATGTTGCACTCAATATACTAGCAAATTTGAAAAACACAGCAGTGGCCACAGGATTGGAAAAGATCAGTTTTCATTCCAATCCCAAAGAAGGACAATGCCAAAGAATGTTCCAACTACTGCACAACTGTGCCCATTTCACGTGCTAACAAGGTAATGCTCAAAAAAGATGACAATATAGGCAAAGCATTGTTTGGGCTTCTCAGGTGGTGCTAGTGGCAAAGAACTTGCCTTTCAATATAGGAGACATACGAGATGCAGATTTGATCCCTGGGTTGGGAAAGATCCCCTGGAGAAGAATATGGCAACCCACTCCAGTATTTTTGCCTGGAGAATCCCATGGAAGGAAGAGCCTGGTGGGCCATAGTCCATAGAATTGTAGAGTCAGACATCACTGAAGTGACTTAGCATACATGCACATAGCATTCTTTATGATAATGTCTTGGGCTAAAATGACAAGAATAACAGTTAAAAGAGAAAAAAAAGTCATCATGATCAACTATAAAGGGGATCTTTCATTATGTATATGTAACTATAGACAGATTAAAGACTGTGTCAGGAATAATAACTAAGATGAAGCACAGAGATGAAGCTTGATGTAAAAAAGTGAATCTTCTCAGCTATCACATCAAGAAATTTGTGCATTGATCATTAGATTGGCTGTGAAAGAACATTTATCACCTTTTACTCAAACTGTGCATGTCCATGCTAAGTCACTTCAATTGTGTTCACCTCTTTGTGGCCCTATGGACTGTACCTCTGTCCATGGAATTTTCCAAGCAAAAACACTGGGGTGGGTTCCCATGTATTTATGCAAGGGATCTTCCTGACCCAGGGATCAAATCCATGTTTCTTATGTCTCCTGCATTGGCAGACATGTTCTTTACCACTAGTGCTCACCTGGGAAGCTCTACTCAAGCTAGGGAGGTTTTGTTCATTTTCTCCAAGGACTAGCATTGCTTTCCTATAAAATGTCAAATATTATTATGTAGATAAGTGCATCAAGTTCTTTTCTGACATTTTCAACAGTCATGTTGTATGTGCAACAAATGACATCTCCTTTGTTGTTCAGTTGCTCAATTGAGTCTGACTTTTGTGACCCCATGGACTGCATCACACCAGGCTTCCTTGTCCTTCACCAGTTCTCAGAACTTACTCTAAACTAATGTCCATTGAGTTGTGATGTCATCTGTCATCCAACCATCTCGTCCTTTGTTGTCCCCTTCTCCTGCCTTCAATCTTTCCAAGCATCAGGGCCTTTTCTAATGAGTCAGCTCTTCCCATAAGATGGCTAAAGTATTGGAGCTTCAGCTTCAGCTTCAGCACCAGTCTTTCCAATGAATATTCAGACTTATCTCCTTTAGGTCTGCCTGGTTTGAACTCCTTGCTGCCCAAGGGACTCTCAAGAATCTTCTCCAACACCACAGTTCAAAAGCATTCATTCTTCGGTGCTCAGCCTTCTTTATGATCCACCTCTCACATCCATTCATAACTACTGGAAAAACCTTCAGTTCAGTTCAGTTCAGTCCTTAGTTGTGTCCGACTCTTTATGACCCCATGGACTACAGCACTCCAGGCCTTCCTGTCCATGGCCAACTCCCGTAGTTTACTCAAACTCATGTCCATTGAGTCGGTAATGCCATCCAGCCATCTCATCCTCTGTAGTCCCCTACTCCTTCTGCCTTCAATCATTCCCAACATCATGGTCTTTTCAAATGAATCAGCTCTTCGCCTGAGTTGGCCAAAGTATTGGAGTTTCAGCTTCAGCATCAGTCCTTCCAATGAATATTCAGGACTGATTCCCTTTAAGATGGGCTGGTTGGATCTCCTTGTAGTCCAAGGGACTCTCAAGAGTCTTCTCCAACACCACAATTCAAAAGCATCAATTTTTTGGTGCCCAGCTTTCTTTATAGTCTAACTGTCACACCCATACATGTGAAAAACCTTAGCTTTGACTATATGGACCTTGTTGGCAAAGTAATGAATCTGCTGTTTAGGTTTCTTACAGCTTTTCTTCCCAGGAGCAAGTGTCCTTTAATTTCATGGCTGCAGTCACCATCTTCAGGGATTCTGGAGCCCAAGAAAATCATATCTGTCACAGTTTCCATTGTTTCTCCACCTATTTGCCATGAAGCAATGGGACCAGATGCCATGATCTTTGTTTTTTGAATGTTGAGTTTTACACCATCTTTTTCACTCTTCTCTTTCACTTTCACCAAGAGGCTGTTTATTTCCTCTTTGCTTTATGGTGTCATCTGCATATCTGAGGTTATTTATATTTCTCCTGGTGATCTTGATTCCAGCTTGTGCTTCATCTAGCCTGGCATTTTGCATGATGTATCTGCATATAAGTTAAATAAACAAGGTGACAGTATACAGCCTTTACATACCCTTTTTCCAATTCGGAACCAGTCCATTGTTCCATGTCTGGTTCTAACTGTTGCTTCTTGATCTGCATACAGATTTCTCAGGAGGCAGGTAAGGTGGTCTGGTATTCCCATCTCTTGACAGATTTTCCACAGTGTGTTGTGATCCACACAATCAAAGGCTTTAGCTTAGTCAATAAAGCAGAAGTAAATGGTTTTCAGGAATTCTCTTACTTGTTCTGTGACCAGCAGACGTTGGCAATTTTATCTCGGGTTCCTCTGCTTTTTCTAAAACCAGCTTGAACATCTGGAAGTTCACAGTTCATGTACTATTAAAGCCTAGCTTGGAAAATTTTGAGCATTACTTTGCTAGCATGTGAGATTTGTGCAATTGTGCGGTAGTTTGAATGTTGTTTAGCATTTCCCTTCTTTGGGATTGGAATGAAACCTGACCTTTTCCTGTGCTGTGGCAACTGCTGAGTTTTCCAAATTTGCTGACATATTGAGTGCAGCACTTTCACAAAATCATCTTTTAGAATTTGAAACAGCTCAACTGGAATTCCATCATCTCCTCTAGCTTTGTTTGTGATGATGCTTCCTAAGGCCTGCTTGACTTCACACTCCAAGATGTCTGTCTCTAGGTGAATGTACACACCATCGTGGTTATCTGGGCCATGAAGATCTTTTTGGTATAGTTATTCCATGTATTCTTGCCTAATCTTCTTAATACCTTCTGCTTCTGTTAAGTTCATACTGTTTCTATCCTTTATTGTGCCCATCTTTGCATAAAATGTTCCCTTGGTATCTCTAATTTTCCTGAAGTGATCCCCAGTCTTTCCCATTTTATTGTTTTCCTCTATTTCTTTGCATTGATCACTGAGGAAGGCTTTCTTTTCTCCCCTTGCTTCTTTGGAACTCTTCATTCAGATAGGTGTTTCATTCCTTTTCTCCTTTGCCCTTAGCTTCTCTTTTTTTCTCAGCTGTTTGTAAACCCTCATCAGACAACCATTTTGTCTTTTTGCATTTCTTTTTCTTGGGGATGTTTTTGATCATGGCCTCCTGTATACTTTTATGAACCTCTGTTCATAGTTCTTCAGGCACTCTGTCCATCAGATTTAATACCTTGAATCTATTTGCCGCTTCCACTGTATAATTGCAAAAAATGCAAAAAAAGCAAAATGGCTGTCTGAGGAGGGCTTACAGATAGCCGGGAAGAGAAGAGAAGCGAAAAGCAAAGGAGAAGGGGAAAGATATTCCCATCTGAATGCAGAGTTCCAAAGAATAGCAAGGAAAGATAAGAAATCCTACCTCAGCGATCAGTGCAAGGAAATAGAGGAAAACAACAGATTGGGAAAGACTAGAGATCTCTTCAAGAAAATTAGAGATTCCAAGGGACATTTCACGCAAAGATGGGCTCAATAAAGGACAGAAATGGTATGGACCTAACAGAAGCAGAAGATATTAAGAAGAGATGGCAAGAATACACAGAAGAACTATACAAAAAAGATCTTCATGACCTAGATTATCACGATGGTGTGATCACTCACCTAGAGCCAGACATCCTGGAATGTGAAGTCAAGTGGGCCTTAGAAAGCATCACTATGAACAAAGCTAGTGGAGGTGGTGGAATTCCAGTTGAGCTATTTCAAATCCTGAAAGATGATACTGTGAAAGTGCTGCACTCAATATACCAGCAAATTTGGAAAACTCAGCAGCACTGGAAACAGGACTGGAAAAGTTCAGTTTTCGTTCCAATCCCAAAGATAGGAAGTGCCAAAGAATGCTCTAACTACTGCACAATTGCACTCATCTTACACGCTAGTAAAGTAATGCTCAAAATTCTCCAAGCCAGGCTTCAGCAATACGTAAACCGTGAACTTCCAGATGTTCAAGCTGATTTTAGAAAAGGCAGAGGAACCAGAGATCAAATTGCCAACATCCCGCTGGATCATCGAAAAAGCAAGAGAGTTCCAGAAAAACATCTATTTCTGCTTTATTGACTATGCCAAAGCCTTTGACTGTGTGGATCACAATAAACTGTGGAAAATTCTGAAAGAGATGGGAATACCAGACCACCTGACCTGTCTCTTGAGAAACCTGTATGCAGGTCAGGAAGCAACAGTTAGAACTGGACATGGAACAACAGACTGGTTCCAAATAGGAAACGGAGTACGTCAAGGCTGTCTATTGTCACCCTGCTTATTTAACTTCTATGCAGAGTACATCATGAGAAACGCTGGGCTGAAAGAAGCACAAGTTGGAATCAAGATTGCCAGGAGAAATATCAATAACCTCAGATATGCAGATGACACCACCCTCATGGCAGAAAGTGAAGAAGAACTGAAGAGCCTCTTGATGAAAGTGAAAGAGGAGAGTGAAAAAGTTGGCTTAAAGCTCAACGTTCAGAAAACTAAGATCATGGCATCTGGTCCCATCACTTCATAGGAAATAGATGGGGAAACAGTGGAAACAGTGTCAGACTTTATTTTTTTGGGCTCCAAAATCACTGCTGATGGTGATTGCAGCCATGAAATTAAAAGACGCTTACTCCTTGGAAGGAAGGTTATGGCCAACCTAGATAGCATATTAAAAAGCAGAGACATTACTTTGCCAACAAAGGTCCGTCTAGTCAAGGCTATGGTTTTTCCAGTGGTCATGTATGGATGTGAGAGTTGGACGGTGAAGAAAGCTGAGTGCCGAATAATTGATGCTTTTGAACTGTGGTGTTGGAGAAGACTCTTGAGAGTCCCTTGGACTGCAAGGAGATCCAATCAATCCATCCTAAAGAGATCAGTCCTGGGTGTTCATGTTGAAGCTGAAACTCCAATACTTTGGCCACCTCATGCGAAGAGTTGACTCATTGGAAAAGACCCTGATGCTGGGAAGGATTAGGGTCAGGAGGAGAAGGGGACGACAGAGGATGAGATGGTTGGATGGCATCACTGACTTGATGGACATGGTTTTGGGTAAACTCCTGATGGACAGGGAGGCCTGGCGTGCTGCAGTTCATGGGGTCGCAAAGAGTCGGACACGACTGAGTGACTGAACTGAACTGAACTGTATAATTGTAAGGGATTTGATTTAGGTCATGCCTGAGTGGCAAAGTAGTTTTCTCTACTTTCTTCAATGTAAGTCTGAATTTTTCCATAAGGAGTTCATGATCTGAGCCACAGTCAGTCCCAGTCTTGTTTTTTCAGACTGTATAGAGCTTCTCCATTTTCGGCTCAAAGAATATAATCTTACTGATTTCGGTATTGATCATTTGGTGATGTCCACGGGTAGTATTGTCTCTTGTGTTGTTAGATGAGAGTGTTTGCTATGACCAGTGTGTTCTCTTGGCCAAACTCTGTTAGCCTTTGACTTGCTTCTTTTGTGCTCCTAGGCCAAACTTGCCTGTTACTCCAGGTATCTCTTGACTTCCTACTTTGCATTCCAGTCCCCTATGATGAAAATGACATCTTTTTTGGTGTTAGTTTTAGAAGATCTTGTAGGTCTTCATAGAACCGTTCAACTTCAGCTTCTTCGGCATTAGTAGTTGGGGCATAGACTTGAATTACTGTGATCTTGAATGGTTTGCCTTGGACACGAACAGAGATCATTTTGTCATTTTTGAGATTGCACCCAAGTGTTGCATTTCAGGCTCTTTTGTTGACTATGAAGCCTCCTCCATTTCTTCTAAGGGATTCTTGCCCATAGTAGTAGGTATAAGGGTCATCTGAATTAAATTTGCCCATTCTGGTCCATATTAGTTTACTGATTCCTAAAATGTTGATGTTCATTCTTGCCATCTCCCGTTTGACCACTCACAATTTACCTTGATTCATGGACCTAACATTCCAGGTTCCTATGCAGTATTGTTCCTTACATCATCAGACTTTACTTTTACCACCACACACATCCACAACTGGGTGTTGTTTCCACTTTGGCTCAGCCTCTTCATTCCTTCTGGAGCTGTCTTCACTCTTCTCCTATAGCATATTGGCACCTACTGACCTGGAAAGTTTATCTTTCAGTGTCATATCTTTTTGCTTTTTCATACTGTTCATGGGGTTCTGAAGGCAAGAATGCTGAAGTGGTTTGCCCTCCCTTCTTTAATGGACCATGTTTTATCAGAACTCTCCACCATGACCCGTCTGTTTGGGTGGCCCTATGTGGCATGGCTTATAGTTTCATACATTCAGACAAAGCTGTGATCCATGTGATCAGTTGGGTTAGTTTTCTGTGATTGTGGTTTTCATCACAGACAGCTCTGTATTAGCTAACTAAATGGCATGCTGTGCTGTGCTTAGTCACTCTGTTGTGTCCTACTCTTTGTGACCCTATGGACTGTATCCTGCCAGGCTCCTCTTTTCATGGGGATTCTCCAGGTAAGAATATTGGAATGGGTTTCCATGCCTTCCTTCAGGGGATCTTCGTAACCCAGGGATCAAACCCAGGTCTCCTGCATTGCGGGAGGATTCTTTACCATTTATTTGAGCTACCAGGGAAGCCAACAAAATGGCATACCATCCCACACACTAAATTTCCAACAGATTTTGATTAGTCCTGGCAAAGTTCACCAGATTGTTTACTGTCTGTGCCTGTTTGTCTAGATGTGTGTGTGTGTGTCTAGTGGGGCTGTTAGAGAAGAGTTGTGAATGATGAAGGTAAAAAGATGTTAATGTAGTGAATATGAACACATGCCATTTTCACTGTTACTTAAATAGTTTAATAATTAGTATACAAAGTTTTTTTTTTATTTTTCACTCCTAGAATATTAAAATTTATTACCTTAACCATCAGTAGCTTCAACTCTTTCTTCCATCATTAAACGGGCTTATAATTGTCTAACAAACCATTAACAGTAACAAATTGCTGCCATGGAGGGTTCTACCACTAACTTTCAGGTGTCAGTGTTCTTAATGTTATAAAGATATAACTATATGAAATGGAATTTACATCTTGATTTATAATTTTTATCTCTTAGTATATCTTAGTACATTGAGAGGTGATTAGAAATAGCTGCTTCACAAATCAGCACTTTTCACACATTTGTCTTTTCTGAGCAACCACTTTTTATTCTCCTGCTGAGTCCAAAATACTGCCATTCTAGAAGTAAGGAAAGTTGAGACTCAAATATAACTTTAAAAATAAGGGTGGATTGGGTGAAGAAGTTCATTGCCCCACTCATAACTCCTTGGATGCTTTCTCCTAGAGTTCTGTGATTTGTGAAACATCAGTCAGGAACTGAATTTAAAGAGTTGGTATTGTTGACTCTTCTTCCATAGCTGAAAATGTAGAAGTATCAATGGTGAATCTTATCCTAGAAGGAAAAGTGTGTTACATTATTGAGGGCCTTCAAAAGTCTTCTATCTCTTATTTCTCAGAAAGAACTGTTGAAAGATCAGTATCAGTGCAGGTTGGAAGAACTAAAGAATTTATGGAAGATATATTTCATGAAAAAAGAAAAGGTTCTATAGGTTCCTTTCTACCACAAAACAAAAGTCTGCAGAACAGTTTTGGAGCAAGAAAATAGAGTCTCCTCTCAGAGGAACAGCACTGTTTCCAAATAAAGAAGCTGTCAGTGAGTTCATGCCCGGTGTTATTTGGAAAAAGAATAATAATAGTGATAATAACAAAAGTTTTTAGGCTAATCCTCAAGCCCGTTATTACCATAGAAGAGATGATTCTTTTGGAGAGTTGTTTACCAGTTGGTAACTTCTGTTTTCATTTAGTCTAGAAAGAATTTTTTTAAAACAAAGAATTTGACAAATCACATCTACTTTTACCTTTTTCCTACTGCTAAAATTTTCCTCACTTAATTTTTTCAGTGATTATAATTAAGTAGTCTTCTGGCACCTATGATTAGAGGTTATTTTCACCATTCAAAAAACAAGCAGCTACACTTATGCTCGTGTGAATAAAATTTTTCTCAAGTTTTTTCTCCCTTCTTTCATTATGTCCATTTTGTGTGGAATTTTAAGTGTTGTGCTATAGTATATCACAAAGGATTTGCAGAATAATTGAATTTAGGATGATTATTTAAAAACTACTATTGTAAAGTCATCAAAAGTTTTAAATCTTGCATTGTAGTTTAGTTTTCTCACTTTTGGACTTCCCTGGCGGCTCAGCTGGTAAAAAAAAAATCCGCCTACAATGTGAGAAACCTGGGTTCAGTCCCTAGTTTGGGAAGATCCCCTGGAGAAGGGAAGAGCTACTCGCTCCAGTATTCTGGCCTGGAGAGTCCCATGGACTGTATATAGTCGATGGGGTCGCAAAGAGTCAGACATGACTGAGCGACTTTCATTTTCTCACTTTTGGGTAATTTTAATTTAAACTGAAATGCCTTGGATGATGTGTGTACTAAAATGAAATGATCAAACATGAGTCATTAACAGTTAAATTTAATGAGTCATTAAAATAAATAAAAATTGATTTATCTTTTCTAATCCTGGATTAGCATTGTGTATATTAGTGTTTGAGCAATGCACACCTTTCCTTAAAATGCAGTTTTGTATTTGTATAAAATAAGTATGGGAAGAAAAAGTGAGAGTAGTCCCAAATTTACACCTCTAACTAAAAAGCTATTTTTTGATTGAATGACAGTTACAGAGTGAATTATAAGAAAGAGAGCAGGAATCATATGTAGTATAAGATTTCATATTTGTGCATGATTATTATAGACTTTAATTCCACATAGTTTTCAAAGCTAATTTTGAAATTTAGAAAAATAATATAACTTGGGCCAAATCTAATGTTTTAGTTTGTGGTACTTAGTTTTTCTTAAGTTAGTGCAAAATTATCCATGACCCTTGACTAAAGGAAAAAAACAAATCTATGGAGGAGCTGGGTTCATTTTTAGATATAGGTTTTTGGGGGTTTGCAGTTGATACTTATTACATGCTGTCTGAATTCCCCTCTTCCTAACCACTGGTTTTTGCTAATTAAAATAATGAATTTGCTCCTTTTTGGAAGTGACACATTTTTGTTTTTAAAATTTAAATTGATCGCAAATGCACAGGGTTTTATGATCTAGAATAAATGATACTAGTAGATTTTTAATGAAGAGTGTCTCTGTGTATAGTGTTTGTGCATGGATATGCACAAATACATATACTGGCTTTACAGTTTTACTTTGAAGATTCAAAATCCCTTTCTAATTTTTTACACAAAAGCACAAACATAGGATGTGGTTGCAAAATACTGGGTGATGAATTATATTGCCATTCCCTGGTTTTCTGTGAACTCTTTTATTTGTATAGTAGCTATATGCTTAGACTTTGAGAATGTAAGAAGTGAAGTACCCTGAAAAGTATCACATGATGGCACTGTTTCCATTTCCACATCCAATATTATGAAATAAAGCTATAATAAATTGGTATTAAGAATGGGGTATAATGCCAATGTATTTTGTATAATATATGTAAAATAAAACCTAACCACTAAGGTTATTAATACAGATACTTATGTGATGGTGTAGATTCTTTACAAAGTATTTTGCAAAAGTTTGTGTATTTATCATGTCTGAAATTTAGATCACAAAGAAACAGTTTATCTAGAATTCTAGAAATTTTTATATGACACAAATCCATTTCAATCAATACTTCAATTATTTTAGGAATTATTTTTTATAAATACTTTATTTGGTACTTAATTTTATTTGGGAAAGAATAGTGCTGTATTACACACAAGATTTAATTTTGATAAATATGACCATTCACAGAAATATTTCTGGGCAATGCCAAGGAAGTCCAGAAATAAAACTGATTTGAGGAAGGTTCATGGATCAAAGGTTGAAGGGATCAAGCATAATTTTAAAGTGAACAAATTTCATGTATGGTCAGCCTGTATATTGAAAGGTTCATTAATCTGAGGAATGTAGATGTTAAATGGTCTGTGATTTCAAATACTATAATTTATTATGGTAAAGAGTCTCTCCTAAATAATAGGCATGACGAAAATGGTATAGGGTGATTATCATCTCAAATATGCAAGTACAATTTTCTGTTCAGAACTAAAAAGAAACATGATTGCTCAGAACACTTTGATACGTTGAAGTGCAACTTATGTGGATGTGTATATTTAAAGGTTAACCAAACATCAGTATTTCACCCAATTTTATCCTTAATAATGAATTAACAAAAGCATATATTGATGCATCTTCCCAGTGGCATGTGTGGTTAAGAAAATTATATGTATATATGTGTATATGGCTATAAAATATTAAATGATCCCCTCACCCCATGATGATGAAGAACCTAATGGCCAGTAACTGCAGCAAGTGAGTGCCTTAAGAATATTTTGAAAAGTTGTCAATTTTATTTTGATATGACAGATAAAAAAAACGTTGCATAATTCACCTTTTGTTTATCTGTGAACTTGAATCAGGGTATATGTATAGGAAGTATACTAGTATCTTAGTAATCCATCTTGAAACAAGAGTTTCTCTTACCTTATAGGTTCAACGATACATTGGTGTCATATCATCTCTTTAGTAAAAGTGACAGTTTGCGTAATATTTTTTACCATAAGAGAAAAACTTAAATTGTTATATGGAATAAATTGTTGAAAAACTGCTTAATGGTATAATGATAAAATGTATTCATAAATCTTCTGTAAAAGGAAAATATCCACTGTAAGATTTGTTCATTTGTTGTAGAAGAGCGGGAAGAAAAAAAAAAAGTAACTAGCATACTGAAATAGGAGATTTCCATGTTCACTGTATTTCACCATGCAAATTACTTGCAATTTCCAAATGTCAGTGTTACTTTTCAGGACAAATTTCACACAAAAGGAATTCAGTGATTATTCATCCAGTTTAATTAATTCAATTAAATAAGTCTGATGCTGTCAGGTGTTCTTTTAATAATTGAATCAACATGCAGATACATAATAAGCATAAAAGCGTTTCTATGGCTGCAGTTAATTTAGATCCAAAAGAATCTGCTGTTCCTCTACATTTGATATAGATTATTCTATAATATTTCAGTAATGGGTTGCACAAAGGCTGGCTTTTAATTTTTTGCTTTCTCGAATGTCTTTATATATAATGGTTTAAAACAGAAGGTGTTCAAGAGAGGGTGACCTTTTTTCCATTACCATGGTTCCTGTCATTAATGCATTATAATTTTCTTTAGAAGTCTGGAAAAATGTGTATGTGTGCAGTATGTAGCAGGTATGAATCAAAGCGTGTTAGTGAAAGTTTAGAACTGTTACTACTTTTAAAAAGGAAGATGCATAGAACATATTTTATTGTTCTCAATATGTATTTATTTTTCTTACTGTGAACAATTAAACTATTTTTACATATTATTCTCATCTCATTTAAAAATTTCAATTTTTATTTTATAACAATACTAATCTTACTAATATTCCAAAAATATGCAGTATAACTAAATTTAAATCAAAAAGTAAAGTGGTTTTTAATTTTGATTTTTACATAATGGTAACCTCATATAAAGCATTAAATTATGAAAGGATATTAATCATATATTAAAAAGGTTGGGATAAATGATTTACTTGGAGTTCTCAGCAGTGCTTGATGTCATAATTATTGTAAATATTAATTGCTGTGCTAAAAATGTAAGCAAGCCGATTTTGTATTAGATGAAAAATGAAAATAGACTGTGTACTGGTAAATAGATAATCATACAAAAGTAATTGGGGTTTTAAAACCCCAATCTATTCTGCCAGCATGAGCTCGTTTGCATGTTAATCACAAGAGTGATTTCCTACTTCACAAGGAAGTCCACACTCTTTCATAACCACTTTTAATTGCATTTAAAATGATTCAGGTTTGTAACATTAGAAATGAAGGCGTATCTGTGTCAAATTAATAAAAATGTCCCTGAAAATCTTTATAGACTATAAATACTCAAATATTTTAAGGACTTCTATTTTTAATTGGAATATGTAGAGGCCCATTACATATTTTGAGTGTTATTAATGATAGCATAGCTATGGTATGATGTGCCAATTTTAAAAAGATCACTTTAAAAAATGAGTGTTTTACTATATTTTCAATTATGTGGGGTTTTCTCTAATTTCAATGCGCAGATACTTACTCTGAAACTCAATTTTAAAACTTTGCAGTAAATATGACTTTAGAGTAAAAGAATGTAACACTGAAATTTTGGAGATTGCTTTTTTATAAATTCTCATGGCAGATGACTTCATCATTTAATCTTCCTTAGATGCACACATTCTCAACATTACATTTTTACTAGTAATAAGTTTTTCAATAACAAAATTTAATGCTGAAAGTTAACTGTTTTCAGCTATAAATATTATTTTGGCATTAACTAAAAAAAGCTGTGTTATTAACAATAAATATTAAAACTGTCATTTAAAAGGCATTATTGTATAAGAAAATGTGTTAAATCAAAAAATATATTTTAACTTTTAAAAATGAGTGCCATTTGTTTCCTATACCAAAATGAATGGAATTTTAGTGTTTACATCATGAAATTTCTCTAACTTACTCTGCTTTATGCAGTGGGTAAATGTCAGAGTTAACACAAAATCATTAATTTATAGAACATGAAAAGGACTCCATTTTTAGAAAATTCAAGATTTACAATCTCATCAATCACAAAGATTCAAAAATTAAATTTTAAACAGGATGTTTGGATGTTTACAGACACACACACATATGCATCTATATTTGATTATTAAAGAAAAAGCACTCACAATTTAAGAGTACATTTTCTTTCATCACCAGGTGTTCTTTCTAATATAAATGACCAAGATGATGTTTCCATAACATAGCTTGAGGTGCTCTGGAGATTAAAACTACCAAAACAGATCTATTAAATTTTTCATAGAGAGGGTCCACAAGGGATAATAAGCCAATATTTCTTGTCCCATATTCCAGATGTTTTATGTAACTCTGCATCTTTCTAAACTAAATCGTACCTTTTCCAGAAAAAAAAAGTGTACTATAGAGACTGAGATGAAAGGCCAGAGCTGTTGAAATGTTAATTTTACTATCTGCTGTTGAGGTCTGCTACCTTTTTGTATTTTTTTTTCCTACTCCCAGTTGCTCAGTTCTGTTTTATGAATGTTGTGGTATTTCAGTTGTTTGAAGTTTAGAAAACTAGGAGCATGACTCTGACTTAACAAAACAGCGCTGCACCGTATATGACAGTGTGATAGATGAGCTTTATCTTAATGATTCCCTGTTTCAACTTCAGTGTATTAATAATTTAAATATTATTGTGATCAACAAAAATAATGAGTATAGTTTTTTTGTCGCTTTTTGTGAATCTTTAAAATTATAGACAAATGACTGAGGACGAAAATGATCAATGAAAACCATTATGTTTCTTTCATGTGTTTAGTCTTTCTTTCAGATTTTGTTTGTTGCCACAATCCGCCTTTAGGGGTTCAATGCAAAACATTTCCAGAGACTTTACTTTCTTTCAGGCTTAGATAGAGGTGTGTTTGCAAATTTAGCCCTTCTGAGGTGATAGGCTTAGGAGAGATTTCTTGATTTCCGGTAGCATATACTTGCTTAGTTAAAGGTTATGTTATTTGTATAATTGTGTACATTTACACATCTCTGTATAAAAAGAATACCCTTTCTTCATCTGGAGGTAATGTATTGCTCTATAATATATCCCAAGAAAGATACTATTTTTTATGACCACGTAAAATTTACCTGATTTAAACAAACCTGCTGTATTAGGTAAGAATTGTTATACTTTTCATATCTTATGCAGTATGTGAATATAACTGAGTTTATGTTTCTGAAATAGTTGATTTCTGCCTCACATCTATAGCCTAGGTTTTTTACCAGCAGGTTGTTCACAATTTAAAAAAAAAAAAAAAAAAGCAACCACCTTGGTCATCTGAATCTAAATAGTAACTGATAGTGTCTAGTCTTTTTGTCAATTCAGTCACAAAACTCTAGAAATTGTTCCTTCATTCCCAATACTATTTAAGTAAAATCATTTAAACTCAATGATTTCATTGAAGAAATACTAGGAAAACAATCTTTCTATTTGTGTTAGGGCTGTTAGAGGAAACTATTTAATATATGATGATAATTTCTTCTGATCCCACAAAGCCATTTCATACAATTGCTTGGTTTCCCTTGAATTATGAAGATAACAATTCCATAAGTTGGAGACAGATGCATACATTGAGTTGGCCAAAAAGTTCATTCAGGGTTTTATAACATCTTACAGAAAAACCAGAACAGACTTTTTGGCCAAACCAGTATTATGACAGCATCTGTGTGTTGCTGGGGAAAAGTTGGAAAAAGTGTGACCTATATGTATAAACACACCAAGGAAAGTAGAAAAAATTATAGACTTTGTGTTGTGACAAAAAAATGAAGTGCCAAATGATGATATATACAATTTCTTTGATTACACTTTGTGTCACCCAATTGAAAATTTATAGTATGCTCTCTTTTATTTGAACTTCAAATCCAAAAATCTAACTTTTTTTTTTTTTTTTTTCAAATTTGCTATCTTGGGTTGACATTTGCAACCTCTTGAGGAAAACAAGTCTGCCAAGTGTGTGTGTGTGTGTGTGTGTGTGTGTGTGTATTAAGTATAAAACTTAGAGGCTCCTCTTAACCACTGAAATGTGACTCTGTAGTTGGTGGTGTTTGTTGGTATTACTTTTTGAGTTTAAAGTTACAAAAGTTAATTTTTGAAGCGCTAATTTTGCAATTAAAATGTCACTTCCTTGTGTTTGTACCCTCACTGTGTTAAAAACCACCCTATAGAATAAAACTCCTGCAATTTTATCTCTCTTGTAAATATCATTGAAATCATATGAGATTCAAGGATCTCTTAAACATGCTATTTTGGATAGATTATCTTGTTTCACCAAATATTTGAATTTTAATTACCACATGTTGTTCAACAACATGTGTGGCCGTGTCCAACTCTTTGCGACCCCAAAGGACTGCAGCACAGCAGGCTTGCCTATCCTTTACTATCTCCCAGAGTTTTCTCAAACTCATATCCATTGAGTTGGTGATGCCATTCAACATCTCATCCTCTGTTGCCCACTTCTCCTCCTGCCCTCAATCTTTCCCAGCATCAGGGTCTTTTCCAGTGAGTCAGTTTTTCTTATCAGGTGGCCAAAGTATTGGAGCTTCGGTTTTAGCATCAGTGTTTCCAAAGAATATTCAGGGTTGATTTCCTTTAGGATTAACTGGTTTGATCACCTTGCTGTCCAAGGGACTTTCAAGAGTCTTTTCCAGCACCACAGTTTGAAAGCATCGATTCTTTAGCGCTCAGCCTTCTTTATGGTCCAACTCTCACATCCGTACATGACTTATGTAAAAACCATAGCTTTGATTACACGGACCTGTGTCAGCAAAGTGATGTCTCTGTTTTTTAATATACTGTCTAGGTTGGTCATAGCGTTTCTTCCAAGGAGCCAGCGTCTATTAATTTCATGGCAGCAATCACGGTCCACAATGATTTTTGAACCCAAGAAAATAAAATCTGTCACTGTTTCCACTTTTCCCCTTCTATTTACCATGAAGTGATGGGACCAGATGCCGTGATCCTAATTTTTTGAATGTTGAGTTTTAAGCCGGCTTTTTCACTCTCCTCTTTCACTCTCATCAAGAGACTCAGTTCCTCTTTGATTTCTGCCATTAGGGTGGTGTCATCTACATATCTGAGGTTATTGATATTTCTCCCGGCAATCTTGATTCCAGCTTGAGCTTCATCAAAGCTGGCCTTTCACATGATGTGCTCTGCATATAAGTTAAATAACCAAGGTGACAATTTACAGCCTTGATATACTCCTTTCCCACTTGAACCTGTCCGTTGTTCCATGTCTGGTTCTGAATGTTGCTTCTCGACCTGCATACAGATTTCTCAGGAGGCAGGTAAGGTGGTGTGATATTCCCATCTCTTGAAGAATTTTCCGCAGTTTGTTGTGATCCACACAGTCAAAGGCTTTAGTGTAGTCAGTGAGGCATAAGTCGATGTTCTTCTGGAATTCCCTTGATTTTTCTATGACCCAGTGTATGTTGGCAATTTAATCTCTGGTTGCTCTGCCTTTTCTAAATCCAGCTTGTACATCTGGGATTTCTTGGTTCACATACTTTTGAAGCCTAGCTTGAAGGATTTTGATCATTACCTTTCTAGCATGTGAAATAAGTGGAATTGTGTGTAGTTTGAACTTTCTTTGGCATTGCCTTTCTTTGGGTTTGGAATGAAAACTGACACCCATACTTAACATCAAAATTATTCTTAAAGATAATCTAAATGTTTCATGTTTGGTATTTTAAACTTCCATCTTTTCTTTAATTTCTCATGGTTTAGAGAATAAATTATGTCTTCAGTTGTTTTTAACTTACATGTCAGAAAGTTATAGACAACTACTTAGAAAATAATCACATCCAGTGTCTTCTGAAACTATACCATTTTTATTGGTATATTCCTTATTTTTTTCTTAAAATCAAATAAAGTGAAGATTGTTAAAACTTCCATGTTTTTAGCAGCCACCTAAATACTAATAAGCAATGATTAAGTTGAAAGTTAGAATATGATATAGAATATGCCTAAACTCAATTTTTCTAACTCATTTAAGATATCATCTTTAGATTGATAAATAGATATCTGTAGGATTGTTTAACAAAATCTATCAATGTATCCAGGAAGAAAATATCTCTACTGTATATGTCACATATTTAGAAATAATTTATTGCTAAGAAAATCATGCTAGTAGGTGTTGATGTTCCTTAACCACTATATAGTAATCATAAAAAAAAATAGTCCATTTATCCATCAGTTAATTCCTCTTCTCTGATTCAGAGGAAAGCTTCTTTGTATTTTATTTTCTAGGTCTCATTTTTTCCTTCCTAACTCAAAGAACTAAAGAAAAATGTTCACTCCCTCATTAGTTTGCTAGGCCGTTTTTCAGGAATCTTTTCCCATTCTTCACCTTTATGGTTTGCACCCTGACTGAATCAGCTGCCAGACCAACACTACCTTTTATAGTCTGCTCATAAACTTATCCACCTGGCAGCAGTTTTGACTGCTCAAAGGAATCACTGCCAAAGTTACTAGATTCTTACAACTCGTTTGGAAGCTGATTATCAGGAATTTAGGGTTCTATTCCTGTCCTGGGACTTAACTTCCTTTATGCTTTATTTTGTATCTTGATAAAATGGGTAACTAAGTCTTTTGAGGCTATAAGATTCCTTGCCAGAGGCTTTACATATATGCAGGGTGTTACTGCACACTAATTCACAAAGTTTTATAACATGTTATTGCTATTACTTTAGTAACTTAAAGAGCCATCTTAAACTTAGGATCACTAACAAAAATCTTCCATTTTTGACTATTTTGTTTCCTGAAATTCAAATCAATAATCTTTCACTAGCTTTAAATGGAAATTATTATACAGGTAATACAGCATCATTTAAATCTCAAAATTTTCTACAGTATTACTTTATCACACATGTTAGTATGTAAGTGAAAGAAAGTGGAAGTGTTAGTGGCTCAGTCATGTCTGACTCTTTGTGATCCCGTGGACTGTAGCCCACAAGGCTCCTTTGTCCATGAAATTTTCTAGGCAAGAATACTGGAATTGGTAGCCTGTCCCTTCTCCAGGGGATCTTCTCGACCCAGGGATCAAACCTGGGTCTCCTGCATTTCAGGCAAGTTCTTTACCATCTGAACAATTCTCAAATATCCCGAAATAAAGTTCTTTTCAATATAGCTTAGTTCCAAGCATAGCCATTATATTTTAATATCTTGAGTATAGGCTTTCCTAATCATTGGAGATTTTCATATTTTATCCTATCACATTTACAAAATTTTTACTTGTGAAAAGTTTAGGAAAAACTCTAGTTAAATACCTAGAAGTTAGATAAATGCTTAAGTTAATTACAAGGTCAGTGTTACACATTTTTAAGGCTTTGAATATCTATGGTCAACTGGCTTCAAAATTTTACTGCTCCTGTAGCTTAATATGTAAATCTTGAATGTGTCTGTTTCACCTCAAAGTTATTTCCCACCTACTGTAGCTATTCCTGTCAAGAGTTTGTCTACTCGGTATTTCCCTGCCTGTAATTTGTTACTTCATCCTCCTTATTCCACCATTGAAGATAAACTCTAAGGAAATAAAAAAAGAATTTACAGAGAAATAATTAATGGTTATATGATAATTAACTATGCAATCACTATGTTTTATTAATTTCAGCTTCTCATATTTGACTGATTTATTTGAAGAGAATTTTGCTATATTCTTACACTCTTTAGAGAAGAAATGTTCAGCAGTATAAACTGCTTGAAGTACTGATAACTGGATTTAGATGGCATTGATAATCTTAAAAAATAACTTATCAAGCACTAACTTTATCATCCCTGCACCATAAGTTGGGGATTATTAAATATTTTTTAAATGTTATCTTTAGAACCAACATTATCCATATGTACTCGGTTTAGTTCTTTGTGGCATACCAAACGTGTCCCCATAATTATAACACATATTATTCTCAGCAGTTTTTGAAGGATCATTCTGTATACCTTTTTCCTTGTCGCTTGCTTCCTTGAAGCTTTTTCTCAGAAAAGCAAAGAAACTTGCTTAATTGACCCAGATAGTTAGGGACAGAGTTGTTAATAAATATTCAGTCATTCCTAGTCCAAGTTCAGCACATTTTTCCTCCTGTCTGTATTACTGCTTATTTATATGCGATGAAGAGGTGAAAAAAAACACAGATGTGGGGGAGAACAAAATGAGTAGAGAAAGAGCAGAAGAAAAAGGAAATTAGAGTTAGCCTCATAGTATTAAGTGACCTACCCCCTGAGGTCATCTAATAAATGTTACATAGAAATGGAAACTAGTAATGATTAATATTATGCCATATTTTTTAAATATTTACTGGACAATTCATGCTTAAAAAGATTGTTCTTGACTGAATGGTGACATATAATTTGTATATGTACTTCTCTCACCTTAGGGCCTCTGTGCTGTCTGTTGCCTTAAATGTGCTACCTCAAGGTCTCTGCATGGCTAACTCCTTTGCTTTCTTTAAATATTTACTCACGTGTCACCTTAATGCAACTGCTTGATCACTTTATTTAAAAATGCAATAAACTCTTCCTCCCCTGGTTATGTCCAGCTTTGTCTACTCTATCCATAAACATTCTATGTAATTTTCTCTTTTATTATGTTTGTTTTCGATCATTCCTGACTAGAATATAAGCCTCATGAAGGCAGGGATTTTTGCAAATTGGTTTTTTATAGTCTGTATCTCCCCCTCGAATATAAGCTAATAATGGAAGGAATTTTTGTCTGTTTCATTCATTAACAAGGTCTAGTGTTTAGAAATTACCTGGCATATGATTCCCATCATTACTTGTTTATCAGATTGAACTGGAGTACAGGGTGTAGTTTGACAGACAAGAACTATAAGAACTATAAGACATGGTAATTCCCCAAGATACTTACAGTCTGCCATCAGCCTGCTGCATTTGTGGTTTTCAGCTTCAATTCTGTGATACTCTTATGAATGTCTAAGTTTATGACAAAGGTAGGGGTAGTGGGGAAATGTTATGCCCACTTAAAAAGCTTCGTAGCTGTGGTCTATACTTTGTTGTAGCCAATGTCATGCTACAAAGATATTAACTTTAGCACAGCACCCCACAGCAAGAAGAAAAGCCATGACTCCCCATTGAATGCCAACATATTGGTTGGGAAGCATAGTATGGTATAACTTTACTCTTCATTTGGGACATTTTTATATTGTATTAGTGCACTGTGCACTATTTCAGTTAATCAGTGTTCCAAATGTAAGCTAGGGTTTAGTGCCAGGTGGCATGCCTGAGACACATAAAGATTTTATGGATAACAGATGTAGAGAAATGTAGGGATTTCTCATATTTACTGTAGACATATTTCCTTAAGAGATATTTGGAGTATTTATTCTTTTAATCACTACTCAAGAAAATGAAGTTGTCGCCTAAATATAGGACCTCCTAATCCCAATTGAATCTTTATAAACTAAATAGAAACTGTTTACATTAGGGCTTAAAATAAAGGTAAAGGTAAATAATCATTTTTTCCCCAATCTCTTTTATATTGCCTTGAATAAAGAGAAATTTTTTAAAATGTCATTAAAAGATACAAATTAATTTAGTGGACCTACACATATTCAAGCACACACACACAAACACATTCCCTTTTTATTGTGTATTCTTTTTTCACCACCTTTTCCCCTTTTATTCTGTTAAGAATCTACTCCATTTGTAAAAGGAGCATATTTAAAAAATAATTGTATAAACAGGGAAATGGATTGAAAGTATAAATATTTAAAGTTATATTACTTTACAATGAAGACAATTTGTTTTGACAAAAATATAAAAACAATATTTTTTTAAATTTCTTCTAAAATAGGAATACTAAAAATACTATATTGTACCAGTTTCTTATTGAAAGAATGCATTGCAATACTGCTGTTAAATTGTATAGTTTTCTCAAAATATTTCAGTAAAAATAAACAGTGATGAAACTGAATGTGTCCCAAAAAAGATATTATTGTGTAGATTGGTGACAGCCAGTTTTATTAAGTGAGCAGATTCCATATGTCACGTTAGGAAAATCATTTTTTTATTTTGATAGTTGTATATTATGATGAATAATCTTGTAATGCACCATTATGTCTGAAGTTATTTTTTGTTATTTTATATACAGTTTAAGATTATTTAGTCTGCAAATGCTTAAACTAAAATTTCTTTCAAGGTAGTGGCTAACGGTTATTTTCAAAGTAAATGCTAAGTCTGTGAAGGCATTCCTTAATACTTTTTCTTTCTTTCTTTCTGGCATTAAGAACTTGATCATGTTCATGTTTAGAGTTCCTTTAGTGTTCCTAGTATGGCTGTTGAAATCTGTACTTCAAATGATCTCATTTTAATGCCTGTATTTCATTAATGACTGATTCTGTCTAAGGCTTGGGAGTGAAGTATTTTTCATATGACACCACCCAATATAAGTATAGTGCACCAGCTGCAAAAACCACAAACTGTCTGATTTTGTGGCTTTGGGTGGTGAGAAAAGTTCAATTGCTTAAAGTAAAGCTTATATCTGTATTATACCACATGGAAGTGGGACTACCGTAGACTTTAGACAAATGTCGAAAATATTATATTCTCATCAGTAGCCTTGTTTCAACTAAAGATGAGCAATGTGCTTATGTTGTATTTGCCTTAGAATCCCAATGTACCTTTTTAACATTTGGCTGCATAATTATGGGTTTTATGTTATTTATTATTATAAATACCAACTTGAGGTTGATCAAAGAAAGAGAAAAAAAATGACCATCCATAGGTTTATAATAAAATTGGAAATGATTTTAAGTTTAGTTATGGCTGCACAGTGTTCCTTTTATGAAATTTTAAGCAACTGTAGCCATGTAAAAATCATAGAAATTGCAAATTATAAATTAGTATTAGTCTTATAAATTAATTTGATCTTGAGTACTTTTAAATCAGTTAACTTATAGATATTATAGAATAAACTTAATTTTAAAATAAATGAAAAGACTTACATATGGATCCTAATAAAACAATAATCTTGCCTTGATAACATTGATTTAAACCATGTAGTAATAGTTCATAAGTGTTGATTATAGAAAATAACATTAAGATCTCCCTGATCTATTAACAATTTATGTATAACCAAATTATAGAGTACTTTTTTTTTCTGGATGTGTCTACTAGGTTTTCTTTGAAGAACAAATTTATTATATATATATGAATATATAAATAATATTTATATATATATGCAGAGACACATATTTATATATTAAATATTTTAATACATATCACATTTTTACATTAAATATTTTAATGTAGCATACATTTATTTTAATCTATAAAGATTAAATATTTTATTAAAATATATACTTATATATGTATATATATATTGTTTATGGTAAGAAAAATGTAGGACATAGTCATGTTGATTCTTTGCATTTTGTACTCTCTTAATAAATTTGCCATGCCAGTTTATTTCTAATCAACTGGTAGTTAATGCTATCACCCTCACCAGTTTCACACTGCAGCAACAATTTCAACCTTCATTGACATCTGACTTTCAGACAGATGATACTGTAGCAAAAGGAAGACTTAGAAAGTTTCCCCAAGAAACAGATATTTAATTTTGGAAAATACCTGACAAACTTATATGAACATTTTTCACATTGAAAATATGTAAGGTTATTAAGATAAACTTTGTTAATTGCTATAGTGCTGATTGAAAACACAATCATTTGTGGGGAAATAAATTGGCAGAAAAGATGTTGAGATTAATTAAATGGCATAGGATAAGCAATTTGTCAGAGACTATTAATCTCTGTTAGAATAAAATCAGGACTTTCTTGACACCCCATTCTTGTTTGGTTAATGTAAAATAAGTAGTATGTTGATGCACATTTAAGAAAAATCCTGCCAGTTAGAAAATGGATTTGGTGAGAAATTTGATGAGAAGAGATAACTTTAAAGACACTTCAAAACATAACAAAACTTTAAAAAAATTATTAGTGGAGGAAGGAATCTGTTAAAAAACCTTAACATTTATAGATAATCTGACTATACAAAAAACTCCTTTACTTTTTTTCACTTTATTATTAATATTTTTATTATTAATGTAAATATTTGGTTAATAGTACAAGATTGTTAATATAACCATTGTATTAAATGGTTATGTGGTTTCTGATGGTTAATACAAGAGTTGTATAGCAAGAATTATTAAGAATTATCTAATTACCTTCATCACCTTTGATAAATCAAAACCTGCAAGTGAAAGTATAAAAATTAGGTCCCGATTACAGAAGTATGATTTTTTTCTATGTCACTGACTAATCTAAACTCACCATTCTTTGTCTTTTTCTTCTTTATGCTTTACTCTCTTTCCTGTACCTTAGTTGATTAATTTATATTTCTTTCCCATGCTTCTCTTTTTCCTTTTAGGGTTCCCCCTGCTACTTTGTTCATATTTTTCTCCCCCAGATGTTTAAGGCATGCTTCTTCCTATCATTAAAATTGATGTTCTTATACATTTCCTTCTTGTATTTTTCTTTCCATGTAATTTTCTCCATATATATTTATTTATTTATTTATTTATTTATTTATTTATTTATTTATTTATTTTTAATTCATGCTTCTGGTTCTCTTTCTCTCTTTCATTGTGTTCTGCTAGGAGCTTTAGTAAGTCAAAACTGATTTGGAAATTTCTCACATATCTGTTCTGCAGCTTGGTATCAGCTGTTTCTGTTTTCTCTTGTAAAGCCTGGTCTTATGGAAAGAATACTGGCTAGAATCCAAAAGACATGGGATTGAGTGCAACTCTGGCCCCAGCTTTCTTATCTATAAAATGAGAAGATCAGAATAAAACAGCCTGAATTTCCTTACAGCTCTAAAATTCTGTGAAGTATTCTTAAGCATATGGAGCCAGAAAGACTGGAATTTTTGCCTTTGAGAGAGAGAAGGATGATTTTGCAAGGGCCACAGCCTGTGACAGTACCTTATCCTGGGGCAGTCTCCAGCCCAAAGTCAGGGAAGAAACCAAGCATCAGTTTACAGGTACTCAACACCTAGCCTCAGTTTTCTCTGAATGTCAAATGAATTGAATGGACTCATGCTAGGGCCAGAATTGTGTACCACTATAAGGATCCAAATACATTTCACAGCTAGACTTTAAGATTATAGTTGTGAACCATGTCTAGAGAGTCATTGACATAGATCATACAGGGTAGATTTAGAGTTCCAGAGAGACCCATTTGTTCCTGTCTGAATAATGCATTTTACCATGAAATATTATTATAACTATAATTTCAGACACTTCTCTTGTCCCATAAATACTATGGCTTTTTAAGTTTTTTTCTATATGCCTTGAAAGCACCTTCAACCAACTATAGACCTCAGATGTAATTCAGAGAGATTTGGAGCAAATGTTAACTGATTTTTAATAACCAAGGCATTTCAGTAAAAGTTCTAGTGCATGAAAGCGTTTTTTTTTTTTTTGGATAGTAGGAATGTATAGGATTATGTAGTAAAATTCAAAGGATAAAGCATTAACAGTATTATGATATAGAAGTTATCATTTCTATTTTGGTGATAAGGACAATGGGACTTAGAGGCATTAAGAGCCCAAAGTCACAAGCCAGTGAAGGGTGGGGCAGGAAACTTTCTAGAGCCTACATTCTTAGCTCCTTTGCTATCTTTCCATGTTATTAAACAAATAATTTCATATTTATCCTTTACCTTATCTTCGTTTTTGGTAGAATGTATTTTGAATGTGTGATATCTAAAATATCATAAAACTAAGATTCTACTATTTGAAGAACAATGGAATTTTTCTTAAGACATACTTTGATTGTTACATTTACTTTACAAAAAGAAGTGTTATTTTTGCCTGAGATCATCACTCATATTTTAGCATGTTTTATAGTCAACTAAATATAAAAATAGAATAAATAATAATTTATGGAGATGCATGCTAGTAAGGATGGCACTTATTAATTAAGCCAATTAGTGTCTAAAATCTTAGGTTAATCCTATTTGTTACACTTTTAATGTTTCTGAATCATAAAATAATTGCATAGTTATGAATTACACATTGATTAAAGTGATTTCAAAGGATGACCATAGTTGACTCGTAAGATATCTCTTCGGGAAATTCTGTGAAACTGAATCCCTGACTTACAGAGAAAATGGCCAAAATATCATATCACTAGTTCAGTCAGTCAGTAGTGTCCACCTCTTTGTGACCCCATGGACTGCAGTACACAAGGCTTCCATGTCCATGACCAATTCCCAAAACTTGCTGAAACTCATGTCCATCAAGTCAGTGATGCCATCCAACAATCTCATCCTCTGTCTTCCCTTTCTCCTAGCTTCAAGCTTTCCCAGCATCAGAGTCTTTTCCAATGAATCAGTTCTTTGCATCAGGTGGCCAAAGTATTGGAGTTTCAGCTTCAGTATCAGTCCCTCCAATGAATATTCAGGACTGATTTCCTTTAGGATTGACTGGTTTGATCTCCTTGCAGTCCAAAGGACTCTCAAGTGTCATCTCCAACACCACAGTTCAAAAGCATCAATTCTTTGTCACACAGCTTTCTTTATAGTCCACCTCTTACATCCATACATGACTGCTGGAAAAACCATAACTTTGACTAGATGGAACATTATCAGCAAAGTAATATGTCTCTGCTTTTTAATATGCTTTCTAGGTTGGTCATAGCTTTTCTTCCAAGGAGCAAGTGTCTCTAATTTCATGGCTACAGGCACCATCTGCAGGGATTTTGGAGCCCAAGAAATTAAAGTGTATCACTGTTTCCATTGTTCTCCATCTATTTGCCATGGAGTGATGGGACTGGATGCCATGATCTTAGTTTTTTGAATGTTGACTTTTAAGCCAACTTTTTCACTCTCCTCTTTCACTTCCATCAAGAGGCTCTTTAGTTCCTCTTCACTTTCTGACATAAGGGTGGTATCATCTGCATATCTGAGGTTATTGATATTTCTCCCGGCAATCTTGATTCCAGTTTCTGGTTCATCCAGGCTGGGATTTTGCATGATGTACACTGCATAGAAGTTAAATAAGCAGGGTGACAAAATTTAGCCTTGATGTACTCCTTTCCCAATTTGGAACCAGTTTGTTGTTCCATGTCTGGTTCTAATTGTTGCTTCTTGACCTGAATACAGAATTCTCAGGAGGCAGGTCAAGTGGTCTGGTATTCCTGTCTCTTGAAGAATTTTCCACAGTTTTTTATGATCTACACAGTCAAAGGCTTTGGTATAATCAATAAAGCAGCAGTAGATATTTATCTGGAATTCCATGGCTTTTTCTATGATCTGATGGATGTTGGCAATTTGGTCTCTGGTTCCTCTGCGTTTTCTAAATCCAACTTGAAAACCTGGAAGTTTGTAGTTCATGTACTGTTGAAGCTTCACTTGGAGAATTTTGAGTATTACTTTGCTAGCATGTGAGATGAGTGCAATCATTCAATGGTTTGAACATTCTTTGGCTTTGCCTTTCTTTGGGATTGGAATGAAAACTGACTTTTTCCAGTCCTGTGGCCACTGCTGATTTTTCCAAATTTGCTGGCATATTGAGTGCAGCACTTTCATACCATCATCTTTTAGGATTTGAAATAGCCCAACTCGAATTCCATCACCTCCATTAGCTTTGTTTGCAGTGATGCTTCCTAAAGCCCTCTTGACTTTGTATATCAGGATATCTTGCTCTAGGTGAGTGATCACACCATGGTGGTTATCTGGGTCATGAAGATCTTTTCTGTATAGTTCTTCTGTGTATTCTTGCCACCTCTTGTTAATATCTTCTGCTTCTGTTAGGTCCATACCATTTCTGTCCTTTATTGTGCCCATCTTTGCATGAAATATTCCCTTGGTATCTCTAATTTTCTTGAAGTGATCTCTAGTCTTTCCTATTCTATTTTTTTTCCCTCTATTTCTTTACATTGATCACTGAGGAAGGCTGTCTTATCTCCCCATTTCTTCTCTCCATTCAAATGGGTATATATTTCCTTTTCTCCTTTGCCTTTCCTGTCTCTTCTTTTCTCAGCTATTTGTATCCCTTTCAGACAACCATTTTACCTTTTTGCATTTCCTTTTCTTGGGGATGCTTTTGATCACTGCCTCCTGTACAATGTCACGAACTTTGTTAGTTCTTCAGGCACTCTATGTATCCAGTCTAATCCCTTGAATCTATTTGTCACTTCTACTGTATAATCGTAAGGGATTTGATTTAGGTCATACCTGAATGGTCTAGTGGTTTTCCCTACTTTCTTCAATTTAGGTCTGAATTTGGCACTAAGGAATTCATGATCTGAGCCACAGACAACTCCCAGTCTTGTTTTTAATGACTGTATAGAGCTTCTCCATCTTTGGCTGAAAAGAATATAATCCATTTGATTTTGGTATTGACCTTCTGGTGATGTCCATGTGTAGAGTCTTCTCTTGTGTTGTTGGAAGAGGGTGTTTGCTATGACCAGTGCATTCTCTTGGCCAAACTCTGTTAGCCTTTGCCCTGCTTCATTTTGTACTCCAGGGCCAAATTTGCTTGTTGCTTCAGGTATCTCTTGATTTCCTATTTTTGCATTCCAGTCCCCTGTGATGAAAAGGATATCTTTTTTTGGTGTTAATTTTAAGTCATATAGATCTTCTTAGAACCATTCAGTTTCAGCTTCTTCAGCACTACTGGTTGGGGCATAGATTTGGATTACTGTGATATTGAATATCTTGCCTTGGTAATGAACAGAGATCGTTCAGTCATCTTTGAGATTATACCCAAGTATTGCATCCTAAAGGAGATCAGTCCTGGTTGTTCATTGGAAGGACTGATGTTGAAGCTGAAACTCCAATACTTTGGCCACCACATGAGAAGAGTTGACTCATTGGAAAAGACCCTAATGCTGGGAAGGATTGGGGGCAGGAGGAGAAGGGGACAACAGAGGATGAGATGGTTGGATGGCATCACCAACTCGGTAGACTTGGGTTTGGGTAAACTCCAGGAGTTGGTGATGGACAGGGAGGCCTGGCGTGCTGTGATTCATGGGGTCACAAAGAGTCAGACATGACTAAGTGACTGAACTGAAGTGAACTGATTGCATTTCAGACTTTTGTTGACTATGAGGGCTACTCCATTTCTTCTAAGGGATTCTTGCCCACACTAGTAGATATAATAGTCACCTGAGTTAAATTCATCCATTCCAGTCAATTTTAGTTCACTGATTCTAAAATGTCATTATTCACTCTTGCCATCTCCTGTTTGACCACTTCCTGTTTACCTTGATTCATGGACCTAACATTCCAGATTCCTATGCAAATTGCTCTTTACAGCATCAGCCTTTACTTCCATCACCAGTTACATCCTCAACTGGGTGTTGTTTTCACTTTGGCTCCATCTCTTCCTTCTTTCTGGAGTTCTTTCTTCACTCTTCTCCAGTAGGATATTGGACTTCTACCTACCTGGGGAGTTCATCTTTCAGTATCCTATCTTTTTGCCTTATCATATTGTTCATGGGGTTCTCAAGGCAAGAATACTGAAGTGGTTTGCTATTCCCTTCTCCAGTGGACCACGTTTTGTCAGAACTCTCCACAATGTCCCTTCTGTCTTAGGTGGGCCTAAATGGTATGGCTCATATTTCATTGAGTTAGACAAGGCTGTGGCCCATGTGATCAGTTTGATTAATTTTCTGTGATTGTGGTTTTCATTCTTTCTGCCATCTGAGAGAGAAGAATAAGAGGCTTATGGAAGTTTCCTTTTGGGAGAGACTGGGGGGGAAACTGGGTCCTGTTCTGATGGGTGGGGCCCTGCTCAGTATATCTTTAATCCAATTTTCTGTTGATGGGCGGGGCTCTGTTCCCACCCTCTTGTTTGACCTGAGACCAAACTATGGTGGAGTTAATGAAATAATGGTGACTTCCTTCAAAAGGTCTTGTGCACACACTGCTGCACTCAGTGCCCCCAACCCTGCAGTAGGCCACTGCTGACCCATGCCTCCACCAGAGACTCCTGGACACTCACAGGCAAGTCTAGGTCAGTCTCTTGTGGGGTCACTGCTCCTCTCTCCTAGGTCCTGGTGCACACAAGGTTTTGTTTGTGCCCTCCAAGAGTCTGTTTCCTCAGTCCTGTGTAAATCTGTAATGAAGTCATATCACTAAGGATCTGTGTAATACCTATATCAAGAAATAAACAATACCTGTCTGAACATTATCTGCATGTAAGTATATCTTGAATGAATAAAAGAAAGATAGTCATCATCACTCAAAATTTATGTATTATATTTATATTTATAGGCACCTAGTTCCTGATGCCATTTTTTTAATCAGTCCCATAACATTCTTCTTGTGTGAATCAGTGTGTACCTCCTTTAATGTCATTTACAGTGTACTACTAATTCCATTCAGAATGAAACTGGCCACGGTCTTTGATTAAACCCTCTCATGAGTGTCCAAGCCACTGTCCAGGAGTCCCTCAATATATAATTTCCTCTAATTCCGGAGACAGGGGCAAGTAAGAAGGTAGAAATAAAATTTTTCACACTTTCTAACAGCTTTCTTGAAGGATGACTGATATAAACTGCATATATTTAAATATACAATTTGGGAAGTGTTTATGAGACAACAAACATCATCACCATCAAGATAACGAACACATCTGACAACCACTAGATTTCTTCCTATCCCTTTTGTGTTCCCTCCCTCTCACCTATCCCTGCCTCTACTTTTTCTGCAGGCAGACACCAATTTTCTTTATCACCATAGATTAGTTATAATTTTTTAAAAAATTATAACTAAACGGAATCCTATCTTGTATACTCTTGTCTGCTGTTTTTCTCCCAGATTATTTTTAGGTGCATCCATGTATTTTTCAGTAGTTCATTCCTCTTTATTGTTGAGTAAGCTTACATTTCATAAACTGTGTAGTTTATCATTTCATTTCTTAATAGGCATTTGGCTTATTTACAGGTTTTGGCTGTTAAGCATTAAGCTGCTATTTAGCATTCATGTACAAGTCTTTAGGTGGACAGAGATTTTCATTTCTCTTAGGTAATACTTAGAAGTGGAATGGCTGGGTCACATACATACTTAACTTTTTAAAAAAAATGCTAAGCTGTTTTCCAAACTGGTTGTACAGTTTTATATTCCTACCAGCATTGGATGGGAATTCCAGTTACTCTAATCCTTGCTAAAACTTGGCATGATTTGTATTTAATTTAAGCTATTTAAATAGGTGTGTAATAGTATCTCACTGCAGTTTTCAGTTTCTTAATAATTAATTATATTGAGCATCTTTCATATGTTTATTTCTCTCTTTGATGAAGTATATCCTAAAATATCCAGTCCATTTTTGAAAGGATTTATGAAAAGCAACAAGGACTCTTCTTGTGTTGATAGATACAGTCCTTGTCTAGAGAGCTGGTATGGGTTATCCTCTACAGCTTACTTAATTGTGTTGAAAATATTCATAAAATTATACCCATGCTTTATTTTTTTTTCTTGATCACGCAGTGATCACTTTGCTGTTTACCTGAAACTAATACAACATTGCAAATCAGCTGTACTACAATATTAAAAAGATGTAGGAAAGCTTTGGCACTTTCTTTAGTAAGACTTCACAGGTGATCAGGCTACTTCTGAAACTTTCTTTTAAAGAGATAACTCATTTTATGAAACCCACTCCTTCTTGAAAGCTTGGGTCATTCTACTGTATCACATTGTACCTTTCCTCTCCAGTGTCATCTGCTGATCTGGTAGTCACTGCTCATATTCAGTGAATAACTTGGCACAGAACTCTTCCTCCCTACATCTCACAGAGTCACAAGAGTGTAGAGTTTTCCTCTCCATAACATATCTCATCATCATATTTGGTGATTTTTTTTAAACTGTTATTTTCTTAAATTGAACTGTAGTTGATTTACAGTATTACACTGAGTGATTTTTGAGTTGATGTATATGACCTATCTCACACAATAGCTTTACTGTCTCTTGACTAGTCCACATAGTCTTGATTTTTGCTCTACTTTAGCAACCCACTCCTATTGTCACATTTTAAACTTTGACATTATCTGGAACAGTTTCACTCTCCAAATCAAAAATCCAGTATTTCACTTTCTGACCATTGCCATATCTAATCAAATCTTTTACTTCCTACTTCTACTGCATATCCTTTACTTCATATTGACTCCCTGTTCTCATTCATCCTTTTGCTATGCTGGTTGGCAAAATGCCAATATCAGTGAAGCAGTACCTACCAAGACTGTGCTTTTTCCCCATCCCCCCTCTCAGACTGTCAAAGGGAACAAATAAGCTTAAATTGCTCTCATCTTAAAAACAATGGTCTCCCTGGATCCTGTGGGTAATACCCCAATTCTCTTTTATTCTCTTCAAATCCAAGTTTCTAAATGCTCCATTTCTTCTTTTTCCTCCTCTGTATTATATGTTTTTTAAAGGAGTTAAAAGTCTCCCTGAATACCTGCTCAGTTGTTTTTAATCCATTAAAAGTTCTGAAATTGCATATTCATGAAAAATATACAAATGATATCTCATAGTTATTTTTTTAACACGGGATATTTTGAAAAAGCACATGTTGAGGAGAGACTATGTATAATGGTAGTTTTTGTATTTGTATTTAACGGAAGTTACAATTATTTTCATATATGTAAATAGAGGAACATGATTATTGCTTTCCCTATCACTCTTTGAAATTCTGAATTGCATTCTTTAGGAAAATGAATAAGTCACCCATCTATAATTATTTTATAAGACATGATGTATCTGTAAGTAACCTTCTAACTTTTGTTCTCTATGTTTTTGAGTATTACACTGGTGAAAAAATACTTCTTTGTCCTCAGAAGCAATGCTCCCTCCCCTTCTAGGGTTCGAGGAAATAAAAATAATAGGCACTCTCTCAGAAACAAGCCAAACTACTGGGGAACTGAGCATGTAGCCTGACCTGTGTGGGCCCCTGTGTGGAGTCCACAAGCACCAGGTTAGTTTGGCCACCGTAGGTGGTTCAAGTCTGGAATGAGATCAAACTTAACTCTCACTTTGATTTACCTATCCCATGGGAAGGCTGAGCTACTTTGGGCTTTTAGGCTTAGGGTCTGTTCTATAAAGGTACCAGAATATCCAGTAACCATATGTGTGGTGTTTACCTTTGTTCTGCAGGAACAGAAATAAAGAATTCATATTTTTAATAATAAACTTAGGTCAGAGTTATTTCTCTGAAGACTTTTCCTGTTTTCTGTGGCTCAGATGAGATTCTTTTAGAATGTAATGAAGACTGCATTAGGACTTTTGGTGAACTGAAACATGCCACAGAGCTGATTCTTATTTGTAGCAAGTCATTTATATCATTAAAAAAAAAATCACTAACCTTTTGATCATGTGCATCATCTGGGAAACAAACTAAACTTTGTGTATCTGTATGGAGCAAATGCTGTAGCCTGTTGAAGGTGATGGCCAAAGCTAGTTGGGGCAAGTGGTGAATAGCATTATTTCTTACACCTGTGACAACGGTACCTCTGTATCCTGAAAAAAAAAATGCCCTTTAAAGATCTATTCTCCTATTCTCCTGGACTCTCTGCCTCTCTCACTTAGCCACTAATATTTAATATGGATAATTGTTTTATATCTTGGTACTTCAGGTGCCAAAATCTTCAAGTGATATTTAACTCTGTTAAAATTACTTCTGTCCTCATTTGATGAATTTCTGGCATTATTTCTTGCTATCATTTTTAATTAATCAGTTATCTTTATCACAATCATTACCTAATCAAGAGCCTCTATGGATTTTTATAGAACTAAATGAGAAACCCCAAAGCATAAAACATAACCTTACTCTCTCATAGCAGTAAATAAATTAATCTGTAAATAGATCAATAAAATGTATCTTCTAGCACTTGAAGTAGCTTCCAGTTCCAGTTAAGTAACTGATTTTAATCTTACCACATATTTGCATACCGTCAATTTTGTGTGCTACATAGATTGACTGAGTGATTAATCTGGGAAATAATTTTATGAAATGACTAATCATCTTGTTATAAATTACATGACATAAAGGACATTCTGTTAATTCAGGGTCAGGCCAGATGGTAAGGCAAGAAAGTGGCCTCTGTGTGGCTAAACTTGAAAATGTACAATTGAGGAATTAAATGAGGACTCCAGGAAATAGCACCTCTAAGAAATATTTCCAGGAAATAACACCTACTCAGTTAGAAAGCAAGGAATGATTGCCGGTTGCTGTTAATGCAAGCATCATATGTGTAAATATTGGCAAGCTTTAAAGCTTGGGTTCAAAATCAGGGAAAGCTTTGTGAGTACCACATGTTATTGCAGATTTCTTCAATGGTGTCAGTGAGAGTAACAGAGAAAGATTTTTATCAATTCAACCAATCAAACAGGTGCATCCTTCTAGTATCTTTGTCAAAGCTGAATAATGGTAGTTGTGATTGAAAATAATAACAGGACACTTGTTGACATAATACAGACATAGATTTATTAAATTATATTCATGATTGAATGAAAGATTACCCATCTAGAAACAAAGGAAAATGGGGCCAGTCCATAGTGTTCACTCCAACATTTTCCTCAGCTTCAGGCCTCTGATATTTATCTGTATGATATGGGGAGAGGTTAATTTTTGCCCATGAAGAACATATTTCAACCAGTTGCGAATAAGAGAAGAATCAGAATTAAGAAGCCTCCAGTCTTAGCGAACAGAATTTCTTGGAAGAAGTACAAATGTACTATTTAGATTATTGCCTTTTTTCTTATAACTTGACTAACTTTCAGGTTTCTTCTTGGTTATTTGAAAACCTTTGTAAGACTGTAAGGCTGGAGTCTCATATGCTGAAAGTAATCATCATAATACATGTGATTGCATATATTTGTGGTGCTGAAGTTGTTCAAAGTAGCACCTTGTCTTGAAAACATACTGCTCCTACATTAAATAATTGTAGACTGCTATCACCTGGGGATAAATTTCAGCGATTTAGGAAATCCACTTCAAATGGCTAAAAAATAGAAATGGGGATTAATTGTTTTAACTAACTGGAAATCAAAAATTAGTTTGAGTGTTAAGATTGGTTTGCTCTATTAGTTCAGTGATGTCATTAAGCTTCTGTCTCCTTTGTCTACCATATCCACTTTCTCTTCACTCAAAGGACTACACAGTTCCCTAGCCACATCTTAAAAGAGAAATAAGGAGTGGCTTTGTTGCAGGAAGGAGGACCCCTTCCACGGCCCGAAACTGGGCTCTTGTCTAACACTTGGAAATGAATTGTCCGAGGAGACACATGTGCTGACAAAGCAAGAGATTTTATTGGGAAAAGGCACCGGGATGGAGAGCAGTAGGGTTAGGGAACCCAGGAGAACAGCTCTGCCACATGGCTTGCAGCGATGGTGATGGGATTAGTTTCCAGGTTGTCTTTAGCCAATCATTCTGACTCAGAGTCCTTCCTGGTGGTGCAGGCCTTGTTCAGCCAAGATGGATGCCAGAGAGAAGGATTCTGGGAGGTGGTTGGACATGTGGTGTCTACTTTTGACCTTTCCCGAACTCTTTTGGTTGATGGTGGCTAATTAGTTCCGTGTTCCTTACCAGGACCTGCTGTCATAAAACAACTCATGCAAACGGTTACTATGGTACCTGGCCAGGGTGGGTGGTTTCAGGCAGTGTGCTTCCCCTAACAGTTTCTATAGCTTTTTCAGAAATTATAAAGCTTTTGTCTTGGAGGTCTCCAATAAATGGCTTCTCCAGTGTCAGTGAACATATCTGAGTCCCATGGCACCCATAGGAATTAGCTTCCAAATACATTGATTCTATAGGGTCTATATCTATGGATACTTAGATATCTACCCTGAACATATTTATTTTTCAATATTTATTGCACCAGATATTCTGAGTAGCAGCAATGCAGTTTGAATGATTAACATTTAAGGGTAGTTTCATTCTTCTTGCTTATAGCTGATTAAGAAATTGTCATTTGTCCCAGATTTTTCAGTGATAAATGAGGAGAGGTTGACTGGAGGCAACTAGGAATACTCTTTCTTTTAAGAGAAAGTGATGAGAAATATGCCTCCCTCCCCACTTCTATTTCACTCCTACCTTCTCACCCTTTCTCCTTCCCTTCTACCTCTTTCAGTGGAAAAAAAAAAAAAAGAAAGAAAGAAGCATGTTGCCTTGATTTCTCCTGGCAGCCATCTTTTGATTGTGAGGAAAACTGTCAATAGGATACATCCAATGCTGTAAAGCCTTTGTGACTTATTGAGTCACTAAATCAAACTCACCCAACTACTTCTGAATTTCCTATTATGTGAAAATAAACCATAAATTCCTTAAACCATAAATTAGGTTTTCTAATGCTCATAACCAAAAAAATTCTAAGTAGTACAATATTTAAGCCAAAATATCAGTTATCAGGAAAATGAAAATTGATATTGGGAAGTTACCAATATTTACTGTATAGCTTAAGATATAAAGAATATAATCATCTCTTAACTTTCCAAGCTTGTAGTGACAAGCAGAATAGTGTGTAATTTTGTGTAATTTGCAAACCATTCAAAAGTCATTTAATTTGGCTTTGGGTAATATTTGGTGTTCTATGCACAAAGGATTCCATATTCTCTATGCTCTTAAAACTGAGCAGTCAAAATCTACTTTAGCTTTATTAGGAGGTGCTGGTAATTTTTGAATTTGTTTAGTATCTTAATGTCAGGCACACCTCGTTGGAGAAGGGCACCATCACTGTCAGCTGAGATAGAGTTGCCCTTCCTTCCTCTCTTCAGAGGCTTTTCTCTTCCTATGGACAGAGCAGTGCTTTGGTTTCAAAGGATCTCCCATCAGAGAAATGTTAGGAAAATATGAATAAACATTAGGAACAGTACTCAAATCATGATCAAACCATATAACAAATTATATTTGGTGTTAAATGTCAATAAGAAGTTGAAAGAACAATTTGCCTAGGATAATTAAGAATTGATTTCAGTTCCTTGTAAGAACGTAGAGAAAAACATACAGGGAAATGCCTCAATGGACTAAATTCTTTCTAACGAGTATAGAAGGATGGTTGACAGTATAAAAGGAAAAAGAATGTTTGAGATAGTTCCCATATTAAAATAAAGTTTGAAATGGTCAAGGAAGAAAATCCTGGTTATGGTTAGAAGCAGATTGTATGCCTTAGGGAAAGTAGACTTCAAATATAAATTATTCAGCCAATAATAATAGTAATAGTTCTATACCGAAGAGTGCTCAAATTATAAAATAATTATTTCAGTGGGAATAAAAAAAAACAACTTTTAAGAGCAAGAGAGTTGAAAATGACTTGTTTTTTTCATAGACATTTTGGTTACAATATTTAAAATAACAGTCAGTGTGCATTTGCACAATTCAGCAAATTTAGTATTTCATGACATCTAAGGATCTTTTCTTATTATATTTGAAGTTATTATTAATTCAAAATATCTTAAATATTATTAAAGATGTTTACAAAGTATGATGAAAAAGTAAAAGCCCACTCAAAAAAAGCATCTAAGTTGCTTATGGAATGCTTTTTTTCTAATACTGGATTGCTAGCTCTTGATGAAGATTGAAAGGTAACCCAGAATGGGCCATGTAATGCAAATAATACTTATAAGCATTTATTAGTTTTTTAGTTAGAATACCTAAAGATTTAAGTGACTCCATAGCTAAAAATCCTAAAAGGGAACCTTAAAATTCTAACAATATTGATATGATAAAACTATGATGACCTGTGGGATGGGATGAGCAGAATATAAATAAAAAAAAAAAGACAAATAGAAAAAAATCTGTGAGCTTAGAGTAAATGTTTAGTAGAAAATTAGGTCATAACCATGAGAAAATATCAGAGAAGATAAACTTGAGATTGATGTAAGACTTACAGAAATGGCAAGGAAATTAAAATTGTTAGATCTTTTTGAAGCACTGTTCAAACTGAAAGAACAATGCATAGATTTATTGTTTAGAATAAATGGTGAGATTGTTAAAAGATTATGGTAAGATAGTAGAGTTCAAGTCCTATTTTGCTTCTTTTAAGGAAAGCAATTTGCAAAGGATAGAAAAAACAGATTACAGAGGAACTCTTAAGTGAGAGAGAATACTTAGCCACTTTAGTGTCTAGGGTCATGTAGAATGCATGTACTGAAACAGCTCATGCTTATCACAAAACTAAAATGGATAATACTTGAGATATCAAAAACAGGAAAAATTTACATGATTAGAGTGAGCTCAAGGGACAAATTTTTAAAAGTAGAGAAGCTGGATATTCGTAGAATTATCCATATTGGTCCTGTGATTTTGTTAAATAAGTCTAAGGTGTGTGAACCTTTAAAATTGCTCATATTACTAAAAAACGTGTTTTTCACTAACAGTATGCTATTTAAAATCAAACTTGTTTTTTTTTGATAGAATACTTAGTGAAAGCTGTGGATATAATCAATCCTGATTATAGCCGATCTTTTGACAAAGTGAAAATATTTGTGTGGACAAGTTAGAGAAAAATATGCTGTAGAATTAAATGGAGTGTAGCTGCCTGGATGATCACATTCAAGGATTACTTGTTAATTGATGCATGACAGCTAAAAGCAAGGTCCATGATTGACATGCTAGAGACCCTATCGTTTTCAACATTTGTCACTGACTTTGAGAAAAGTGTAGAAGACTTGACTATCAAATTTAAGGACAATATAAGGTTGGATGGCAGAGTTAAAATAATCTTTATTCAGGCAGATATCAAGAGGGTCATAGGCCAAAGCAAAGTACAATTTAATAGAAATTCATTCATCTTTTTTATTTTTTCTATCCAGTGTTCACTTATTAAACATCTTCTTTTATACGTAAAGCACTTGGTGGTGGTGGTGGTGTAGTTGCTAAGTCGTGTCCGACTCTTGCGACCCCATGGACTGTAGCCCACCAGGTTCCTCTGTCCATGCAATTCTCCAGGCAAGAATACTGGAGTGGGGTGCCATTTCCTTCCCCAGGGGATCTTCCCAACCTAGGAATCGAACCCGGGTCTCCTGCATTGCAGGCTGATTCTTTACCAACTGAGCTACGAGAGAAGCCCATGTAAAGCACTTAGTTTTATTGCTAAAAAGGCAAAATTGATTTAAGGCATGTCCCTGTTTTAGAAGTGGGATTCCCAGATGGCTCAGTGGTAAAGAGTCCACCTACCAATGCAGGAGACACAGGTTCAGTCCTTGGGTTGGAAAAATCCCTTGGAGGAGGATATAGCAACCACTCCAGTATTGTTGCCTGGAGAGTCCCATGGACAGAGGAGCCTGGAGGGCTACAGTCCATGCTGTCTCAAGGAACTGGACATGACTGAGCTAGCATGCACAGTTTAGAAGTACAGAAGAGAAGACATTTTAAGAAATAATTGCGATTAAAAATAAACCTTACTATAAGTGCATACAGTTGTTACAGAAGCACAGGTTTATGAATAAGTGGATTGAGAAGAACTAGGTATAGGTTTTTGGATGACTTATAAAATAGTAGACATGCTTAGTTTTAACCTTATGAGGGGAAAGATGCGTCAGTGACATAATGTGAATGCCTTAAAATGTAAATGCATTAAAATTATAATGTTTAAACAAAGTAAATAGACACTGTTGTATCCTTTTCTCTGCTCACCTTTCAAAAGGATGTGACTAGAAATGAAAGAAGACACAGAGGTGTATATCCAAGAGGAGATGCCAACTAAATAAATTATTTCTAGTGTTAATAAGGAAATAGCTTAAGAGTTGACTAAATTATGACTGTCCAGTTTTTTCCATGTTACATATTTTATTCTTACTTGATCTTTTTTAAGGTTATATGTTAATAATGCCTATAATATTATCATAATATATCCTCTAGGTTAGAAGTTGCTTTCTTTCATGTCCCTTCCCCTGTTGTTGATGTGTATGTGTGTGTATATATGTATTTCAAAGTGTAAGTGAAAGTTTCTCAGTTGGGTCTGACTCTTTGGGACCCCATGGATTATACAATCCATGGAATTCTTCAGGCCAGATCCCTTCTCCAAGGTATCTTCCCAACCCAGGAATGGAACTGAGGTCTCCTGCGTTGCAGGCAGATTCTTACCAACCGAGCTATCAGGGAAGCCCATGTGTTTCCAAAGTAAAATTTAAACCAACAATAAGAGAAAGACACAAACTTGTGATTGTTAAGGGGTAGATTTATTATTCCTACTTATAAGGGATACTTACTTGTATGTCTTTGATCATTTTCATTGAGAGTATTTTGTTAGAAGTTTATGTAATTTGGATCCTTCCTCTTAAGAGACATTTTGATTTAAAGTTGACATTTAACCAGTGGAATTAACCTTGGTTGAATTAGCCTTAAGTACTTAATGTCATTTTGGTGCTTATTTTCCCTTTCAGTTTTATAATGATTTTGTTGTAATGACTGCAGCATTTAGTTTCATGAAATTTGTTCTCATAACAGAAATAAGAAATTTTATTTGAGAATGCAAAAATAAATGTTTCTCATATCAGTGCATTGAAGTTTGGTGCTAGTGTTTCTGGTCTGCAAGGTATACATTTATTTTAATCAATGACCAGTTAGCTCACGTGGCTGTCCATATTTTTAATGAGGGAGAGGTCATGGGTTTCATCCTGGTGCAGGCCAGAAAACTTCTCTTTGTTATGTGGCATAGGATATGCCCCTCACCCCAGCCAGCTGGCTGGCAAATGTGTGCAGTTGGTGACAAGGAGAACTGGGTGAGACTGTGTAGATGGATTGGTGCAAATTCATCACCATAGCTAGGAAAATAACCCTGAGTGAATGTCTCCCTAATGGACAACACGTGGTTATTTATATTCAATTGAACTGTAGATATATAGTTTGTCATTAGTCTTATTTACAGAAAATCTCACTTTTATTTAATAGGTAAAATACCTCCCTGCTTTAATTCTTTTGGATTAAATTTTTTAACTATATTTTACAGATATGTCACATTTTGTTTTCACATAATCTTCTCTTAGGTGTAAAACTGAGTAGCTTTTTAGGACATTTGGGTTTTGCAACAGTCTTGTTTAGTTTTTTAAGACCATAGGCAAAAAATCACATGAGCATTGATGATTTTCATAAGACTAAGTCTCTCTGTGATGAATATTAATGGTGAAAAAAAGTTAAATCAAGCACATAATCTTTGGCTACTATCATTCGGACATCTCTTCCTCTGCATTTGTTAATATGATTTGGGTAAAAGAGTAAATTCAGTAGTATCTTGGTTTTTGGAAGTCTGTGTGCTTTAACTGGAACAAATTAAATTAAGCTATTTACTATCTTAAAAAAGGGAGCTTAATAATGTTGAGTAAGCTTTCAAACTCAGTTTACTTCAGCATACATGAATTACTCTCATCTAATCATGCTGTATCATGTAATTAATATGAACATAGCTAGGATCCACTTCTATTTTTTTTTTCTTTCTGCAGGCTGTCATACAAAACAGCGTTTAAAAAATAACAGTTTAACAAACCAAATCTAACTTTTCCTTTAAAAACATTATATATTTCATTTGGTCATCTCAGACATTTCATAAGAGGCGATGTTAGTATAAATGGATCCATTCTTTTTTAAAAATGGTAAGTTTAATTTAACATAGCTGAAACCTATTTTATTATTTCAGCCTACTTAATCATATATCAAAACCTTAGTTTTAGAAAAAGTAGATTGTAGAATATACACAGTGAATTTCTGTTAGGCTCAAAATGACTCTTTTAAACCTATCTGGAGTTTTGATTCTAATACAAAATGTGAAATATAAATTTCACTATTTATATTTCACTAAGTACCACTGAGTGACCAAATCATACAGACTTTTATACCACATTTTTATGTGGTCTATACCACATTTATATATTCACTGAGTTACCACTATTGGTAAGGAAGTCTGAGAGCCATGGAATATATAATTAGCTGGGCTTTTCAGAAATTAAAGCTCTGCAGTTTTCACTGTATAATTTTTTACATTAAAATGACTTCTGTGTTTAGAGAAGATTAATCTCTTTAGATCTCTAAAAGGCCATTTTCAGATCACTAGGGTCTGATAATAGCCCTTTACTGAGATTTTAAGTTGTTTCAATCTAATTTTTACAATAGGCTATAGCAAGTACAGTTGATAGCAACTATTTATGTACATTTCCTGTTTTTAATGTAGTATCAGAATGTCCTATTAAAAGTGCTTGGTACTTCTCATACCTTATTTCCAAAAAAAAAACAAGTTCTGTATTTGTATTTCATGGTTATTTGATATAACACACACAAAAAATGAATATATTTAATTTCTCTCTCTTTCTCCCTCTCCCTCTGTGTGTGTGTGAATTTAGAAATGTGCTACTAATCATTTTCCCCCAAATTCCTATTTTTATGAGTTTTAGGGTTTTTACAGTCAGTATGAATTCTTCTGTCAGAGTGCAGACTGACTGACAATACAATCATTTAAAAATCTAATTACTTTCACCTGTTTAAATAAGTGAAATTCATGCTGGAAAACGTGTGCAAACTGCCACGGGAAGTAGTTGAACTCCCACTCAAGGAAGGTTTTGCAGACATCTTTTTTTTTGTTCTTTTGTCCCTTGAGGTGTTTATGTCCTTTTAAAAGTCTGTATGGATTTGGTCTATAGCCACAGATTTGTGACTAAATGACTGTGTGATCGAAGCTACTAAACAGTAATAAGGCTTGGTAATAGCTGTTTGAGGTTTATTTCAAAAGCTTCATGTCTAATCTCATTAGTATACCTATGGGTACAAATGTTATTTTTCTCTCGTGTATTCTAAACATAAAGGAAATAATAGATCATAATTAATGTACTAAAAAGGCACATTTTGCCTCTGTTTTTATTTTACAATGCATAGTTAGTTCACCTAAACCTAACAAATATGAATGTGTTTTCTCTTCCTTTTTAATTTTGTTTTTAACTAAAAAGCTGCACTGATATTATGCAGAAAGAGAAGATGAATGTTTGCCACTGAACTCCACTGGATTTAAATAAATAAAAACAAAGAATAATTCTCTAATAGTCTGGCAACACATCTGAAGCTCAGTCTGTTGTTTGTTTGGGAAGGTGAATGGAATATGTGTTATGCAATTTCTCAGCAGCAATCATTACACATTTTCAGTTGATAGACTTTTAAGCTGTCACATCCTTATTTTCTTTTCCTGGCAACAGTTATTGCGTCATGAAATGAAGATAATTGTAATTTTGTTTTGTCTTGGATGCCATTTATAAGATGTGCTATACATATTATTACCTCTCATTCCTATTAGATTATTTTTTTTAGTAAAATTAGAGTTTAGTTGATTCAGGGTATTATACTACTGCTTTTAAAGCATTATTAGCATTTTGTTAAGATTGGATATTAAGGAATTCAAATGACCAGGTCCGTTATTAGAATAGGGAAACAAATTCCACTTAACTATTTTGATTTTTTTCCCCTCTCTTCGAATATGTAGAGCATGTACTTTGTGCACAGGCTAACTTACAATATATATGTGTGCTTGTGTGTATATGTTCTACATCATATCAAACAAATACTTATAGATAATACTAATAACAAGTATAGCTCAGGAGTTTTAAACTATATGCCTTTGGGAGCCAAGCAAAGCCCACCAATGAGTAAAATGAACTTTTGTTAATAAATTAGGAAGTGATGGAGAAAGACAAAACTGGAGATTACAGGCCACTTCTAAAGGTATACAAGTTCAATTGTTTTAAAATGTCCTGTGTACTGTCATTATCAAGGAAAACACTTTGACTGACTGCATTTGGCCTTCAGGACACCAGTCTGAGACTTCGAAACCTCCCAGCTATTTTATACATCATCAGCTGGGGATTATCCTGCTATGGACGAACATAGTTGGGGTCCCTCCAATCTGATGCCCTTACTTCCAGGAGTATATTAGGATTTGTCAGTGTAAGAATTAATTGGTTACTAAATATTCCACTCTGAATAACAGAGCTATGAACAATAAAACAAAATGAATCTTAAAATCAATGCTTTAGAATAGACACCACAGTTACATCTCTGCAACTTCGTAGATCTTTACATCCCTGAAAGCCATTTCTGCCGAGTTCTGAGTGCACACGCTTCCATCCCTACAGCAGACATACCTCTCTACTATTCTTTGATCCTCACTGATGTGCTAACACTACTTTGTAATTGTGGCAATTAATGCAATCAATATATTAATAATAATATAATCCCACAGCTCTAAGGCTAGCATTTCTCTTCTAAAATTGTAGAACATCATCCCCTTCTTGTGAAGATAAGAGTATCTATGTAAGATAACTAAACAAGCACTGTACTACGATTAGCATTTATATGAGTACATACCTGGGCAACTATGGATGGAGGTTCATAACATTGTACAGGAAGTGGTTATCAAAACCATCCACAAGAAAAAAGAAATGCAAAAAGGTAAAATGGTTGTCTGAGGAGGCCTTAAAAATAACTGAGAAAAGAAGAGAAGCGAAAGGCAAAGGAGGAAAGGAAAGATATACCCATTTGAATGCAGAGTTCCAAAGAATAGCAAAGAGAGATAAGAAAGCCATCCTAAGTGAAGAATGCACAGAAACAGAGGAAAGCAATAAATGGGAAAGACTAGAGATCACTTCAAGAAAACTAGAGATACCACGAAAACATTTCATGCAAAGATTGGCACAATAAAGGACAGAAAAGGCATGAACCCAACAGAAGCAGAAGATGTTAAGAAGAGGTGGCAAGAATACACAGAAGAACTATCCAGAAAAGATCTTCATGACCCAGATAGCCACAATGGTGTGATCACTCACCTATAGACAGATATCTTAGAATGAGAAGTCAAGTGGGCCTTAGGAAACAACACTATGAACAAAACTAGTGGAGGTGATGAAATTCCAGCTGAACTATTTCAAATCCTAAAAGATGTTGCTGTGAAAGTGCTGCACTCAATATGCCAGCAAATTTGGAAAACTCAGCAGTGACCTCAGGACTGGAAAAGGTTAGTTTTAATTCCAATCCAAAAGAAGGACTATGCCAAAGAATGTTCAGACTATTGCACAGTCATTTCACATGCTATCAAAGTAATGTTCAACATTCTCTAAACTAGGCTTCAACAGTATGTGAACTGAGAACTTCTAGATGTTCAAGCTGGATTTACAAAAGGCAGAGCAACCAGAGATCAAATTGCCAACATCCATTGGATCATAGAAAAAGCAAGAGAATATCAGAAAAAAACATCTGCTGCTGCTTTTCTGGGGCTTCCCTGGTAGTACAGCTGGTAAAGAATCTGTCTACAATGTAGGAGAGCCCAGTTAGATACCTGAGTTTGGAAGATCCTCAGGAGAAGGGATAGGCTACCTACTCCAGAATACTTGAGCTTCCCTGCTGGCTCAGATGGTAATCTACACGCAATGAGGGAGACCTGGGTTTGATCCCTGGATTGGGAAGATCTCCTGGAGAAGGGAATGACTCTCCACACAGATATTCTTGCCTGGAGAATTTCATGAACAGAGGAGCTTGGCAGGCTGCAGTCTATGGGGTCACAAAGAATTGGACTTTCACTTTCACATTTGCTGCTTCATTGACTATGCTAAAGCCTTTGGCAGTGTGGATCACACAAACTGGAAAATTCTTGAAGAGATGGGAATACCAGACCACCTCACCTGCCTCCTGAGAAACTTGTGTGCAGACCAAGAAGCAACAGTTAGAACCAGTCATGGAACAACAGACTGGTTCAAAATTGGGAAAGGAATATGTCAAGATGGTATATTGTCACATTGCTTATTTAACTTATATGCAGTGTACATCATGTAAAATGCAGACTGGATGAAGCGCAAGCTGGATTCAAGATTGCCGGGAGAAATATCAATAACCTGTTAGGCAGATGACACCACCCTTATGGCAGAAAGTGAAGAGGAACTAAAGAGCCTCTTGATGAAGATGAAAGAGGAGAGTAAAATAACTGGCTGAAAAGTCAACATTCGAAAAATGAAGATCATGGCATCCGGTCCCATTACTTCATGGCAAATAGATGGGGAAATAATGGAAACAGTGACAGACTTAATTTTCTTAGGCTCCAGAATCACTACAGATGGTGACTGCAGCCATGAAATTAAGACGCTTGCTCCTTGCAGAGGAAAAGCTATGACATACCTAGACAGCAGATTCATTACTTTGCTGACAAAGGTCTATATAGTCAAAGCTATGATTTTTCCAGTCGTGTGTGGATGTGAGAGTTGGACCATAAAGAAAGCTGAGCACCGAAGAATTGATGCTTTTAGACTGTGGTGTTGGAGAAGACCCTTGAGAGTCCCGGAGAAGACCCTTGAGAGTCCCTTGGACTGCAAGGAGATCCAGCCAGTCAGTCCTAAAGGAAATCAGCCCTGAATATTCATTGGAAGGACTGATGCTTAAGCTGAAACTCCAATACTGTGGCCACCTGATGTGAAGAGCTGACTCATTAGAAAAGTCCCTGATGCTGGGGTAGATTGAAGGCAGGAGGAGAAGGGGACAACAAAGGGGGCATCACCGACCCGAACAGACATGAGTTTGAGTAGGTTCCAGATGATGGTGAAGGATAGGGAGGCCTGGAGTACTGCAGTCCATGTGGTTGCATGGATATGACTGAGTGACTGAACAACAAGAACATGTGTTTTATATGTGCAATATTATACATAAGTAGTGGAAATTAGTTTTTTTGAATCTTGCTTTGTATATTGAAAAATATCTGATTTTCTTTAAAAATTACCCATCACACTGAAATTAGTGAAATAGACACATTTGTTTGGGTCTAAGGGCAAGTACTATTCCAGTTTTTATAACTGTTAGTAAAACATCTGTCTGATTTTAAAAACTAAAAGTCATGCTAATTATTTTCTTTAATTTTTAATTATTATTTTTAGTTGCAATGATACCTTCACTAGTGTAAAATGACTTTGGAACCTGTTTTATTTACAGTATAAATTTCTAATTGAGCTAAATTATACATATCACTCCATGGCATATATATAATTTGAAAAAAAGTTCAAGATTGAGTATTTCATATAGATCACAGAGAACACAAACTAAGTGTGCCATTTTAAAATCTGATATATATATATAATAAATTTAAACCAAACAAATTTCTCCATACTTAAAATTCATTGTGTGAAAGAGAGTATCATTTTGAGAATACAGATTATTATATATTGTTTATGATTACCATGAAGAATAGCATTAGAACAATTTTAGCAGCCAATAACGTAGGCCCAGTTTTGGAGGCCACACGTATCATCATCAGAACCTTCACCATGTGTGTTTTTGAGGAAGGGTGGCGGAACAGTGGGTGTAAACCTCTGTACCATTTTGGACAGATCTTTAGTCTCTAATGAGACTTATAAAGAGGATTGAGCAGACTTGCAGGAATGGCCAAGCATAATGGCTATTGAATAGTCAAATTCATGGAATCAACAGTGATGCCTTCATCAGCCACTGCTGTATCATAGCATTGTACCAAAATAAATTAGGTACTGATAAACAACTCTGATGTCGTTGCTGGCTAGACTGCTCTGACAAACATTCCTGTTACCTACTGCTGCATCACAGGCCACCCCAAAACTTAGTAGCTTAAAATAATAGTCATTTGTTTTGTTTACACAAATCTACAGTTTTGATAGGGCTTAACTGGAAAATTTGTCTCTATTCTGTGTAGCTTCAATTGGGGCTGCTTGACCTAAGCCATAGGACTGAGCTCCTTCAGAATGGCTCACTCACAAACCTGATAAGTTGGTTCTGACCTCTGGATCTGAATTCAGCCAGGGCTATCAACTGAGTGCTTTGGTTCCTCTTAATGTGGGTTGCATGGGCTTTCTCACAGCTTAGCAACAGGAGTTCTATAGAATGGTCCAGGGTGGAAATTCTAAGGCTTTGATGTAGCCTTGGAAGTCCAAGAACATTGCTTCTATCTCCCTCTGTTTGTCCAGCAAGTCAGTAAGGCCAGGTAACTTTTTCTGAGGAAGATAATTAAACTCATCTCACAGTGTCAGGAGTAGCCAAGAATTTGTTGTCATTTAATCTACCATAGCAGAGAAGGTGAATTGCAGCATTGGGTCTTCTTGCCCAACTAGAGGTGACATTCGTATGCTGAGAGTCCTGCTGAATCCACTGTAGGAAGCTTCTGATGGTAGTATCTGAAGCACAAAGAGGTTAAGTCACTAAAACTCATAACTAGTAAGTGGTAAACCTAAGGCTCAAATGCCGATTGTCTTCATGCCACACTTCATACTCTTAACCACTGTGGGATATAATGTCATGTGAGATGGCTCATCTGTTTCCCTCTTTTGACAAGTAGGCTATCAAAATGCTACTCACTCTGTTTCACTGAAAAGCCACCCATGATATGAGTTAAGTGAATACACCAGTCTGATAACTAAGAATTTTCTCTAAAATAATCATCTTTTGAAAGCATTAGAGAACTCGAAGTGCTGTAAAGATGGAGCTCTGTGTCGGTCAAGAGCAGGCACAGCTTCCAAATGGAAAACAAATCCACTATGTCTTAAAGAAAGAGGTCCCAGGAGGCGAGGAGCTTGTGGTGGGGGCTGATGGAGGATGCTTGTCAGCAGGAAAGTCAGAACATATCTGAACCATAGCTGGGAAGTGCTGAGGTTGAAGTTAGAAGAACTTTCACAAGACTCAGGCCTGAAGACTGAAGCAGGAATACAAACCAAAAAACAGTGAGGTGAGAAGTTCTGTTCTGTTAACTTTAACTTTGACTCTTCTTTCCTAATCCCTGCCTCTTGGGAAGCAACTTGTCCCCATCCAGGACTTCCATCCTGATGCTTACCTAGTCTGGAATCGGTGATTGTTAAGCCATTCAGGTGCTGCAGTTTGTTTGTAGATTGAACATTTCTGTGGCACTGATGGCTGAAATGAGCACTTGCATTTTCTTGTTTTCCCCTTCTGCTATAAAAGTAAGCTGGTCTGACTTGGACATTTTTGATGAAAGGACACGAAGTTCCTACTAAATGGCTTGACTGTACATATAGTGTCTCTCTTAAATGACTGCCAAAATAGCCAAAAATAAACAATAAACCATTATAATACTTTCTTTACTATATCAAAAACTTATTAGAATAGAGTTTTCCCCATGGGATGTTAACATGTAGAAATTTTGTATCCTTTCATTTAAACCCCTATCAGGTGATTTCCAAGACAGTGTCAGTTCAGTTCAGTCACTCAGTAGTGTCCAACTCTTTGCGACCCCATGGACCACAGCACGCCAGGCCTCCCTGACCATCACCAACTCCCAGAGTTTACCCAAACTCATGTCCATTGAGTCTGTTGTCCCCTTCTCCTCCTGCCTTCAATCTTTCCCAGCATCAGGGTAATTTCAAATGAGTTGGCTCTTCGCATCAGATGGCCAAAGTATTGAAGTTTCAGCTTCAACATTAGTCCTTCCAATGAACACTCAGGACTGATCTCCTTTAGGATGGACTGGTTGATCTCCTTGCAGTCCAAGGGACTCTCAAGAGTCTTCGCCAACACCACAGTTCAAAAGCATCAATTCTGTTGTACTCAGCTTTCTTTATAGTCCAGCTCTCACATCCATACATGACCACTGGAAAAACCATAGCCTTGACTAGATGGACCTTTGTTGGCAAAGTAATGTCTCTGCTTTTTAATATGCTGTCTAGGTTGGTCATAACCTTCCTTCCAAGGAGTAAGCGTCTTTTAATTTCATGGCTGCAATCACCATCAGCAGTGATTTTGGAGCCCCAGAAAATAAAGTCAGCCACTGTTTCCACTGTTTCCCCATCTGTTGGCCATGAAGTGATGGGACCAGATGCCATGATCTTAGTTTTCTGAATGTTGAGCTTTAAGCCAAGTTTTTCCCTCTCCACTTTCAGTTTCATCAAGAGGCTCTTTAGTTCTTCTTCACTCTCTGCCATAAGGGTGGTGTCATCTGCATATATGAGGGTATAACACATTAAATTTTATTGTCTTTATTTTACTACACTGTTAATTGCTTATCTTCTGTTTGTAGATACCATTCATTAATTGTGTTTATGTTTGTCCTAAAATGATATTCAAAGAATTAGATTTCTCTGCTCATTTATATTAAAAATTCAAAGGTGTGTCCTAATGGAAAACATTTTGAAGTTGTTAGTATATTATATGTAAAAATACGTTGTGAGAATAGAGGATGATGTTTAATTGTTCTGATTAAACTCAGTTACACTAAATACTGATACAGAGTTATACTTTTCAAAATTTGAAATATTAGAAAAGAATGATGTTGTCTTTTGCATTTTTCCTACATTGTGCTTTAGAAACTTGATTTTAGTTTTATGTTGGTCTCAGATAGTTTGTTTTCTACTTAGATATTCTTTAGTGCTTTGTACTCTTCCCAGTATGTGAATTTACTGACGCTTCAGATGTATTCTCAATAGGTCATTGTATGATTCATTAAAATGTCCTTAGGCAGATAGAGATCACACAGGTATGAAGAGTACAACCCTTCTCTGAAGCAAAGGACTCATGCCCCAGTGTCTTTAGGGGCAATTTGCTTGTCATGCAGTTGGCTTATGGCCAACAGAGATGAACAAATTAGTAGAATGTACCTGTGTTGGCCCTGTTCCTAGTCTCATTTATGTAATTGATGTCTAGTGGCCTCATTTTGGATCATTAGCATATCAACATAATGTCTGAGCCTGGAAAAGTGCTGCTTGTTGTCAGACATTAGCAATTTAGCATAACACAGAAAGCAAGAGAATCTGACATTCTAACCAGATCAATGGCTAAAATCAAGATGGTACCACAGCAGGCTCAAATTCAATAATCTTAGAGTTCCTTTGTGTTTGAAATAGTTAACTATTTAAAGATCTGACAAGTTTAGATCTGTGTTAGATGCTTTTTCTATAATATAGAAGATACATTTTCTTAATACTATTAATATAAATGTGGGATTATTTTAAATATTTTTAGGTTCCTTCACATTTCATTAATTTTACTTTCATTGTTTTTATGTTTAATCAGTGTATGTGTTTATTGGTACCTATGGCCAATGGTAATTTTGTTTTAAATTAGGACAGGTTTTTAAACCAAAGAAATATCATATTTGGAAATGGTTTCAATTTTAGTGAAAGAATTTGGTGTGAATTAACTGTGTTGCTTTGCTTGAGAAGAATCCTGGGTTGTTTTATAGCCAATCTGAAATACAAGTTTGGAATTCTCTATTTCGAGTTATTCACATGATATGTCATTAATTTATTAGCTGTTTATGATGTAAAAGTATTAAATAGATACATTTCTTTTTCATTAGTGCTTCTAATTTAAGGTAGGTGACACAGACAGTGATGTTGTAACATTTTTGTTGTTGTTCGGTCCCTCCATGTCTGACTCTTTGTGAGCCCACGGACTGCAACACAGCAGGCTCCTCTGTCTTCTACTACCTCCTGGAATTTGCTCAAATTCATGTCCATTGAGTCAGTAGTGCTATCTAACCTCACTTACTGCCACCTTCTCCTTTTGCCTTCATAAAAATAGAATAAAAAGAAATAAAAATAATTTTTAGAAGTAAAACAGACATATGCAGATAAGTTATACTTGATATAAAGGGTATATATAGTTTTAGAAGTAGAAAAATAAACCCTGTGTGTAGTAGGGCTCTACTTTTTATGACCTACAACCTGACACTTAATTCTTCTCAGTCAAATTATTCTATTAATTAAATGAAAATATTTAAAAATACTGTGGTGTGATTACTGCCTTTTTCTCCCTGGAGAGTTAATATTATTTTCATTTCATTTTTTAACTCCAGTGTCCCACAGTGTCTACTCTGGAATAAATACTAGGCAAATGTCTAACTACTAAATGAATGAATGAAAGTCACACTTGCTTTTTAAAAATATTCGAAGTTCCTATATTTTTTATCAGATTACCAAAATGAAAATTTATTTATTGTGGAACATAGACAATACTGAAAAAATAGAAATCATTAGTGATATTCATTGTTAACATATTGGTATATCTACAAACATGTTCTTTTCTATGAATCTATATATATAGTTTTTAAAAATTAAAATATGGTGGTTCTTTAAGTAATGACTTCTGTCATTTAATTATGAACATTTCCTAACTCATTAAATATCCTGCACATGATTTTCTTCTTGGTACCCAATAATAACTACCATTTATTGAGGTCTAACTAGGTCCCAAAATGAATTCTCTACTATGTCCTGTAAGTACTGTAGGCCATTTATTCTCCGAAGTAGGCATTTTTTCTGTTTTAGTGATAAAGAAACTGAGGCTCAGAGAGATTAGTTCTTATCAAGGTGATACAAGTACTAAGTAACAGGGTGAAAGTGTTAGTTGCTCAGTTCTGTCCAACTCTTTGAGACCCCATAGATTGTAGCCTGCCAGGCTCCTCTGTCCATGGGATTTTCCAGGCAAGAATATTGGGGTGGGTTGGTATTTCCTTATGTGCAACACCAAAGTCCATACCTTTAATAAGCTCAGTGTGTTACCACCCAAATCTAATGTAAACTTACTTACCTAATGTTTCATTTTGATGTTTAGATTGCCCATTCTTTTACTATTAAAAACTGCATTTAGTCTTGTCGAAGAATAGGAAGAGGAGAAAATAGACTATAGTAAACAAGTTGAAACTTTTAGAAATGATGAGTGGTCATTATCTTGATTGTGCCGATAGTTTCTACTGCTGCTGCTGCTGCTAAGTCGCTTCAGTCGTGTCTGACTCTGTGCGACCCCACAGACGGCAGCCCACCAGGCTCCACCGTCCCTGGGATTCTCCAGGCAAGAATAGTTGAGTGGGTTGCCATTTCCTTCTCCAGTGCATGTAAGGGAAAAGTGAAAGTGAAGTCGCTCATTTGTGTCCGACTCTTAGCGACCCCATGGACTGTAGCCTACCAGGCTCCTCTGTCCATGGGATTTTCCAGGCAAGAGTACCGGAGTGGGGTGCCATTGCCTTCTCCGGCTGATAGTTTCAGAAGTAGATAAATCATCAAAATTCAACAAATTGTGAACTTTATGTATGGTTCAGTAGGCATCAATTATACTTAAGCAAAGCTGTAAAGTGACCCCATGGACTATAGCTTACCAGGATCCTCTGTCCATGGGATTTTCAAGGCAAGAATACTGGAGTGGGTTGCCATTTCCTTTGCCAATATGTAAACCCATGCTTATTTCCTTGATAGAATTCTTAGAAGAGTTTTTTGGGGGGCTCAGAAAGCATCCACATTTTTACTTTATATACACATGTGCCCCCAGAAATATCATATGAATGTACATTCTTCCATTACTGTATGAACACATGTGTTAAAATAAGAATATAATAACAATCACATATTGAACATTGATTGAGTGTCATATATTCTACCAGATACTTTATTATCTCCTTTAATCTTCATGTCACCAATTTAGATAAGGGATGAAAAACATACTCAGAAGGATTAAACAGTTTGACCTTGTAATATAGCTAGTAAATAGTAGGTGAAGGACGTAAATTGTGGATGAAGTTTATGTTCCCCAGGCAGCTGAACGGTATTGTTCTGTTCTCCTCTCTTACAAATGCAAAGTATTCACTTAATCTTTATATTTTTTAAAATAACTGCTTGAAAAGCTTGGCCTAAGAATAAAGGTTAAGTCCCAAAGGACACACCATGGGGAGGATTCTTTCACAAGTAGGACCACTGTTTAAATTTTCATCCAAACTTGTACACTTACGAATGTGAAAAGGAGCACTATCATTAATTTGACTGGGACAACAAGTGTACACAGAGCATCTCCTGGGCAAACTGGGAAACGAAAAAAAGGTGGAAAGACATGCATTTTAAAATAAATTTACCGAGCACCGACTAAGTATTACTGTATGCAGGCTTTCTTATCTTACTTCTCACAAGTGATTTTGAGACATTTGTGATCAGTTTCCCCAGAAGCATACAGTTGCTCTGAGAAATGAAGTGCTCAGTCAGCTTCTCACAGAATTATGACTGATGAACCAGTGTTAATAGGTAATTCTGTCCAATTTCAAAGCCCAAACTCACTCCACTATTAGCTTTTATTCCTATGTATAAATAAAACAAGGTTATTATGTTTTCAAAAACTGTCAACTTTTGAATAACTGTTAAGAGTTTTAAAGGAAAGGAGTAGATTGTTAAATTGATCAACATTTAAATTAATTGTGTAAATCTTGAACATCTTCTCCATATTCTTTCTTTTGTATCTTATTTATAAGTAAATTTTATTTTTAATTTACATTCAAGAAATTATCTGTGTACATCTGTGTAATTAGACAGGCATGGATTTATAGAATCAAACTGTTTTCCAGTTGCAAAAGAAACTGGGCAACATAACAGCATTTAATCCATTGGTCCCCAAACACAGTTCATTTCAGTTCAGTCGCTCAGTCATGTCTGACTCTTTGCGACCCCATGAATCGCAGCATGCCAGGCCTCCCTGTCCATCACCAACTCCCGGAGTCCACCCAAACCCATGTCCATTGAGTCGGTGATGCCATCCAACCACCTCATCCTCTGTCGTCCTCTTCTCCTCCTGCCCCCGATCTTTCCCAGCATCAGGGTCTTTTCAAATGAGTCAGTTCTTCGCATCAGGTGGCCAAAGTATTGGAATTTCAGCTTCAACATCAGTCCTTCCAATGAACATCCAGGACTGATCTCCTTTAGGATGGACTGGTTGGATTTCCTTGCAGTCCAAGGGACTCTCAAGAGTCTTCTCCAACACCACAGTTCAAAAGCATCAATTCTTCGGCACTCAGCTTTCTTCACCATCCAACTCTCACATCCATACATGACCACTGGAAAAACCGTAGCCTTGACTAGACGGACCTTTGCTGGCAAAGTAATGTCTCTGCTTTTTAATATGCTGTCTAGGTTGCTCATAACTTTCCTTCCAAGGAGTAAGCGTCTTTTAATTTTATGGCTGTAGACAAATACCCATCCTGACAAAGTGGCTTGTGACAAAAACAAACAAACAAACAAACAGACAAACAGGAAGTCCAAAGGGAATTCTTTTTCAGTCATTACTTCCTTACATGGAAAAAATATAAAATCAACAATATAAAGTCTACTTCTATAGAAAAGTGTAAGTTGTTGAAATCAGAACTCTGGGTGCTCTAATCAAAGTCAGTCCCCTTTTCTTTTAGAAGAAAAGTGGGCCGTCAAGATATTAGATTTCTTAGAGCACCAAAATAAGAATAAAATGTATTGCTATTAATCACTTATCTACTATATTGTGAGATGCTGGGTTAGGTGCTTTTCATACGTTTGCTCTTATACGCTTTGCAATATTTGTGTAAGATAGCTACCCTTCTATCCATTACATTTGCCAAAATAAGATAGAGAAGTTTAAGTAGCAAGAGCTTGGACTTTACATAGAAGAGTTCAAACTCAGAACTGCAAAAGCCTATTTCTTTCCCATTGCCTCATAGATGCTGAGTTATCGCCTCATCCACTGATCTTCCCATTTCCTCAGTTTCTCCATTTCATCTACATTTCCTTAGACTTAGGCAACAATCAAATTAGTGATATAACTTTATTTTGATATTTCATAATCCTCAACAGAATAATTAGTCTAGAAAACATAATTATACATAGTATGTAGTCCTTTTGTATGCCAGGCAAATTTTAGTGGATGACAACAAATAGTGTTAAATTTATAATTGCATGTTAAAATAATAATTGTGAAACATTTAGTAATTGTTAAACATTAACATTTAATGTTAAAATAATTTATAAATTTAAGGTGATGGATTATTTATTTAAGCTTCATATGTCATACAAAGTTCTGATAAAATGAAAGTATTAAGACAGTCTCCTGGAGTTTGTTGTAATATTATTTAATTTGTTGACATATTCTTAAGCTCAGTAAAGTAAAACTTCATTAATTTTTTCCTCAGGTATTCAAAGTAATGTGATATTTAAGGCAATTACCATTTTATAAGTGTTCATCATTTTTGTACTTCAAACAAATCAAGAAAATACCTTAATAGTTATTGAATATTCATAATGGGTAAAATGGTCTGTTAGAGGCTGTGAAGGACTTAAAACATGATAAAGCTTGTGCTTTGAAGAAATTTGTAATTTAATAAGAACAGTAAAGGTATCTATAGATGTTTCTCTCAAGTGAAATTAAGGAATTTTTTGTAGAAAAATATTAATATTGAAATTAGAGGTGTCACCTGTTAGCCAAATAGGAAGTCTGTGTCAGTTTATAATTATTATAAACCATTAAAGCAGACTTTACCTTATAATAGAGAATATTTCATTGGCTATTTAAAACAAATATGTTTTCCCATAAATAAATGGGTCTTTTTGTTTCCTTTTCCTCCTTTCCTTTCAGAAAGAATAATTCTATGGTTTAGAACCTAAGATCTGGAGCTAGACTGCTTTGCTTCTAGTCCTCTTTCAGAGCTTCTTACTGTGGGAACTTGGTTAAGTTACAGTAGTAGCTAGCATATAGGCTTCACTCAAGTCCCAGAGACTCAAAATGACAGTGACTAATTGGAATATTAAAAGTTTCTTTTCATAAGTCTATCTGGTACAGTGTTTGTTTTAGTTATATTACTGTCTATCATATAACTGCCTCAAAACTTTGGAGCTTAGAAAGAGGTGTCAGTGTGAGAGTCAGGAATTTGGGCAGGGCTCAGTGAGGAAGGCTCATCTCTGCTTCACATCCTATCAGCTAGGCTGGTGTGAGTGAGTCTCAGAAATCCAAGATGTCCTAGTGTCATTTGCCTAGTGCTTTTGTGCTGGCTGCAGTTATAGCCACTTGATTCTCCAACATGTGACCTATCTCTTTTTATGTGGTCTCTTATCATTTGGTAGTCTGTCATGAACTTATCGACGTGACCACTTGTCTTCCAAGAGAATGAATGCAGAGGCGGCAAGGCTTCTTCAGGTCCAGGTTGGAAGGTCACAGTGTCATTTCTACTCTATTCTGTTGGCTTAAGCAAGTCACAGGCTCAGCCCAGATTTAAACAGAAATTACCTCTTGCTGATAAGATGGCAAAATTATATTGCAAAAGTGCTTGCAAAATGGGAGGAATTATTGGGGCCATGTTTGGGAATAATCTATCAAAATGATCTGCTGTATAAGGTCTTCAGAAGCTCATACTGCTTTGCATGTTGCTCTGCTCTCTCTAGAGTGCTATCCCCTCTGTGTCTTCCCTGAAGACCACCACTGTTTTCTCATTTCATCCAAAAGAAAAGGAGAAAAATAGAAGTATATACATACCTTCATTCTTTTAATAGCACAGCCAAGGTTCAGATCTTACTTACAAGGGCTACCTAGTTAGAAGCCTTAAAGGAATTAAAGTCATGGTTCTGGATAGCCATAAGACCACCTAAAAAATGTGGATTTTATTTCCATGAGAGAAAATTGAAGAACAGGTATTAGGAGAGAGTTTATAGTTTCTGTGATAGTTATTTAATCTCTTTGACTCTCGACTTGTTTATGTGTGAAATGGGGATAAGTGTACTTTCTTAACAGGGCTGTTGTGAGGATTAAATGGACAATATGTGTGAGAACTTAGAACGGTGCTAGGGATAGATGTTAGATATCACCACTCTTTTAGTAAAAAGTAGCAGAATTCTTGCCACTTTCCAGGCACTGTTCTGGACTCTAAGCATAAGATATTTGTCTATACCTGGAAAATTAAAACTCTCCTAAGAAGACATAAACAAAAAATTTTAACCTGCAGTGAGTTACCTATAGGATAGAAACTTAAAGAGCCGTGGAAATGAATAGGAGTGGTACAGAAAAGTTAGAGGTTTCATAAAGGAGCTAACATTTAAGGTTGACCTTGAAAATTGAGTCAGAAATAGCTTATTTTCAGTCATTAAAGAGTGTGGATTTTGTAGAAAATAGTCAAGAGGTTGACTATCACTGAACTGTAGAAGTTGGATGGATTGTGAGAGATGAACCTGAAGAGTTAAGGTATGGTCAAATTGTGAAGCGCCTCAGATATGATACCCCTGAGTTTCGATATAACATAATATAACCTCTCTGAAGTCTCAATTTCCTCTGAATAGTGGGATGATAATAGCACATGATCATTGTGAGGATTAAGTGATAATATAAAGTGTTCAGCATAGTTTTCAAATGCACATTAAGTTCCTAATAAGCATTAGTTATTATTGTTATTATCATTATTATTAGAGGAGGAGGAAGAACCAAATTTAAAGTATCAATAGTTCTAAGGTGAGCTTAATTAGTATTCAAAAGAGTGACAGATGATGACAGTACTTGGTATTTCTCACCATTAATGAGATATGGAATTCAAAATGGATTAAAAAACAAGTATAGTATTAGAAATGTTGAGTTTGAGATACCTTCAAAATATACTGGGAACATTAGATGTGAAGAGTCAATTGAAAGTATTTATCTGGGATAAAGAGGAAAGGTCAGAGTTAGAAATAAAGAATTTCCAAATAATGGTAGCTCCCTCCTGGAAGAGGAATGAGTACAGTCATTTTGGAGAGTCAATAGAAAATAGGTCCAAGGAAAATTTGGAAAAGGTGATGCTTTCTTCAACTGGCCTCCAAAGATCCACTTTAGCCATGTGTATTGGGGCATACTGTGCTGTTAGCCTGAGAAGAACCAATTGACATTAGTTGTATTGGAAATATGCAGGCATATTCCCTGCCAGATATACTAAGGCTGCATCTCAACAGTGCACTTGGAATCAGGACATATTCTTTCCCACTGATTACACAGTTGGTTGAGGACTCCCAGAGGTAAAGCTTTCTGGTGAAGGACGAGAGAGTCACAGGGTCTTGGCCATTGTAATGATCTCCTAGAAACTTTCTTCACATCTATTATTGCATCCTTTTGAAACATTCACCTCACTGAAGCCTCACTGATTAGTTTAAAAACAAAGATCTGATTCTGGCTTAAAATCACTAAATGGTTTCCCATTATTCCAGGGACAAGGAAGAAAGTCTCTGCCTACCTCACTGTCATCTACTTACTTGCTTTTACACATCAACCAGGTGGACCTCTCTAACAATGATTATGCCATGCTGCTTCTGCCCAAGTTCTTCCCTCTGCATAGCACACTCCCACTGCTCTCTCCCTCTACCTGGGTAGCCTCAACAATTCATCTTTCTGAGTTCAGCTCAAGGCTCCCTTTCTCAAGAAAGCTTTCCCTGACCTGCCAGACCTGGTCGGGTTCTCTTGGTAGATGCTCCCATAAGATCTTTTATAGAGCATTTATTCTAATTTGAGGCTTCCCTGGTGGCTCAGATGGTAAAGCATCTGCCTGCAATGTGGGAGACCCGGGTTTGATCGCTGGATCAGGAAGATCCCCTGGAGAAGGAAATGACAACCCACTCCAGTACTCTTGCCTGGAAAATCCCATGGACAGAGGAGCCTGGTAGACTACAGTCCATGGGGTCGCAAAGAATCGGACACGACTGAGCAACTTCACTTTCTTTCACTTTCTATCCTAATTTGAGTAAAGTTTTGCTTGTGCAACAGTTTGATGACTCTTCACTACAACAAAAACTGAATTCTCCACAGCAAAAGAAAAAATCTGTCTTTTCTACTGGTGGGCTTGAATTCCTTCTGCCTCTACCTCCAACATAGAACAGATAGAGAAGGAGACATGGTATCAGAGAGAGTTTCAAAACAACAGCTTTATTGTTGCTAAATCTTGATTAGAGAATTCAGCCTAATAGGAATCCTGATCAGGCTTCCTATTCATTCTCTCAGAATGGAACGTATTAGTTTGGTGCAAAAGTAATTGCAGTTTTTGGGTTTTTGAACGTTGCTGTTTGATACTGAAATATATGCTAAAATAAATGTAGTTAGATTTATGTTATACATAACTGTGTGTACATAATACATATTACTGCTTGTTTCTTGCTTTATATCTTTTTTCTAATGACATTACTTGCTATTTATTTGATATTTATTTTAGACTAGGGAAATGATGTTAGACAAAAAGCAAATTTGAGCTATTTTCTTATTCATGGGCTGTAAAACAGCAGACAACTCGCAACATTGACAGTGCATTTGGCCCAGGAACTGCTAACAAACATACAGTGCAGTGGTGATTCCAGAAGGTTTGCAAAGAGGATGAGAGCCTTGAAGATGAGAAGCTCATTGGCTGGCCATGTTTGACAATGACCAACTGAGAGGATCATAGAAGCTGATCCTCTAATAACAACATGAGAAGTTGCTGAAGAACTCAATGTTGACCATTCTACGGCTGTTCAACATTTGAAGCAAATTGGAAAGATGAAAAAGCTTGAAAAATGGATGCCTCATGAATTAACTGAAAATCAAAAGATTGTCACTTTGAAGTGTCATCTTCTGTGCAACAACAACAGACCATTTCTCAATTGGTTGTGACGTGTGATAAAAAGTGGATTTTATGACAACCAGCGATGACTAGCTCAGTGGTTGGACTGAGAAGAAGCTCCAAAGCACTTCCCAAAGCCTAACTTGCACCAAAAAAATGGTCATGGTCACTGTTTGTTGGTCTACTACCCGTCTGATCTGCTACAGGTTTCTGAATCCCTGTGAAATCATTACATCTGAGAAGTATGATCAGCACATCGATGAGATGCACCAAAAACTGCAAGGCCTGCAGCTGGCATTGGTCAATAGAAAGGGCCCATTTCTTCTCCAGGACAATGCCCTACTGCAGGTCGCCCAACCAACGCTTCAAAAGTTGAACGAATTGGGCCACGAAGTTATACCTTTTCCACCATATTCACTGACTTCTTGCCAACTGACTACTACTTCTTCAAGCATCTCAACAACCTTTTGCAGGGGAAATGCTTCACGATGATCAGGAGGCAAAAATGCTTTCCAAGAGTTCATCGAATCCCAAAGCATGGACTTTTATGCTACAGGAATAAACAAGTTTATTTCTTGTTGGCAAAAACGTATGGTTCATATTTTGATTAATAAAGATGTGTTTGAGCCTAGTTATGATTTAAAATTCAAGGTCCAAAACTGTAATTACTTTTTCACCAACCTAATATTTGCTGAAAATTAGAAGAAAGGGATAACCACAGGCCTCTTCTTTATCCTGGTACCTACAAGAGCACCGCATTTAGAATAGTGCTTTCAAGGCATTGCTTGTTGCCGTTTGCTTTTTTTTTTTTAACCAATGTCTTATTATTTCAGATAAATATTTCTAACACCCCTAATCAAGTGCAAAATAATTAGTTCTCATTAATTTCCTTTATGCTACTTTCCCTGAGCAGAACACACAATATAATATTAAGGTTTCTTAAAGGTTTTACTTCGGCTTCACAGGTGGCTTATCGGTAAAGAAATCTGTCTGCCAAACAGGAGACATGAGTTTGATCTCTGGGTCAGGAAGATCCCCTAGAGAAGGAAATGACAACTCACTCCAGTATTCTTGCTTGGATAATCCCATGGACAAAGGAACCTGGTGGGCTACAGTCCACGGGGTTGCAAAACAGTCAGAAAAAACGTAATGATTAAATAACAACAGCAAACATTTTAGTACAAACAGCAGAGGGGAAAGTTACAGGAGGTAAAATGATTCTCTCCAATACCTCCTACTTTGTTTTTTTAAGCTTTTTTTTTTCTCCATACTTTATATTGAAGAGCAAAAGCACAAAAGCATACTAAAAGTGGGATTTGTTTACCCAAGGCAGAATGTTCTAAAACAGGAAAAATAGATTCAGGTTACTCTAAGTCATATAAATCCTAAAAACTATTTCAGGAAGGCTTTACCTAGACCACACGGTATTGTGTAGGGAGCCACAGAGCATTACCATTTGAAGCAAAGGGAAGAAACAACACTTTGGTCTTCCCTTTTTCACTTTTGCCGATTTTACCTTTAAAGATGACATGCTGACTCAAATTAATGGCTAACAAATAGGGCACATGCTGGAAAAAAATGCTGGTCCCAGGTAGCAATTAGTTGGCAGGCACAAGAAGAAAAAAGAAAGATAATTTCCAGAAGTATTTGGGGACCAGAGACCTTAGGCTTTTTTCTGAGTGTTTATATATCAGGACATTTGTGTATTAGAGACTTTATTTATTAGGTAACATTTAAAGTTCTTTAAATTTTTCATATTGCAAAATATGTACTTAACTGTTGAAATACTTGAAAAATGAAGAAAAATGTAATAATGAAAGTATTAATCATACATAATCATATCTCCCATATCTTCTTCCAAATGCGGCTTCTGACTTTACATTTAATGTGATTAAAGTAGATTGTGGAGAGCATAATCTTATCAGGGAAATTATTCTGAGGGACAGTTTTATTAGTCTTCTGTAACATGTTATAAAAGTAGTTATTTTCACAGGTAGTTAATTGTGTGTTAATTTAACTCCCAAAAAGTTAAATGTTGTATAAACATAGATGAAGAAAGTATGAATATTTTAAAGCGTCGGGTATCCACTATTTTAAGTGATTCCTTCTCAGTTCTGTTTGTTCATTTTATTCATTTATTCAGTGAATTCCTTGCTTATTTGTTTTATTAAGAATATTGTTCACGTGGGCTTGAACACACCTGCATTTTGAGGAATAGAGTGATTTCATGCAAAATTATGTTAATCTTCAAACGTTTCATTAGAGAGTTGGATATTTGGTTAAAAAATATGGTCTTTCCTTGCAGAATTATGTTCTCTTTCCACCCTGACATACTGCACAGTAAAATACTCATGTAATTTCATTGCAAGCCAGATTATAGTACATGCATCAATTCTCAGTTGTTAAGAATTCCTTCTCTCAATTGAATACACATTATTGCTATTTGGGAAATAGTTAGAAATCAGATTTAAACTTCTGTATAACTTTTTAATAGGACTGGGGTAGATTTTGACTAGTATTATAAAGGTGTGTTCTTTGCTAAATGTTGAACAACAAGATATTAGCTAAGATGTAAGCATGCAAGAAAAGTTAAAACGCAATGAACACACAAAACTTTTACCGGGTGAGGAGAAAAGGGTTCCAAACTTTTTACAATGCATGAAAATATTCACGGTAAAAACAAAAAAGGTTCTTGTTAATTATTATAAAATGCTTCATTTCTTAATAAAATCCTGGCATAGTTTCTTAGGTGGCAGACCAGGTGAACTAGGTAATTTAAAATGTATTTGTTGACATAGTGCTATTGAAAAAATAGAGAACCAGAGAAAGAGAATTAGAGCACTACTGGAACAACAGAATGTTTTGCATTCAGAAATATCTATCACAATATAATTGCTTCTTGCCAATATTCTATTCCAACTGTATTTTAAACATTTACCTTAAGGTTTTAATCATAGACTTCCCAATATTAAATGCTCATATTTTCATATGTAGCTTGACAGAGAAAGGTGCAAGACTAATGCCATTAATATACAAAGTCAGTTAAAATAAGATTTGACAAAAGTTTTGCTGGTTATTCAAATCTCCTAGGTCATATTCATTTCACTTTAATTTCCTTGAAAGGTTTTCCTTTACCTGTGAGGGCAAATGTCCTTCTGACACTCGTACCAGGTTTGGCAGGTGGCCTCCATTACCCAATGCAGAATTATAAAATAAGCCTCACCATTAAGCTAATTGTGACCACACATTTCAATCCTGTTGTATTTCTGTGGAAATGATTTAAAATGGCAGTTTGTGCCATCTGAAAATTTACTATTTAATTGACAAGGAAGTCACCTCGCTCATTTTTTTTCCTCCTTGAGAGTTTTGCAATTTAAAATCACAGACCTTCTTTGAAAGTACGGTTATTGAAATTTTAAACTTCTAGGAGGTTAAAACTGAATGACCCTGATAGCTCCTTGGCACTACTTTGGAGTTTTCTAATCATATCTTTCTTGCTGTTTTTTTTTTTAAGGCAATTTAGACTTATTGTGACTAGAAGGAATTCTAATAATCACATTCCAGGATTCCACAAATTTGATAAACAAATTTGTGGATTTCACAAATTTGATAAAAACAAGTGTTAGAGAAGGAAAGGAGATCATCATATTTCTTGAATTTCATCCTAGGTAATACCTTGTTATTTTTCTCCTTCCCAAGCTTCTTAAGAAGCTAATATTTAGATTTTGAGAACTTAATAGCCTAGAGAAAAAGTAGTAAGAAAGCAAATATTGGAAATATATAAAGTACTAGATTCATCAAAGTAAAATAGATAGAAGTTGTCAGTGATTATATTTAATTGCTTGTGAAAGTGAAAGTTGCTCAGTAGTGTCCAACTCTTTTGGACCATACAGTCCATGGTATTCTCCAGGCCAGAATACTGGAGTGGGTAGCCTATCCCTTCTCCAGCGGATCTTCCCAACCCAGGAACTGAACCGGGGTCTGTTGCATTGCAGGTGGATTCTTTACCAACTGAGCTATCAGGGTCTTTAAGAACAAATTCTGCCATAGAGCCTGGAGGACTACACTCAAGAAGAATCAGTAAAATAAAATGTAAAACAAAAAAGTTAGAACCTTGAGCATTATAAATGAGAGTAAGAGAGTTGAAATCAATAAAAAAATATGAATAGAGCACCACAATCATTGTTAAATTTGACTTTGTCTTAAATTTAATATACCCTCTGCCTATGACCAGCTTTTTCTGCTTGATATGATAGACATTTTCTACCTCATAACAGCTTCCCTGGTGGCTCAGCGGTAAAGAATCCACTTATAATGCAGACTGCTTGCTTGCAATGCAGGATTCAGCGGTTCACGCTCTAGATTGGGAAGATGCCCTGGAGAAGGAAATGGCAACCCACTCCAGTATTCTTGTCTGGGAAATCCCAAGGACAAAGAAGCCTAGAGGACTACCGTCCATAGCATCGCAAGAGTTGGACATGACTTAGCAACTAACCAACCACCACCTCATAACAGCTTCAGTGAATACGATAATATTTACCTAAAGCTCTTCATTTTAGTACATTCTGATAGAAGAGGGATATTATTCCAGAGTGAAATTCATTCAATTAGTTTTATGGCAATCCAAGCAATGTGACCCATTTATACAGCTTTCTAAGAAGTAGCCTTGGAATTTCTGGGGGAAGGAATGGACTGTTTCTCTCAACAGAGTTCTAGATGAGAGTTGACCCCCAAACATGTGAGCATTGAAAGTGAAAGTGTTAGTCACTCAGTTGTGTCCAACTCTTTGTGATCCCATGGACTTTAGCCCACCAGGCTTCCCTGTCCATGGAATTCTCCAAGCAAGAATCCTAGAGTGAGTAGCTGTGTCCTTCTCCAGGAGATCTACCCAAAAGAAGGATCAAACCTGGGTCTCCCATACTGCAGGCAGATTCTTTAGCATCTGAGCCACCAGGGAAGCCCATGTGAGCTTTAACTAGGTCCTAAAGAACTGTCATGCTGACTAGTGACCAAATATGGATCCTATGCCTAGAGTTCAAATAGGGCAGACTTTAATATTGGGAACCTTTTGTAAGAATTAACGTGCTAACTAAGAATCCCTTTTTTTTTTCTTCCAAAAAAAGAGTACTGGAAAAGTAGGACTTTTCACAGGAAACTACTTTCTCAAGAAAGAGCATGTGAACAAATTGCTGATCAGTTCCCCATTGTGTCCAAATACTGTATGACAGGATAATGATGATTTGATCTTGACGAAATTTCAAAGCAGACCATAGAATATCAAATAAGATTTAAACCATGAAAAACTTCTTCATTTATGACAAGAAAAATGCATAAGAAGTTCAAACAAGAGTTAGTGACAATTAAAGGGTTTTCTGTGGCCTAAGTATTACGACATAATTACATGATAGATACAATAAATTAAAATTTAAAAGTTGAAGAAAGCATGTAGTATACTTAGTTTGAACAGTAGAGTTTATTACAAGTGGAAGAGGCAGAGAATAATGGTCATTATCATATGAAAATGAAATGTGACAGACTTTATGAAGATTAGCACTCCTGGAATGTCACTGTCAAACACCACCTGCTGGGTAGGTGACACATTGCATAGATAGGTGGTGCTCAGGAGAGGTTCTGGAATTTGCTTATAAGAAATTACCTAAGATTTGAATTGATGGTATTAAATCAGGTCATCATAAACCTAGCTCTCCCATTTTTTTTTTTAAATATATTGGTAGTTTGCAGGCCAAATCTTCATCTACTTTTGTTTAGCCCCCCATAATTTTTAAATTGCATTTCAACATTTAAGAGTCTGGCTTCACTAGAAAATGTGAAGCTCTGGCAACACTAAGCCCACATTTCCATGTGGCAGCATGTCCCTTTAGCCTGGGCATGCATCTGCCAGTTTGCCACATTTTCCACCTTGCTTCTTCAGTGGGTTAAACATCTGCTTAGCCTGGGTGAACATCTTGATTAAGACTTTTGGTTCAGATATTTTTCTAGGGGTTTTTCTCAAGAGATTATATCTATATGAATACCAGAGAAATATTCAAATGAAAAAGAGAGCTGTGATTATATAGTCTTTGAGTGGCACTGGTGTCTTTCACTATTTGTGTACTCCCCACAAGAGAACAGGGTATACCCTTTTATTCACCATGGCATCTGCAGAACCTGGCACAGTGCCTACCTTGCTTCAAAGGATTGATAAATGTTTCTATGACTAAAGATAGTAATGGAATGGGCCACGGATACTAATTTAACATATTTCTCTTTAAAATATTCTTCATCTTAGAAGTTAATTCACTTTAAGTTAGAAGTTAATTCTTCATTAGCCATAAAAAAGTTGGCTTTTGTCCATCACTAACCAGGTGTTTGAAGAATTATCAGTTGACCTTGTTATAAACTGAGCAAATATTCAGTTCTCAAATATCCACATGAAACTGGTTGTTTGGAATGTAAGAAATCAAAATGATGTCATTTCTAGTTTGAGCTCAAATGTAGACTATAGAAAGAACTGACATATATGGTCATTCTAAAATAAAATAAATATATTAACTGCATTAATTATGAATATATTATTTATAACTTATTTATGTCAAAGGAAAATTTGTTGTCAAAATCCTTGATACAGTGCCAGATACAAAGTGAGAATTCCTCTATTTGTTCAGTGTGCCTGAATCTCACAAAGTTCAAGGAGGAGAAGAAGATTCTCAGAGAGTGAAATTCTGCCAGCAGAGTTTTTCAACAAATACAGTGGAGAAGAGGATTTGGGCCAACATGGAAGATTAAAAATAGTGTTGAGATCCATTTGGAAAGCCAAAGTCAAATAAGCCAAAATGGGAGATGGGAGGAGTGCCAGAATGAAGGGTCCAGAAGTCACACACAATTAACATGAACTTGTGAAACCAGAAACCTAGGAACCAGAGTGATACAGATAGAACTGACAACAAATGATGAAGTATTTAAAGTACTAGTGACAACAATCTTTTACCTTTCTAGCTTTCTTTTGGGAAATGAATAGGTCATGGCACACGGATGGCATAATTAGTTTTAAATGGATAGAAGCAGAAAGACCTTTTGGAGTAAACAAATAACTAACTCTGTGAAGCAGACTCCATGAACCCTTGTCAGAGTAAAACAATTTTGAGTAAAACAATTTGAACTGCATTTCAACAGTGAAGATTTTCTGATAGAATGCAAATGATAGAATTCTTTCCTTTGGCTCATTTTCTGGGCTTCTTTCTACTTCAGCCCACACAATGATCTCCATACTTCCTCAGGCTTTCTTCTTATAGTATTCTCAAACCCTGCATCTTCATATCACCAACCCAAACAACAAGAGGAATTTGTATCCTAGCATTCCAAGAAGTCATTCTGGACCAGGTGCCTGCCCTTGAACTAGTCGTTGTAGCCAGTTGAATGGCTTGTGCTGATTGCCTGAGGCCCACTTCCAGGCCCAATTCTAACTAATTACAGATGCATGGTGTGTGTGTGCATGCTAAGTTACTCCAGTCATGTCTGACTCTGTGCAATGCTATGAACTGTAGCCTGCCAGGCTGCTCTGTACATGGGGATTCTCCAGGCAAGAATAGAGTAGGTTGCCATTTCCTCCTCCAGGGGATCTTCCTGGCCAGTGATAGAACACATGTCTCTTATGTCTCCTGCATTGGCAGGTGGGTTCTTTACCACTAGTGCCACCTGGGAAGCCCATATAGATGCACGGAGGACAAGATAAACTGACTGGCTTAAGATAACCAGTGCCTACCTGTGGAGGCTAGTGTAGAGTCAGTCTAATCCAAACCGAGAGGTTGAGAAGTTAGGGTACTTTAAAGAAGGAATTAAAGAATGTATTCTAGTGAGGAATATTAACCAGTAAATATCCACTATATAAAGAGCTCAGCATAGTCATTATAGTTGTAGTAGTTGTTATTGTCCAATCACTAAGTTGTGTCCAAATCTTTGCAACCTAGTGGACTTCAGCGTGCCAGGCTCCTCTGTCCTTCCCTCTTTCCTGGAGTTTGCTCTAATTCATGTCCATTGAGTTAGTGATGCTATCTAACCATTGCACGCTCTGCCACTCTCCTCTTTTGTCTCCAGTCTTTCTCAGCATCAGGGTCTTTTCCAATGAGTCCGTTCTTTGCATCAGGTGGCCAAAGTATTGGAGTTTCAGCCTCAACATCAGTCCTTCCAATGAATATTCAGGACTGATTTCCTTTAGGATTGATGGGTTTGATTTCCTTGCAGTCCAAGGGACTCTCAAGAGACTACAACACCGCAGTTCAAAAGCACAAATGCTTTGACACTTAGCTTTCTTTATAGTCTAGTTCTTTCATCCATAGATGACTACTGGAAAAACCATAGCTTTGACTAGATGGACCTTTGTTGGTAAAGTATTGTCTCTGCTTTTCAGTGTGCTGTCTGGGTTTGTCATAGCTTTTCTTCCAAGAAGCAAGTATCTTTTAATTTCAAGGCTGCAGTCACCCTCCACAGTGATTTTGGAACCCAAGAAAATAAAGTCTGTCACTATCTCCATTGTTTCCCCATCTATTTGCTATGAAGTGATGGGACCAGATGCCATGATCTTAGTTTTTTAATTCTGAGTTTTAAGCCAGCTTTTTCACTCTCCTCTTTCATCTTCATCAAGAGGCTCTTTAGTCAGCCTTCCCTTTCTGTCATTAGTTCAGTTCAGTTCAGTCGCTCAGTCGTGTCCAACTCTTTGTGACCCCATGAACTCCAGCATGCCAGGCCTCTCTGTCCATCACCAACTCCCGGAGTCCACCCAAACCCATGTCCATCGAGTTGGTGATGCCATCCAGCCATCTCATCCTCTGTCATCCCCTTCTCCTCCTGCCCTCAATCTTTCCCAGTATCAGGGTCTTTTCAAATGAGTCAGTTCTTCGCATCAGGTGGCCAAAGTATTGGAGTTTCAGCTTCAACATCAGTCCTTCCAATGAACATCCGGGACTGATCTCCTTTAGGATGGACTGGTTGGATCTCCTTGCAGTCCAAGGGACTCTCAAGAGTCTTCTCCAACACCACAGTTCAAAAGCATCAATTCTTCAGCACTCAGTTTTCTTTATAGTCCAACTCTCACACCCATACATGACTACTGGAAAAACCATAGCCTTGACTAGACAGAACTTTGTTAGCAAAGTAATGTCTCTGCTTTTTCATATGCTATCTATGGTGGTCATAACTTTCCTTCCAAGGAGTAAGCGTCTTTTAATTTCATGGCTGCAATCACCATCTGCAGTGATTTTGGAGCCCAGAAAAATAAAGTCAGCCACTGTTTCCACGGTTTCCCCATCTATTTGCCATGAAGTGATGGGACCAGATGCCATGATCTTAGTTTTCTGATCGTTGAGCTTTAAGCCAACTTTTTCACTCTCCACTTTCACTTTCATCAAGAGGCTCTTTAGTTCTTCTTCACTTTCTGCCATAAGGGTGGTGTTATCTGCGTATCTGAGGTTATTGATATTTCTCCCAGCAATCTTGATTCCAGTTTGTGCTTCCTCCAGCCCAGTGTTTCTCGTGATGTACTCTGGATATAAGTTAAATAAGCAGGGTGACAATATACAGCCTTGATGTACTCGTTTTCCTATTTGTAACCAGTCTGTTGTTCCATGTCTATTTCTAACTGTTGCTTCCTGACCTGCATATAGGTTTCTCATGAGGCAGGTCAGGTGGTCTGGTATTCCCATCTCTTTCAGAATTTTCCGTAGTTTATTGTGATCCACACAGTCAAAGGCTTTGGCATAGTCAATAAAGCAGAAATAGATGTTTTTCTGGTACTCTCTTGCTTTTTCGATGATCCATCGGATGTTCTGTCATTAGGGTGGTATCATTTGCATATCTGAGGTTATTGATATTCCAGCTTGAACTTCATCCTGCCCATAATTGTGCATGATGTACTCTACATATAAGTTAAATAAGCAGGGTGACAATATACAGCCTTGATGTACTCCTTTCTCAATTTTTAACCAGCCCATTATTGCATGTCCAGTTCTAACTGTTGCTTCTTGACATGCATACAAGTTTCTCAGGAAGCAGGTAAGGTTGTCTGGTAGTCACATCTCTAAGAATTTTCTACAGTTTGTTTTGATCCACACAGTCAAAGGCTTTAGTGTAGTCAGTATAGCAGAATTTAATGATTTTTTGCAATTCCCTTGGTTTTTTTTTTTTTTTTTTTAATGATTAATGAATGTCGGCAATTTGATCTCTGGTTCCTCTGCCTTTTCTAAATCCAGCTTGTACCTCTGGAAGTTTTCAGTTCACATACTGTTGAAGCCTAGCTTGAAGGATTTTTGAACATTACCTTGCCAGCATGTGAAATTAGCACAATTGTGTGGTAGTTTGAACATTCTTTGGCATTGCCCTTCTTTGGGATTGGAATGAAAACTGACCTTTTCCAGTCCTATGGTACGCTGACTTTTCCAGATTTGCTGACATATTGAGTGCAGCACTTTTAACAGCATCATCTTTTAGGTTTTGAAATAGCTCAGCTGGAATTCTATCACCTCCACCATCTTTGTTTGTAGTAATGCCTAATGTCCACTGGTCCTTACAATACAGCTGCCTCTAGGTAAATGACCACACCATCATGCTTATCTGGGTCATTAAGACCTTTTTTGTACAGTTCTTCATGTATTCTTGCCACCTCTTCTTAATCTCTTCTGCTTTCATTAGATCCTTACCATTTTTATCCTTTATTGTGCCCATGTTTGCATGAAATATTCCCTTAATATCTCCAATTTTCTTGAAAAGACCTGTAGTCTTTCACATTCTATTGTTTTCCTCTATTTTTGTGCATTATTCATTTAAGAAAGCTTTCTTATCTCTCTGTGCTATTTTTGGAACTCTGCATTCAGATGGATATATCTTTCCTTTTTCCTTTGCCTTTCACTTCTTTCTCAGCTATTTCTAAGGCCTCCTCAGACAACCGTTTTGCCTTATTGCAATACTTTTTTGGGGGGATGATTTGGTCACTTCCTCCTATATGTTATGAACCTCCATCCATAGTTCTTCAAACACTCTATCAGATCAAATCCCTTAAATCTATTTGTCATTTCCACTATATAATCATAAGGAATTTGATTTAGGTCATACCTGAATGCATGTTAGTCACTCAGTTGTGTCCGATTCTTTGTGATCCCATGGACTGCAGCTCGCTAGGCTCTTCTGTCCATGAAAATTCTCCAGGCAAGAATACTGGAGTGGATTGCCATGTCCTCCTCCAGGGCATCTTCCCAACCCAAGGATCGAACCCAGATCTCCTGCATTTCAGGCAGATACCTGAATGGCCTAGTGGTTTTTCTCTACTTTCTTCAATTTATGTCTGAATTTTGCAATAAGGAGTTCATGATCTGAGCCACAGTCAGCTCCTGGTCTTGCTTTTGCTGACTGTGTAGAGCTTCTCCATCTTTGGCCATAAAGAATATAATCAAATCAATATTGATCATCTGGTGAAGTCCATATGTAGAGTCCTCTCTTGTGTTGTTGAAGAGGATGTTTGCCATAACCACTGTGTTCTCTTGGAAAATCTCTGTTAGCCTTTTCCCCGCTTTATTTTGTACTCCAAAACCAAACTTGCCTGTTATTCCAGGTATTTTTTGACTTCTTCCTTTTGCATTCCAATCCCCTATGACAAAAAGGACATCTTTTTTTGGTGTTAGTTTTGAAAGGTCTTGTAAGTCTTCATAGAACTGTTCAACTTCAGCTTCTTTGGTGTTGGTGGTTGGGGCACAGACTTGGATTACTATGATGTTGAATGGTTTGCCTTGGAAGAGAACCGAGACCATTCTGTTATTTTTGAGATTACAGCCAAGTATTGCATTTCCGCAGAGAAGGCAATGGCACCCCACTCCAGTACTCTTGCCTGGAAAATCCCATGGACGGAGCCTGGTAGGCTGCAGTCCATGGGGTCGCTAAGGGTCGGACACGACTGAGCGACTTCACTTTCACTTTTCACTTTCATGCATCGGAGAAGGAAATGGCAAGCCACTCCAGTGTTCTTGCCTGGAGAATGCCAGGGACGGGGGAGCCTGGTGGGCTGCCGTCTATGGGGTTGCACAGAGTCGAGCACAACTGAAGTGACTTAGCAGCAGCAGCAGCAGCAGCATTGCATTTCCGACTCTTGTTGACTCTGAGGGCTACTCCATTTCTTCTAAGGAATTCTTGCCCACAGTAGTAAATATAATGGTCATCTGAATTAAATATGCCTATTCACATCCATTTTAGTTCGCTGATTCCTAAAATGTCGCTTTTCACTCTTACCATTTCCTGTTTGACCACGTCTAATTTCCCTTGATTCATAGCCCTAGCCTTCCATGTTTCTGTATGATATTGTTCTTTACTTGGACTGAATACTTTCAGCACCAGGTGCATCGCAGCTGGGCGTCATTTCCATTTTGGCTCAGCCTCTTCATTCTTTCTGGAGCCATTTCTCTGCCCTTCCCCAGTAGCATATTGGACACCTACTGACCTGGAAGACTCATCTTTAAGTGCCATATCTTTTTGCCTTTTGATACTGTTCATGTGTTTCTCAAAGCAAGAATGCTGAAATGGTTTGACATTCCCTTCTCCCATGGATCTTGTTTTGTCAGAACTCTCCACCATGACCCATTTGTCTTAAGTGACCCTGCACGTCATGGCTCATAGTTTGATTCAGTTACACAAGGCTGTGATCCATGTGATCATTTTGGTTAGTTTTCTGTGATTGTGTTTTTCATTCTGTCTGTACTGTGATGAATGAGGATAAGAGGCTTGTGCAAGCTTCCCAATGGGAGGGACTGTCTTATAGTAGCAACTTTTCTATAAATTTGTGATTATGGCAGCATTTTGCCAGGTTTTCTGTGAGAATTGAAATTGATGGTAGGCAAAATAGCCTTTCATTCAGTGCATTCGATTGAATGTTCATAATTTATAAAAAATGGCCAGACACCCACAGAGTAAAATGTACTATCACTTGAGTGGGTCAACTCAAAAGATACAGTAGTTCAGAAGAAGAAAGAAGTCACTTCTGATGAGTATGATTAAAATGACACCAAGGAGGTATGTTAAAATAGATTGTTGTAAGTGGAAAAAGAAGTTAGGGAAGTCCAGAAGACAGTAAAGACAGGAGCAGAAACGCGCCGGTTTGGGTTAGTATTGAAGGGTAAAGACTGGTGCAAGCATGAATGTTTCTACAGGGGAAAAGAGAAGTGTGCTTTAAAAGTAAACAAACAGAGCTTTAAATACCAGATTCTGAAGTCTGAATTCCATTTTTTAGGTAAAGAAGAAGCAATAAACTTTTATGGATAAAAGAGCCTCATATCAGAATATTTTATATGAATTTAAGGAGTCAGATTAGTAAAATAGGTTATTGCCAGTGTAATCAGATATGGCAAAGAAATGAGGTATAGATTTGGAGAGGAGAATTTATAATTCTGCAATTAGATAACCTGAAGACAACTATAAACTCTTTCAATGACTAAATAAAAAATATATTAAAATATCAAATACTTAGATTATAGTTTTTCTGTATATTGGCCAAAAGATAAAATGGGCAAGCAAGAATTATTAAAAGTGTAAAATAATTAAGAATAGCTAATAAATTTTGGATGGAGGTTTCAAAGCTTATGTGAGATTTTTCTGTTTGAAAAAAGAAGAGCACTAAATGAGAAGATTCTCATTTATTAATTCATTTATTCAGTCATCGTTTATTGAGTGTATATACCAGTCAGTATTCTAGGAATGAGGAGAATAATATTCAGTAATACATTAGCATACATCCTGCTTTCATGGAACATGAGAGGAGACATCAGATTTCCAATAAACATAGGAAAATCAGGCAATAACATTTAATATTTTCACATGATAGGAAAAAAAAAAAAAACATAAGTTCCAAAAAGGGAATGATGGAGGAGATATTTTGTATTAGGTTTTCAAGGAGGGCTTTATTGAGGAAGTGAAATTTAAGTGATCTGGATTGTAAGACTCCCTTCCTTTGAAGGAGTACTGCAAACAGAGAAGAGCTGTTAACATACCCAAAGACAGTCATGTAAGAAGGCAAATATGGCTAAAGCAGGGAGCAAGATAAACAAAGAATGATGATGAGATGTTGCTGGAGAGGTATGCATGGACCAAACCAAGGATTGTTGGTACATTGGAAGGCCATTGGAGATTTTTAGCAGGAGAAAAGAGACTTCATTTTCTTTACATTTTAAAGAGCGAAAGCATGGCGGTACTAACAATTGAAAGGTAATTGAGTAGACCAGACTATAGATAATGGTGGTTTAAACAAGGGTGGCTGAGAGGATGTGTAAGTGATTGAATTAGATATTTTGGAAGTTGAATTGAAATGATTTTTGAGTAGTTTCATGTAATAAATGAGAAGAGAAAATTCAAAAGTGAAGCTTAGCTTTTCTTTTCGAAAATATTTTTCTTGAGGAATTGGTTAGAGAGTGATTACGCTAACCAAGAGAGAAGAACGGGAGAGGAGAAGTTATAATAGATGTTCCTAAATATAGACTTTTATTTAAAATTAATATGTAATATAAAAGCATTTTAAATGAACAGCAAAGAGATTTTCAACAATAGTTTTGAGTAAATTGGCTATTTGCATTAAAAGTTATTATTTTCAAAAATATCGTGTCAAATTCTTATATTTCATTAAATGTGAAATTATAGTTAGGTAATATCAAACCAAAAATTGTGCAAATATTAATAAAGTCTTGGATTAGGAAAATGCTTTTTCAACAGATGAGAAATAAAAGGAACCACAAAGAGAAAAGGGGCTCAGATTACATAAAAATGGAATAAAAAGATATGAAAGTGTTAGTTGCTTAGTCATGTCCAACTCTTTGCAACTCCATGGACTGTAGCCCTTCATGCTCCTCTACCCATGTAATTCTCTAGGCAAAAATACTGGAGTAGGTAGCCATTCCTTCTCCAGGGGATCTTCCATACCCTGGGATCGAACCTTGGTCTCCTGCATTGGCAGGCAGATTCTTTACCATCTGAGCCATCAGGGAAGCTCAGGAAAGATACTTTGCAAAACATATATCAAAGCCAAGTGTCCTTGCTGCTAAGTCGCTTCAGTCGTGTCCGACTCTGTGCTACCCCAGAGACGGCAGCCTACTGGGCTCCTCCGTTCCTGTGATTCTCCAGGCAAGAACACTGGAGTGGGTTGCCATTTCCTTCTCCAGTACATTTAAGTGAAAAGTGAAAGTGAAGTCGCTCAGTCGTGTCTGACTCTACGCGAGCCTATGGACTAAAGCGTACTAGGCTCATGGACTGAAGCCTACCAGGTTCCTCCATCCATGGGATTTTCCAGGCAAGAGTACTGGAGTGGGATGCCATTTCCTTCTCCTTACTGGTTTATAAAACACACTTTATCATGTCAATGTATGGCAAAAACCACTACAATATTGTAAAGTAATTAGCCCCCAACTAAAATAAATAAATTTATTAAAATAAAAAATAAAAAAAATAAATAAAACACACTTTAAAATTCTTAAACAAAAATAGAAAAAGAAAAATAGAGAAAAAATGGGAACAATTGTCAAAAGAAAATATAACATGTTCAATGAAAATGAAAACGTTTGAACTTACTGGTAATTTTTTGGAGTAAACTACACACACCACTGGTATACCATTGCTTTATTAGCAGTTATTTTAAAGATACTAGTATTTTAAAGTGAGATGAACACTTGTAGTTATGAAATTCCTTGGTGGAGGGAAAGCATGGATTGCCATGTAAGAAAATAAAATTTGAATGGATTTGTAAAACTCCTCTAATTTCTTATTATTTGTCATTTATAGTAAAAATGAAATTCTCATTTCTCTAATTTTTTTTTTCTTTTTTTTTCCATTCTCATTTCTCTAACTTTTGAGGACTGAGAAGGTCCTCATGAATTAATTTTCCACATAAGTGAAATTGCTTTAAATATTAAAATATACTTTTTCTACAAGTATTTAAATGCAGTTTTTTTTTCTAGTTTCAGAAGTGGTACATACCTATTACTGTATATTCCAATATTTTGGAGGAATATTAAGTAAACAATGCAAATTTTTAATAATATTATTACTCAGAGAAAGCTTCTGTTAACATTTTGGTTAGGATACTTCCAGAAAGCTTGCCCTAAAACTTGCTTTTTAGAAGCAATAGTTTCTTCAATTGAGTTGCAAAGATTAGAGCCATAAAACTTTATGATTTCTAGTCCTCATCCCAATTCTTTTTCCCCTACCCAGTCACACTGTTTAATAATAACTTATTTTCTACCAGGCACCTTTCATTTATGAACCTAATTTAAGCTCCTGAACAATGCTGCTGGGTCAATATTATCATTCGCATATTAACAGTGGAGAAAACTGAGTCTCAGGATGATAATTATCTTGCAATTCAATGATATATTTTTAAGGTAGAGCTGAAGGCCAAGGTCAGGTCTCAGATTCCACAACCTTTGCCCTTCTCTCTTTCCTGTGCTGATCTCTCACCTGTGACTAGAGGCACAGCATTGCATACTTACAATTTAGCATTCAAAATGAAATCAAAGTGAATTGAATGTTATTTATAGCATACTTTAAAAAACACTATGTACAGTGTAGGTTTTTACTCTAAAAGGATACTAAAAAGGGAACAGAGAAAATGAAGAGAGGGAAAAAAGGGAAAGAAATAGAAATGAATGTCATCTCTATCATATAATTTCTAGAGGAAAGACTTAAATGTGATTAACTAATTAAACTTAGAAAAGAAATGGGAATACTGAAGAGTATTTTTAAAGGCGATAGTTCTGATACAACTGTCCTGGGTCATAAATTAATAGGGAGACAAAAATTAAAATTAAAATAGAATCATTTGAATACAGCTTGGTATTGTCAGGATGCTTTCAAGAGAAAGCATCTAGAGTCTCTACCCTTAAAGATATTTGCATAAAGAATACATATCTACCTATATTAAACAGTTTACTACCTATATTAAATAGTTTTCACAGATTTATGCTGAAGTCAGCATTAGACTTCATCAATTAACTAATCCAGTAAACAAATATTTATTGAGGACCTACTGTGTACCTGGCACTATGTATACTGGTGGGCACACGCTGACTCAGACTGCATAATTTGTTAAAATGTATTGAAGTCTAACGTCATTACAAAATCAGGGAAATGGTATCACTCAAATCCTATTGTCTATGAGATTTCATAGTCATTTAATGAGAAAGGGGCATCACTGTTCTTTATAGGTCTTACAACCTTTTATGAGTTAACAATCACCGTGCATCTACAAGAGACCCAAATATTTTTTACCGTGGAACCTACTCATTGAATACTATCTGGGGAAACTCGTGTTCTATGGAATAGCATGAGAAATGCTATGCTATTGTTACAAGAGTGGAGTTTACCCTTACATCTTTATTTACTTTGCAACTTTTTATTTTACATTAGAGTATAGTTTATTATCCATGTTGTGATAGTTTCAGAGATACAGGGAAGTCATTCAGTTATGCATATACATGTATCCTTTTTTCAAATTCTTTCCCCATTTAGATTGTTATATAATATGGAACAGAATTCTCTGTGTTATACAGTAGATCCTTTTTGGTTATCCATTTGAAATTTATCAGGGTTTTTTTTTTTTTTTTGTATTTTTAAGTTTGTGATTGATTATATGGCCTAAATGAAGCACAAATATAAATCCATAGAAAATACTGATAAAATATTCCTACATGCATGCATGCCAAGTCACTTCAGTGGTGTCTGACTCTTAGTGACCCCATGGACTGTAGCCTGCCAGGCTCCTCTGTCCATGGGATTCTCTAGGCAAGAATACTGGAGTGAGTTGCCATGCCCTCCTCCAGGGGATCTTCCCAACCCGGGGATTAAACCCGAATCTCTTATGCCTCCTGCATTGGTAGGTATGTTCTTTGCTAGTAGTGTCACCTGGGAAGCCCCAAATATTCCTAAGTGACAGGGAAATTATATGCCTTTAATGAAAAAGCCTGATAGAAGAGAGCCCTCTCTAGTCTCTCATTTTACGGTTAGTTCATTCAGCAGTTATAGCAGAATACTGTAAGCTGGGTGGCTTAAAAACAATAGAAATTTATTTCTTATGGTTCTGGAGGCCCAGAAGTCCAAGATCAAGGCACTGACATATCAGTTATCTGGTGAGATCTTACTTCCTCAATGTTGCCCATCTTCTCACTATAACCTCACATGGCTGAAGGGTTGAAGGAACTCTCTGAGCCTTTGTTTATAAGGGCACTAATCCCATTATGACAGCTCCACCTCCATGGCCTAATCCCCCAAAGGCCACATTTCTAAGTACCATCACATTGGGGGTTAGGATTTCAGTTTATGAAATTTCCCCCATGCTTCTCCCCGCCTTGGGGATCAGATACAATCAGACTATAATGCCAACCATACGTGCAAAAAGTAGCAGGAAGCATAAATGATAAGATTTGAAGTTTGTAGGGAAATTCTCCTGGGACCAGAATACTTCTTACTAACTGATATTGTTTAGGAATCAGCAACATCTGTGAGTTAAGAAGGACCCTTTTTCCTTTGCCCTCTTGTAAGATGTGGACAGTCATTGAGCTTGAAAGACCGTGTATATTCATTGTACTGTATTTAGCTTTATGCATGGAGGAGCCATTTGTAAATAAAGGAGATATAGTAGAGGCAAGGGTGACATTGAGTTGAGTAGAGAAAAAGGAGAAATGAATGGAGAGAGTGGTGCCAATAATTATTCCTTTACAAATTTTGTCAATATTTACTGAAGTTTTCCTAGAGAAATGCCACTATTTGGCAAATGTAAATAAAAACTTGGAAATAAGATTCAAGCAAGGAAAAATTGTATATTTTTAGTAAGTAAAAATTCAAAGTCAAAAGTTAATAAACTAAGGGAAAATGTTCTACTTTTTTAAAAGTATATGAAAAATTATTGTACAATAAATTCTAATTGGCTGCATAGCACTTTATTGAGTATTATCAGATCTTGGTTTTTGACAGAAGAAATTTTTTATTTATATATGAAGGCGTAAAATTCTATAAACAAACCTATTCATCTGAAGGTTTGTGTATGTTTTTAATCTGTGCAGCAGTGTTTTCTTAGAAATGAAGTATGTCAGTTGTTTCAGTGAAGAGGAATATACACACTTAAGAATCAAAATAATCTTTTTAAAATTAAGGTTTTGTCTGTTGTATAATAGGTAAACTACTGTGAAGTGTAGTTGTCTGTTTAACTTATATATTCTTTGATTTCCGTAGTTTAGCTAATTCAAATAAAATTTGTGAAGTTAAGCACTTTTAAGAAAAGGCATAGGAGAACCTAATTTAACCTAGAGTGTCTCTTTTATTCTTCTGTTATTCATTTGAAGTGCCCTATCAGCTTGAACTGACCAACTTCAGTCATTTTTACCCTTTTATTTTTTTTCTCTAATGTAAACTGAAATTCCCTGCTGTTCGTGGTATTTTAGTGTTTAGCATCATTTAATGAGCAGGTATCATTAAACTTAAAAGGTCCTTTTCTGTGTATCTCTGATTAGTTAGTGAAGGAACCAAAGAATTTCTCTTAATATATTTTGATGTTGGCCCATTTTACATTGAATTGCTTTTTGATGAAGTAGAAAATAATCATTTTGGTTAAAGTAGGGTGGAATCTGTCAAGTGAATATGTAGTCTACTGTTAAGTTGTAGAATATAAACTGTTTACAAGTGTTGTGATATATTGTCCCTTGTAAGTTTATATGTTTGGCTTCTAAATAATTTATTATACTTTACTTTGATTCTTTTCCTAAAAATTTATATAGATAATTAAACATGAATGCTTTAATATCAAGATCCCTATAATTCTTTTTATAAAAGCTGAAGGTTAGTGAATCTATAATATCAGAAATTGAAAGTCTTTAATGCTAAACTCATTTAATCAGTTTCACTCTACACTTAATTTGTTTCCTTTAAATTATAAGGAATAAACTTAAGTAGTAAAGAAATAGTATTCATTAGTTCCACAGTTCTCCTATTTGATGATTATATTCTACCTGACATTGCTGATATTTTATTGTAAGTTCTAATTTTGTTTTTAGGAATAAAAGAGTATATGTGAGGTAAATAGCATGGAAACAAAAGAGAGATTAAAATGCAAGCAAAGGTCAGATAATATGTAATAAGTTACAGATGTCATTGTAAGGTAAAGAGGTAAAAGATGTAATAGTGCTGCCTACTGGTGAGAAGTAGTAGTGTTTAAAGGGTAAGTGAAAATAGGTGTAGTTAACCAAATTGTAAGCAATTTACCTAGGTTTGTTATTATTTATAACTATGACCCAAAATATTCATTTCATTCATAGTAACAAAGTTTCTATGAGAGTAAAATTTCTTGTATGAGGCTTCTTTCTTTATGTATTTGAAGAATGTATTTAAATAGTGTGCTTACTGTCTAGCTGTCTCTCTTTATAATTGTATGATGCCTATACAGTTTGTCTTATGTGTGGCCCTTTTTTCATAACCTTGACTTTTAAAAATTTTCATAATTAGCATTTTCAAGGTATGTTTAGTTGAAAAATTAGACTTTGCAAGTGCAAGATAATTATAAATTTTAGTAAAAGACAGCTGTATATTTAGATAGTCCAGTGAGATCATGTGTTCACAGGAAGAAGTGTGATTTATATATGTAGCAATCAACATATTAGAAAAATGAAAATTAGAATGCTTCTAAGTTTTAGCAAATTAAAAATCGAGTGTATCTATATGTAGGGTTTATTTTTCCTATCTTCCTCTTAAAATAAGTTCAGAATTTTCTATATTAAAAAATAAGCATTTCTGGTAAAATTACTTTGGCATATATTTTATTTTTCAGCATACTAATTTCATTTATTTTCTGAAGAACAAATCAAAGTTACTTTTAACATTAATTCAACTGTAGGTGAAGTTTTTAATTTATAACTGGTTAGTTTAATATTTGCTGTGCAGTGTTTATATGGACATGACATGATAGATAGACTTAATTCAATGGGGTGATTTCACTATTCTGAATTTAATCCATATTGTACATATTTTAGCTTTATTTTCAGGTATGTATTATATAAGCCTTTTTAAAATACCATACAGCATAAAAAATAGTTGTTACACAATGAGGAGACTGGGTTTTTTTATGTATAACTGTCTCACTTATATAATGTCGTTTCCATTCTGAAAAAGAATTGAGTCAAAAGTAAATTGAAGAAAAAGAGAAAAGAAAAAGTAGTTTTCAAAACCCAGAACTTGATTTTACTTTCTAGAGGGAGGAAAAATACAGTCCATATTATCTCTTTCAAGGCATAAATATATTCCTTTTAAGTTTGATTCTTTCTTCCTTTTTTCCCCCTCATTCTCGTCCTCTCTTCCTCTCTCTCCCCTGTCTGCGTCTCTATCTTTAACTCTATCTGTAGGGTGTCTTTTCCTAGGTTAACTTGCATGAATATTACCATGATATTCTGGCCAAGTACAATTGGAAGCATTTATATATTATTTTTCAGAATTTTTATTTCTTGTTTCATTAACTTGTACAGAGAGAATAAGAAAGGGGAAAAATAAAGGAAATACAAGAAGAAAATGAGAAAATTAGGAAAGAGAATAAGAGAAAAGGTAAAGCTGATAGCACGTGAAGTGTAAATAAATCACATTACATTGTGTGCAAATTTTGTGTATCAAAGGGAGATAAAGTGTGAAAACTGTCTAAATGGGTGAGAAGTTGATATTTACATTTTTGAAATAGTTTTCACAATCTACAAAATAACTTTATAATAGTAAAATATTCCTGAAAAGTTTAGTGCTGTCTGAAAGATAAATAATTGGAATTACAATTTAACTTGCTTTAGTAATAGAATGATTAAGTATCAGACCACCATGAAGGTATTTTAGTGGCACAGAAAATAGCAATGCGGTTCCTACACTGAAATATAACAAACGGTTTTCCTGCGTGAAAGTCTCTTCCAGGTTTATAAAGTAAGTAACAGGGACAAAACACGGTGCCAGCAGTAGTCTGCACTGTGGTCTTTATCATCTGAGGTTCTTCACCTAAAAGTGCTGGAAATAGTTTTCACTAAAGGAATAAGAAGGATGCTTTACAGTGCTTTACAGTGAGAAGTGCTGAATTGCAAATATTTTATCATTCTTTTTTAACAATTTGAATAACCATATGTTAATACTTTCCCCTCAGCATCCAACAAGAAAAAGATAATTATATTTATGCACAGTGTTTTTCTAAAATATAAGTTCTTCTATATTTTATTTCCATGAGAATGTTTAAACTGTTTATTTTTTGACCTTTGTAGTTGTTTATTTATGATAGTTTGTAAAATATATCATGTATGTTTAGAGATTTATAAATTTATATAGAAAATCCTTAATATCTGGTAAAAATAGGTGGTCCCTTAAGACAACATTGTAGCATCATTCAGTAAAAACATATTTTCTTTATTCTCTTGTATCTTACTCCATTTTCATTACAGACATAGCTCCCCATGCACTATTTTAATTCTAACATATTTAAAAATGTACTTAAGAAGATATACAAAATAGTTTTAATTTTCAAATATGATAGCACTATTTTTCTTTCTGTTTTATACATTATAAAAGTGTAAAGCTGAATTTTCACTAATGTTTTATTTTGAAATTAAACCATCATAATGTGATTGAATTGCCTTATCTGCATACTTGTTTTCTTTATGAATTTTGAATTTATGAATTCACATTTGACATCAAATTACTTTTATTTTTCCTTTTTTATCATAAAAAAAGGCATCAGAAACATAATAAATATGTCATAACATAATTTGATTAGAAGGTTGGGATAATGCAATTTAAATTAAAATTTTTAACCCTTTTATTTTCTGTCCTTGATTATTTCTAGTCCAAATTTATGTAACACATAAATGCTATAATTTTTAAAAATCTTGAAGTGCAAAGCTCACCAATCTTCTAATATATATTTTGCGAATAACAGCAGTGTTCAAGTCCATGACCTCACACTAAGTAATATAGTGAAGGTGTGTCTTATTTTTTCACATCATTGGTGATCCCATATTTTAGGAAAAGTACTGTTAATTGCAAATCCAAAGTGACAAAATGAAAATTCATTTTGCATGGCCTACTTTAATACCTGTTACTTTTTCATTAACATATTGGTACTCTTTGGTTTTTCTTTTGCTGTAATCCTATAGTATTCTGTGTTTTCTTATTAATGAAATAATCCTTTAAATGTAAAGTTGAGCTATTTGTTTAGTTAGAGGAAAGTTAACTATTATTTGCTTAATTACCATTGATGTAGTACTTTGAGTACCTTATACTGGAACACTTTGACCATTAATTTAGATTTGGATCAATACTTCTTAGACTTTTCTTGGGAAATAATATTACCTTAAATGGATATTAATAGCAATTAAGTGTTTAAAAGTTGTTTAATGAACTACAGATTTTCACTAGATACCTATATTGCTCTCTGGATTTTGTCCTTAATACCAAATGGATCCTTCCTCTTTACATACTATGTGATATTATTTCTTACTTAACTCAGATCCAGGGATGGAGTAGATAGAATGCTAAGAAAGCTCACAAGGAGGACTTTCTATAGATATTTTACAATCTCATTTTTGTGTGAAGATCTTCCTGCATTGTCATAAAACAAAAATAGTTCCGTCTCATCTTTAAAGATGTATTTTTAAAAGTGAGTTACTTTCATAAATAATAAACTCAGTAGATTTTTACCCTTTTTCCATTTGGTTTCCATATGCGTATTTTAACTGAAAACTCTCTTCGATTTTCCAATACTAAGTGTTAACTGTCTGTGTTATCCTGTCAAGTTACTTCATTTTCCTCTGCCTCACTTTCCTCCACTGTAAAATAGGAGAGATAGTAGTATAGTACTTGCATCAAAGACTTATTATTAGGATTGCTTTCTAAATGATTTTTTCATTCTCCACTTTCCACTTTGTAATTTTCTTTTATATAATGGTCAAGGTTAACTTTCTCCAAAACATCTCTAATCTTATCAGTTTCAAACTTCGATAACATTTCTGTTACTCCCTATCACTTGTGGACTACAGTTCAGGTTTATCACATTCTAACTTGTATTCAATATAAGCTAGGTAAGATCTATATATTATCTGTATTAATTAATTGGAAGTTGCTGAAGCAGAGACTAAATTGTGTTTTACTATGAATTCCTCACCCACCTCTCTGTAACACTAACTAGTACTCTGTATGTATCAGAAGGTCTATAAAACAGTAGTTAAGGAAACAGTGAGGTGTAAGAGAAAGAATACAGGCATTTGATTTAGAAAGATGTATTTGAATACTGGATTAAATATAATTTCACCCTGAGCAACTTTACCTATCTGAGCCCTCCTCTAGGGGATCTTCCCAACCCAGGGATCAAACCCAGATCTCCCATCTTGCAGGCAGATTCTTTACCAGCTGAGCCACCAGGGAAGCCCAAGAACACTGGAGTGGGTAGCCTATCCCTTCTCCAGTGGATCTTCCCAACCCAGGAATCAAACTGGGGTCTCCTGCATTGCAGGCATATTCTTAACCAGTTGAGCTACCAGGGAAGCCACTATGAGTCACAGTTCCTTCAATTTGTGAAAAAAAGGGGAATAATTGTATCTACTTTTCAGACTGGGTACAAAGATGAGTAACACATATAAAACATTTGTTGTATGCCTGAATGTAGTAGATGCTTAATAAATATTTCCGTTTTTTTTTGCTTTACATCATAAAACATTTTTTTTTCTACTATTGACCATGTAAACTGTGGTGGTACATATGAGATTGATCATTGAAGGTGTGCTAGCAGAGTTCATATTTGAATAACAGCATAATTTTTTTTCTTGAGAAAATAGATTACTACTGTCTTTGGAAAAGATTTCCTGGCTACATTAGGCCCATTAATGTGTGGTTCCCTTGTTTGCATTTGTTACTTGTTCCCTGAAATAGCCCTCTCAACAGTACTGCCTGATAGTACTGCTGGATAGACAATAGAGGCAGCAATAGTCAAAAACAAAGATGATTGTCACCTTCATCTGTTAATAATTTGATTGAGTTATTCATTTAGACAAGTATTTGAAGGCTTTAACTATGCCCAGATCATGCTAGTAGATACCATATTAAACTGAAAACAGATTCCACTCTCAGTGAACTTGGGGAAGGAAGATGAAATATATACCCAGTGGGTATAAGATAAAAGGGACATGGATAAGGTATCAAGGTTGCATTTAGGTGCAACTGTGGAGCAAAACTCTGTCCTCTAAAGGAGAACTATATTCTCTATCTGGCTTTGGAGTTTGGATTACTACAGTGAGTAAGAATGCATGAAAACTGATGGAAAGAAAATTGGGATTATCCTTAAGCCTGTGTGTTTATTAAAATGCTGATTAAAATAAATAAATAACAATGAAATACCCTTACCCACCCAAGGATGATGAAAATATACACCTGTAATGTTCCTGACGATGAAAATATACACCTGTTACTCAGATTAGCCACATATTTCAAATAGCACAGAATTCTCTCTATAATTTATATTAACTTTTATGTAAGCTTAAAGAGAAGATAAGCCTGACACTCAAAATGTAGAGACTTGACCATTTTTGAAGAAAGGAGTTTCACAGTAGTGCTGTAGAGCAAAGCACGTAGCTCTCCCATGTTTCTGTTTGATTAAAATACGTATTTCTGCTTTTATCTGTTTGAAATGATGGCTGCAACTTGGTAAATGCCACTGATTTACTTTAGATTTTATTGTTACAGTGTAGCAGTTTTGATAGCACTGGGCATTTCTTCCTGTTAGTTTGTTCTGCAGCTTTCAAGAATGGTATTTAATCAGTGTCCTCGCTCATCCAATATGTCTCGCTTATAGATCCCTTTGCACTAGAGAGAACAACCAAGTCTAAAAGCTGACAGTTGTCCAGGACATTTACAGCTGATCATATCCAATTTGGGGGAAATTTGACCTTTCATTAATTTTTTGCATAATTATTTTTTGGGGAAAGGTAAGATAGGTTTTGATAGAGCTCATTGCAAGGTACATAGTAGGTACTCAATATGTTTAAAAAATAGATTTAAATAGAGAGAAATGTTTGTTATATTATTCCTTGAAGTGTGCTCATTTCAAATAAAATTATCAATGTCATAATAAAGTGGCATTGCTATCGGAATATCTCGTGTTCAAGGAACTAAAAGAGTTTAAAGATTTGCTCTTAGAAAGAAGAAATTTTAATAAGGAGAAAGAAAACACTACATTCTGGTTAGAAATCTATTTCTAAAACAACTACTCTTATCTTGGAAGATAGTTAAGATTTTTTGCTTAGTGGCATCCCCCTGATCACATCCCCTGTCATAGGGTTATAAAAAGAAAAGAGCTTTATTATGTGATGTAAGATAGTCAGAGTCTTTTATGTTAAGCAAAATATTATTGTGAAAACTAATATGCAGAGTGTAACATTTTCTTTA
>CM044312.1:59935000-59940000 GCA_024291935.2 Okapia johnstoni
TGGAAGAAATGACTCAAAGTGTACCGCCTATGCTGTGGGTCTTCCAATGGGAAGGCAAGAGGTGGGTCTGGTGAGGAGCAGTATTAAAGGGACATTTGGCACCCAAAAGATAGCCTGGAAGTAAAAAGTGCTGAGAGGGCAAGAGAATGAGGATCCGTGGGAGAGCTGCATTATGCTCAGGAAAAACAGCAAGGGATCCCAGGGAGTTGCTGTGGGCGGGAGACTGAAGATTGAAGTAAAGTAAGCTTGAGGGTTAAGGAAAGATATGTGGCAGGAAAGGTGAAAATGCCATCACAAGAGAAGTACATACTCAGAGCTCTCATTAGCCAGGGGATCAGTGAAGGCTATTGCAAGTAGTCCAGCCTTTGGGAATTTGACTGTAAGTGGACCCACTGCATGGAAGCTTGCAAGCTTGCACAACGCAATCACTAAGCTTTTTAAATAAAAAAAAGAGGGAGGTTTTGCCTGCTAGGCAGGTCTTTCTGTGTTCTTGGAGATCTAATTATTTCTTATTGCTTTAACACTTTTTACTATTAAATTCTCTATTTCCTATACTAAAATATTCCTGGACTCAAGAATTTGAAGCTACTTTTTTCTTTAGGCAAGGACAAAAAAAAATTGTGACAGAATATACCTGCTTATCAGGTGTCTTGTAAACTGTAAGCAGTATTTATTTTTGTATTAGTACCTCACTAACATTCTTTAGTTTTTAAGTCCTACTCTCACATATGTAAGATATAGAGATAGTTGGATACATTGCAAAAAATATTACGTTAAGTATTATAAAATGAAGGCCAACTAACTTTGTCAGGGGTTGCAGAATAACAGAATGAAATGAACTTTCCCCAAAACTCTCTTTCTCCTTTGTTTTTTAAAAATAAATACATGTCCTGGAAAGGACTGACTTAAACATTAAAATAATTGTAATGAATTAAACTAGCATTAAAATGTATAGACTTTAATAGAAAACATTATTTAGCATGCACTTGAAAAGTAAAACTTTGTATACATTTTCATCTGTTTGAGAACTAGATGCTACATATGGTAATTATAAGAATGTGTAAGAGTTATATGACTTAATATAAACCTTAATGTACAAATGTAATTTTGAAATATATATGGACATAATTAGTTCACCAAAATCATCAGTATTATCAAATACCTTCCAGTTATATTTGTGGATGAGGATTATTGAACTATAAGATGCAGAAGCATAATGTTGCAGTAAAATACATCTGTATAGCTCCCATTCTTTCAAATTTACTGCTATACTATATTTAAATGAAATAGCACAGAGATAAAGCAATTTTAGCATTTTATGCTCTTTTCATAGTGAAATATTTGTATTTTGTTGCTTGTGTTTTAAATCTTATCTTAATTATAATTCTGGAACAAAACATAACATACTAAGTTGCTGAATTAATTAATAGCTGATTGAAGTGAAAAGTAAGATTTTTATTTGTTCTACTCTTGTGTTTCTCAGATGTTTGTCATTCTTGAAGATCTTATTCTGTTTGCTAAAGGTAGTCATGATCATTATAAAAAAAAAAAAAGAATACCATGTTGAAATGCCCTACAACTTTGGATGTTTGGCATACTAACCTTTTGAATGAAAATTTGAATTTTTACTAATTAAATATTTTTTTTTCCCCAGAAAGGTGACCTTAATTTGTGCATAGTGTTTTAGGCATGTTGTTCAAACAAGTGAAAAGCAGTGGCAAATACTTTATACCCAACTTATTTTTCATTTACTTAAGGTTGTATCATTATTATAATAAAGATAGTATCACTCACTATAACACCAGATATCCTTCTCCAAATCATGTTTTAAAGGGCACCCTGTTTCAGTTTTTAAAAACTAAAAATATTCATGTACTTGTTCAATTTTTGTTCTTACACATTCAACTATGTCCTTCATATTTGGCATTTTGATTTATTAGGCAATCTTAGCATTAAAGACTTTTAGCAAAGCAGTGCTAGATTTCAAATGCACTGTGCATGGTATCTATGATGAATTAATTCCATCAGGGCAATAAAGTTATCATTATTTAAATGCTAGTTTCTTTCAGAAGTTTTACATCTTAGTCAAGCTTTCAAAATCAGTATTTAGCTCATATTTTGAAGTGAATATATGTGATTTCTTGTTACATATGTATATTTTCCCCATGCTTAACACTTCCTTATGTGAATCTGCATAAAAATATTTAGTAATATTTAATATTGATAACTTAAAATGATGGATAATTATTTAAGAATATATGATTACTCTTTAATCTTATGGTTCATTCTGTTAAATGCCATACTCAGAATCTTTAGGATTTAATGCATTTATTTGGTTAAATTATACACTGAAATAAACCAGAGGGTGGACATAAAATGTCTTTTATTGTCACTGTATATAATTTTGTTTAAGAAAAGTTCTTAAAAATAAATGGTTATGATTTTTTTTTTTTTAATATGCACTGTTGTTTATTCTTAGGTTTTTAGGAAGCCGTTTTTTTTCATCCATTTGTTTTGATTAAATGATAAGATGCCAAAAAAAAAAAAACAGGTTGAATAATGAAGTACCATGATTATAAGACGGAGTATCTGTGTATGTGAATAGGCAAGTGTGTGGGAAGTAGAGGTTATTTTTCCTTTCTTACCATCCTTGACATGTACAGTTAGATCTGCCTATTATCTATCTATCCATATCCACTCATACATACACATACATACACATACACACACAAGGTCGTGAAAGAGAAGAAGAAAGGGGAGAGATGCAGGGCAGATGAGAGAAAGGGAAAGGAAAGATGATAGAGAAGATCAGAGGGAAAAGGTTGAGTGAGCAACAAGGACCAATAGTGTCCCTGGTGGTGGTTGAGATAATACAGCTAACTGTACTTGCCCAGGTCAAGTTTCAAACTTCTCAACATTTTAGTGAATATGGAATAGGATACAAGCAGGTTTCTGTTATCGCTCTGGCAAATGTCTATCTCACATGTTTATACCAATGAAACCTATAACTCTTAAGAGGTAAAAATAAAACCAAGTCTAGCATTCAGTACTACCCTATCATAAAGTAAGGAGGACTAATTGAGCTATGTCTTTATATCCTGCTATTTGTACAAATAAAAGACTACATCTTGATGCAAAATAAACACAAAAGCACTGTTGTGACTATAACAGGGAGTCATATACTAATTTATATAATAAGTGGTTGTGCACGCTTTATTCAAGATTATGGCTGCAAGAAATGGCATGAATTGCTGGGTGTGTTTAATGCTGGATTATAGCAATTTGAAACATGTCAAACACATGGCTAATGCCTCATGCTTCACTCATTCTTGCGTAAACCTGCATAGCCACCATCCATTATACCCTTGGTAACAACACAATTCTGCAAGTAAATATTGTTACACTAAGTAACCTTTCAATTCAAGTTGTTTAGGAAGAGAAAATGCAATCTTGTGCAGTCAGTTCCAGTGTCAGTTTAATGTTTCAAAAGGGAAGTGGTGTAGAGAATAAGTATCTGTACAGTGACTTGCTTAAAAAAATAAAAGAAGGAAAGGGAAAGAAAGGGAAGCTTAATGCAGGGGAGAAAAGTAGAACTGTGTCATTTGAGTGCAAGATCGGAAGAGTTATTTTCTGATGTGGTGAAAAGTTGTGCATGATGAAAGATTTAAAGGTTTAACTAACAGTTCAGACAAACATTAAAACAGCAGCTTCCAACTTCACCTTTCCCTTTAATGGTCTGAAAATTATTTTCACTGATTTTTGTAAAATGTTTGTGGTAGGATTGAGAAGAATGAATAATTTAGTTTGGTATGTTTGGGATCACAAGCATATTCATTTTGAAAGACTACACTGAATTTGTAATTATTTAAAATATACTTTAAAAGGTAAACATCACCTCACCATTGTGCTGTAAATATTTCCTCTAGTGGAAAATAGGTGTAGAGATGTCATTAGGAGAAACTTAGTAAATACTGGAAAGCATATTCATTTTCCTTAAAGACACTTCTCCTTTATAGTGGGCATATCCTAAACTTTCTTCTTTAGGTCAAATGTATATAATGTTCATCTAATTGCACAGTTACTCTTCTTTTTGCATATTAATCTTGAGTTAGCTTCTGTTTTGTAGAGAAAAAAGTACTATCACTGTTATTGTTTTGGTTAAGCATGATTTTACAAACACTTAGATGATTGAACTTAAAATGTAAATCACATTTATACTCTAGGGCTTTATAAAGTCTAAAATTCCACAAGAGATAATAAAATCCTCTGGTTAATAGAAATTGAAAGTTATATAGGTCTTTTCTTCATAATTGTAATAAAAATTTAGGCACACGGTCTGCTTGTTGGTTATTCTTAATTATTTGATGGCTTTGATTATAGCACACGCAGAATTCTTTAATTCATTCTATTGGTCCTGACATTAACTACCCAAAGATGAGTATTAAATACTGTACCTGTCTGCTAGATTTGAGCATACAGTTGTTTTAAGTTTTACATCCTTGTGTTGCAGATTCTACCTAGAGAAAATAAGTATTTCAAATAGATTTAGATGACAAGGTAAAAACATACACACACATACACACTCCAGATGTATTATCGAAAGTAAAATTTAAATGCAATATGTAGAAGTTATATCTGTTTCTACAGTTGGAGAGGGCCCAAATTATAATTTTCATATAACTAGTAAAGGCAATCAGACCTTTTCTCTGAATATTTTAAACATCATGCATGTAAAATTTATGCCTAATTTGAATACTTATTAGCTGCCTAATCTCAGAAAAGAGTATTAGCTTTGTTTTTTTTTCCTTGTAAAATCCATCACTGTGTATCAGTTTTCATTTGTGTGATTTTTCTTTGTTAATGTTCAACATGATGTTTGACAAAGCCTATTTGTTCATAAATACATTTGGTTCAAAAGTAGTTAACTAAAGTTACAGCAGTTATTTCCTTTATGATTATGGGTTTTTATTGTTGTTGTTGCCTTCTTTAAAAAAAATCAG
>CM044312.1:59942500-59945000 GCA_024291935.2 Okapia johnstoni
TTGAACCTTGAAAAGTAAACAACTGCCCAATTAAGGTGCTATTTTAAGTAGTGTATCATTCTTTTTATGTGACAGATTCATTTTTCCTGATTTTGTTTGTCAGTGAAATATTATTTTCAACCAAAGACTAGCCACTCCATTCTTCACTGATTCAAATCTGTTGAAACAGTGACAGAGAACATACAGATTTCAAAGCAAATACTTATATTAGGCCAGAATGAGTATAGCTTTTTGAGAATAAGATTATGTCTGTTTTAAAATTAAGGTGATTTTTTTAAAGCTCTGGATTACACTCAGACTGAACATGAAAAGATTACTAAAATGAACATATAATGAAATATTGAAAATTGTTTTAAATTAATTGTTATATCATTTACATTTTTAAGTTGGTATATAATAAGAAAGAATGCAGCTCAATAGTTAAAGCAAATGGCCACACTAGAGTAAAATTGAATAGAATCATTATTTTAAATAACAGCCTTTAAAAGTTATCTTAGAGTATATGTACTGAGTAATATCTTAACCTTTAGGTATTGTTCTCAAGAATAATCTTTTAAAAGCACTAGATATAGGCCTTTGAATAGACTCCCTATTATTTGAGAATAATGTCTCTCTTAATAGACAACAGTTATTAGGAAGATAGTTTTTATTTTGTTTTGAAATATTTTGTTTTCACTATCATAAGGTTTAAATGCCTACTAAAGTTTCAAGGTTAGCCTATCTTATATGTTATTTCAAATAAATGCAAGTTTCAGGATAGCCCTTTTCTCCCTTCAGTATATTTATAGGAAATATCATGCTAACAGAATGCTATAATATTCCTACTGACTCCCTTAAGTCAGAGTCCTAAGAATTTATAACCAAATTCTATTTTGTCTGAGAATACATTAAGTTGCATTTATAAAGGCAAGTAGAAATAGCAATTGAAGATTAACCTTATGGTTAATTGCAAAGAAATAATCTTGCCCCTCAAAACTTTGATTAGATTTTTCTTAAAAGAAAACAGAGTAAAATCATGGCTTTACTTTATAGTACTCTGGAGACATTTTATGATAAAGTCTGCAAGGTGTGTTTATAATTGGAGTTTGAAGTTTACTTTGTTCTACAGTTTGTGTATATAAATCTTAAACAAAAGTAAATACAAAAAGTTATGTCTTTCAGATAACATAGAAGTGTAGTCATGTATTGGCGTGTTTGTGGAGTGCCTTCTAGAAGTGATTTAACACAATGGGTATAGTAGGTGTCTACAAAAGACACTTCAAAAAGTTGTCTACAGAAGATATGTAATAATTAAATAAATAAACATGCAAAAGCCTTTGTAAATGTCTTTTCTCGTAGATGTGTTTTAAATACATTATATAGTTAGATACTTAATGTTATTGAATTTTTGTCCATCCAAGAGTGTGTTTTCTATTGGGCCTTTAAGTTCATTAAGGGTTGAAAGATATTTTTTGTAAAATAAATGCAGTTACTGCTTTTAATTCTAACATATTCAATACATTTCAGAAAAAAACCAGCTATGTGGAAATAATTAAACATCTCATGAGAAGCGAAATAAATTTACAAATGTATTTTTACGTGGTATTATTTAATTATACAGTTTGAACAAAGAATTAAATTACTTCTTTAAAGTATAATGGGCTAATCATTTTTGGCTAAGGTCTCTTATTTAGAAATAAAATTTAGGAGGCAGTGAGTGATATAAATAAAATGGATTTTTGTTTGCCATGAACTTCTGGGAGAATATGGTCTGTTTTGAGAACAGAATGTTTACCTTTATTTTTATGGCTTTTGTATTTTTATAGAGGTAAGCAGTTTGAATTAAATCAGGCATGTATTTAGGAAGAAAGGTTAATGTTTGGAATATATTGTAACAAACACTTAATGATAAATGGATTGGCGGAATAAAAAGGCTTGATAAATTATAGCTAGTATTTTTTCCAAGCATTTCATTTATTAATATTGAAATATTTTTGAGAGCTGGAATATCTTCTTTAAGTTTTAATATTGTATTATAATGGATATGTTCATCGGAGACACGTCTTTGTTGATATGCTTTGCTGTTTTATATTCACTGAAAAATCAGTAATAAAAAAGCTTTCTCCTAATGACTTACTATTTCTCCCATTCTTTTCTAATCTTCTAAAATTAGTACTAAATACCAGAATGTATAATATATGGAGGTAACATATTTCAAATGTTGTTTCAGATTAACTACACTGAGAAATTATTCTGCATTAGATGTAGAATTTTATTTTGATATTAGGTTTGCACAACTAATTGTTTGTGTCACTAAGGTCAAAATAGTTGCTAAAAAACTTGATTGCTTTACAGGGTAGATTTGAGCTTGCATTTTGAGCATTCATTAAGTCAGATAATCTTTCTGAATGTTTTATGAGATTGTGCTGCTTTGAAGGTGTTTCAGGTGATGATGTTTGAAAATATCTGGTCAGTACTTTCTTACCGTCAGTTCCTTTATCCCTACTGTTCAAAACAGTCT
>CM044312.1:59950000-60047500 GCA_024291935.2 Okapia johnstoni
TGTTGAGGGCATGATGCACTTCATAATTTAACCAGCAACTGCATTGAAGAGGGTCCTGTGGGGCTGTATCAAGTTTCCCATTGATTTAATGGTGCGTATATATTACTGGATTTTTTCATTTTATGTGGTGATCCTCACATGATGACATCTTTACTATGTAGTTTTTAAATGCACACATTCTTATTTATACATTTATGTGGTTGAAGATAAGCGGTAGCAAAAGTAAATTACTGTTCAAGATCATTACAAGTGACTTCATAAACAACAATTACAGTGTTTTTTTTTTTAGTATTTCTTTTCAGCTCATACTAAAACCTAAGTAATGTAGGGTAATTGCTTTTATGTACTATATTAGAAAAACAAACAATGCAAAAGCAAGATACCATGTGAAATGCTTCATGATAGATTTAGGTGATGATTACCATTAGGAAAAATGATTATAATGTGGTTTTCTAATTTTTAAAAAAATATATTTTCCCACTTATTAAATTATGTGCTGATAATAGAAATTTTAATGAATAAAATTTCACATGCATGTTGTACCTGCTTTAAATCAGCACTTCCAAATCATTCTATGTGACTTTAGCACTAAATCTGTATTTTTTCCTACTTTGTATTATTTGTGTAGAGAGAGATGGAGGGTTTAGTAAAGACAATTTATGGTAAAATTTTGATCATATATAATTTTATTAAGTAATTTTTCTTATAGTGGAGCAGTCTGTTTTGTTAAGGAAAAAATAAGACATGTAAAAAACAGCTTCTCGATAAATAAAACCTATTTAATTGGTATTTTCAAATTTTGATGCCTTCCACAAGTATATATTTTCTGTCCCAAAGATTCTGTAAAAAGTTCCTGGAATGGTTTTCTGATGTATGTGCTCAATCATTAGAAATTAAGTATAACATTATTATTAATAAAATACAGAGGTCATTCTTTTCAATTAACATGTACCCTTTGAAGAAAAAGCTTTCTTTGAAAAAAAAAAGCTACCCTTTGAAATTTTTCATGGCCCATGAGCAATTCACTCCCTCTCCTCATTACAATGTCCAAAATGTCTCACCTCATATACAAACAGCTCCACTCTATAACTGAATAAACGCTCCCTTAATGTTCTCCTCACCGAAATTGCCTTAAGTTGAGCTGTGTATACAGAATTCCAAAATCAGTATCTATTCATTCACTAGTTTTGATAAATAAGAACCAGTTTCTTTTCACTAATTGTTGAAAAAGCTGATGAAAATATTTCCTAGCTTTCAGTATAGAAGACATTCATGCTGTGACAGTAGATGCACCGTGAGGGCTCAGAGAAGAGGAGGGAGTGATTCAGCCAGCCTAGCTTGTCAAGGAAGATTTTAGGAAGGGTATTTTAATTGGTTCATGAAGATAAAGGTGGGATCAATGGGAAGAGGAAGGGGAGGAGGAATTCTGTGTAGAAGGAAACAGGTACACAAAGACAGGAAGCTGTGAAAAAGCACAGAATATTGGGGACCATTCAGTATTTTGATATACCTCATGCAAAGAGTAGATAGGCAAGATCTAATTCTGGAGGACCTTGTTCATTATACCCAGAAGTCTTCACTTTTATTCTTAGGTGTTAAACAGCCATTGAAGATTTTTTCAGTTAGAAACTGAAAAAATGGCAGATATATATTTTAGAAATACAACTTTGTCACAATGTGGCCTAGGTATAGGCAGTGCAAAAGAAGAAAAGGAAACAAATTTAAGAAACAGAGTCAATAATACTTCAATTGGGTATGATCTATGAAGCACTGGGAAGAATTAAAAAGAATAACTTGGGTTTTGAAAAATGAAAATTAAACTACTTGAGTTCAGTATTGATTAATAGCTAGGAGGTCTTGGGCTAATCACTTAACCTAAGACTCATTTTTTTTTTTATGAACTAGAAGGAAAAAATAACTAATAGGATTATTTTAGGAGTTAATAAAATTATGCTTATAAAATGTTTAGCACATTAGTTTATTCAAAAAATATTTATTGAGTGCCTACTATGTACTAGGAACTTTGCTAGCAGATAAAATATCCAGCAGAAACTGATATCAGATACTTATCTTTATGAAACTCACTATCTAGGGGGATATAGACATCAATTTAATAATCACATACATAAATATAAAATTGCGACTGTGACATTCAAAGGAGATATGAAAGTTTCTTTGAGAGCATAAAATATAGACAGCAATGGCAGTAAGGTGGTCAACAAAGAATTTGAGTGAGTAGAAGTTAATTGGATAAAAAATAGGAGCGAAGAGGGTATTTTTGTACTCAGTCAAATAACAAATATATACACAAATAATAGTTATTAGAAAATACAGATGCATTATTTCTGATTAGCTTTAGCTTATTTTATTCCTATACCCTTGTAGCAAGAATTGATACATTAGTAGGGTAACATCTACAAATGGTCCTTATGTTTTGACTGATAATTGGAAGAAAACTGGTTTTATGAAAGCATACTTATTCATTATTCACATTGCAGTGTTATGCAATGTCTTTAATTTATTGACCATTTTGATTGATCATTTATCTCTTAAATAATATTCACTGCTCATGGGTGAAGATATTGTGGTCACTTTTCAGTGTTTATTGATACATATTATATTGTTATTAGAAGTGGATTGTGTGTGATTCTGAATGTCTCTTTGTTTTCATCCATATTTCCTAAATCCTGTGTTATTATGAGATGCAGAATATGGCATTAAAATATACCTTTGAATCTTCTTAAAATATTTGTATTATTGGGGCAGCAAGTTTTTGCCATAGTCCACCCACTGTGTGTGCTGGAGTTCACTTAGATGACCATTACATTTTTTAATAGTTTATTATTACTACGGAAACATTACTTCTCCTCCTTTGTTAAGAAATCTTATCTGGCAACAGCTAGTCGCAGTTCTTTCATGAAGTCTTCCAACAAGACATCTTGTATAATATGAGGATAAAGATAGACCCTACTTCACAGGACTATTGTGAGGATTACGTGACTTTAATAGATTAAAAGAGTGTCATATATGGTGGTGTTGTTTAGTCACTAAGTCGTGTCTGACTCTTTGCAACCCCACGGACTCTACCCTCCAGACTCCTTTATTCATGGGATTTCTTAGGTAAGAATACTGGACTGGGTTGCCATTTCCTACCCCAGGGGATCTTCCCAACCCAGGGACTGAGCCAGAATCTCTTGCGTCTCCTACACTGGCAGGCAGATTCTTTACCCCTGAGCCAAGTGTTCAATAAAAATTAGCTGTAAGAATTACAGGTCAGTTATGGGTCAATTACAGTTAACCCTTGAGCAACACATAGGTAATCCACCTGTAACTTGTAGTCAGCCCTCCATCCCTGCAGTAGCTCCAAATCCTGGGATTCAACCAATCATGGATTGTGTAGTACTGTAATATTTACTATCGACACATATCTATCTATGAATGGACCTGCATAGTTGAAACCCATGTTGTTCAAGGGTCAACTGTATCTTCATGTAACAAAAGACTTTTCTTTTATACAATCCTTACATTAAGTATGCAAGTACCCTGATCAAACTGCTCGAAAGAAGAGGAATAGTTCCCTTAACACCTCACTCTATGTCCAGGTCTGCTCTGGTAGAGCCTCTGCTATTCTATAGATACTGTAGACCTACTCAGTTCAATTAGTAGTTGGCTCAGTTCATTAGCTGTAGACCTGCTCAGTCAATGACCAATCACATAATGTTATTGAGGACCTAAAAGTGGCTATTCTGAAATAACATGTGCTATAAATGTAAAATACACACTGGATTTAGAAGACTTATTACAAAAGGAAGAATGCAAAATATCTCACTAAGAATTTTAATACTGATCACATGCTAAAATGATAATATTTTGGAATATATTGGGTTAAAATAAATAAAATATAAAAATAAATTTCACGTTTAAAAATCCTTTTAACATGGCTACAACTGCATTTAAATTGCATATGTGGTTCAGATTATATTCACATTACATTTCTACTTGACATCACTAGTTTGCAAGGCCTTGGAAATGTTGGGCAGTGTAGCTTCATTTGGGCCTGGAATTAATTCTCTTATTCTAGTTACATATGGCTCTACCAGAAATGTTGTGTGCAACCGTAATCTAAGCCTCTGAAATGGCCCCAACTCAAATGTGTTTTGTGGAGTTTTCTATTCACATCTCCTGTAAAGCAAAAGGAAGGCCTCTTACAAGGTATTGATGTGTGTCACCAGGCAAGTGTCAGTGCTGTGTTTTAGTAATAGGGAATATTTTAGGAGGTTTTAAACTGTGATATTCATGTATCTGCTTAATTCAGAGGCCATACTATCCTATAAGTAAGTTAAGTAAGTAAGTGTTAGTCCCTCAGTCGTGCCCAATTCTTTGTGACCCCATGGACTGCAGCCCACCAGGCTCCTCTGTCCATGAGATTTTCCAGGCAAGGATACTGGAGTGGGTTGCCATTTCCTTCTCCAGAGGATCTTCCCAACCCAGGGATCGAACCCGGTCTCCTGCAGTGCAGGCAGATTCTTTACCGACTGAGCTACAAGGGAGCTGGATAAGCTCAAATAGAAAAAAAATAATAATTTGTCAAATAAACATATATTCATTTCTACAACTATTTTTGAAACAGAGGGGAGAATAAAAAGTGAATATGTGGATGTTTTGTTAGGATAACATCACTATGTAGAATTTTTTCCCACTTATGTTGTTTAACTGATTTCAAAGAGAAAGTTACTGACAAATAATTTGAATTTAAAAACTGTGCACACAGAACTAAATCTCTTTAAGACATGTCTTTATTATATCTAGATATTGCTCTCCATTATTCTGATCTTAGATGCCCAGTATAAAATATATAATACTTAATCATCAAGCACCCTTTGTAGCCTAGTCAGTTGTTCTACATTTAGTCCCAGAGTATTAAGACTAGCAAGTACAGCTTAACTTTAAAACACAAAAACAGGAGATGTCCATGTGACCTAAAGTAGAGATGTTGTTTGATTCCTCTTTTTAACATGAAAATAGTTGAAGAAATCTAAGATGTGAATATGTTATTTCAGTGAAAATAATATTTTTTAAAAGGCGTTACCTTTAAAAAGAGAAATTACCTTGGTAAAAATTAATATAGTCATTTTATGTATAAGGTCATAAAAATTAGGGGTCTATTGTCTTGCATTTAATTTTTCTTGTACCAGTATGACCATGGAAACATCAGTTTGTTTCTTTGGACCTCAGTTTTCTAGCATGCAAAACAAGTAGCTCAGATTGAAAAATCCTCTCCACCCCTTCAATATTCTAACATTTTATGATTCTACTATGTTGGAATCAACTTTTGCTGTTGTAAAGGTATTGCTGTCTTACTGTGTATACTAAGGCATATTATATAACTTTCCAAAGCTTCAGATTTTTTCACCTATAAAGAAACTACAGCTTTGTGTACTTTGGAGGGTGGAGCTTCATATGAATAGTTTTCAAACTGAGGTCTCTAGTTGCTGCTGCTGCTGCTGCTAAGTCACTTCAGTCGTGTCCGACTCTTCACGATCCCATGGACTGCAGCCTACCAGGCTCCTCCGTCCATGGGATTTTCCAGGCAAGAGTACTGGAGTGGGTTGCCATTGCCTTCTCCAGGTCTCTAGTTGACTAATCATTAATTCCAATTACTCGTGATGGAAAATACCACTCAAATGGCATGATTGTAGTATTTAAATTTAATGCGATACTATGATAACAGTAAATATTATTGTACTAGTTTTTAAATTATTACCAAATGTTATTTTGTAATACTAGCTTTTTAGTTTAACTTTGGTTAGAAATGTCCACTAAAGATTGTTGTTTTGTAGTAAATGAATCCTCTCACCTCCAAAACTGCCAGCACAGTTAGAAACTTGTCTTCAAATAATTATAATAAGGGAAACACACATTCATGTCTAGCAGTTTATATAATATTTTAAATACATTAATATAGTGTTCTGTTAAGTAGGTAGCTATTATTATCCCCATTTTACAGTTGAGTATCTTGATACTCAAAAACAACTGTCCAAAATCACATTAAGAGTCAGACTCAAAATCAAGCTTTCTAACCCTAAGTCCAATATCCTATCAAAGTCAGTACATTCTCATCATTATTTTTCATAGGAGATTTCATAATACTTAGATTATTAAGCCATTTGCTTACAATGCCTATAGTTTTTCTCAATACAGTTTCATCATTGTGATTAAGACATGTCTCCCTATGGAGGACACTATAGCACATGAATGAAGGCTTTAGATTTCATTTCTATAAAGCCAGCCTCTTCCACTGTTTTTATCATCAACTTCATAGTATGGAAATTACTTGTCCCTGAAATCCTTATCATGTGTTATTAAGTGCTTTCATAGTTTTAATGTTTTCGGCTAGTATTAGATATTTTATGTGATGAGGTATGTTTAGAGATCAGAAAATAACCATTTCAATTAATCTACTTTAAAGTATGGCTGATTTGTGTTGAGGTTTGACAGAAAACAACAAAATTCTGTAAAGCAATTATCCTTAAATAAAAAATTAAATTATAAAAGCTCTCATATGACTACATAATATTATATATACTTCAATTTGGTTTTATTTTTATATGGCTTTAAATAAGTGGTGCTCTAGGTAAAATTTAGAAATCCTTAACATAGAAACCATAATATTTATTAGTGAGTTTGCCATGCATCGTTCAGAGCTCTTACATAGCAATTAAGCTTGGTGGCCTACAATACACCAGTACTACCTAGTCTAACAAATAACAGTAATTGCTACAAACACAATTTATCAACGTTTGCAGTTGTTAGACGTGCTTGAAGAGCTTTGACTACCTGAAGTTCCCAAAGTTAAAATGTTTGAAATCACAGGTTGTCAGTCTTGTTGAATTATGTTCTCATTACAGAGTTATTATTTCAAGACACAGCCTAGTATGGTATAAAACTGAAGAGAATGATAATGTATATATATCTAATATATGTCAAACAACACTAAAAAATGTTGTTGTAGAAAAAGTGGCAACAAGTTGTAGTAGAAATTTTAAGTAACACCTCAACTATTAAAAAAAATTAATTTGAGAAGCAAAAAAGAATGGAAGAAGGTAAAAAAAGAAAGAAAGATGGAAGGGGTGAAGAAGTTCTACTGTGATCAATAATAATCTTAGAAAGCCTTAGAAGATTGGATCTTTGATTTTGAAAAATGTGAAGACAAGATATAGAGGCTTGGGCAAATTACTGCCCCAAAATAGCATCTATTATTTTATTTATCCCAACTCCAACCAGTATCCTGGCTTTTATCCATGTGTACATAAGCAGTAAAACTAATCTCTGTGATAGTTACAATAATGATTAAAGAACTGATATATGCACAGCTTAAATCTTAGCTCAAGAACCACCAACAATTGTTAAATAATCACAGATTTAAAGAAAATGGCTGTCATAAATTGAATCTCCATTATTATATATGCATATCTTTCAAATGTATTCTATCCAAGTAAAAAATGTTCCTCTAAAACTGTAATAACACAGAATATATAAGAAATGTACAACTCACTAATATAAGAGATAATCCAGATTAAAAATCAATAAAATATTTGGGTAGACATTTTAGAAAAAATATGAATGGGAAATAAACACATGAAAAGATGCTTGACATCATTAGTTGTTAGAGGAATGTAAATTATTACCAGTATTCTTCAATCACTAAATATTCACTAAAATTATTGTAATAAAGAAGACAAATAATAACAGCCATTAGCAGGAATAAGGAGAAACAAGGACCTGCATTCACTTCTGGTGCAGATGTGAAATGGTACAATCATTCTGGAAAACAGCTTGTCAGTTTCTTAAAAAGTTAAATATATATTTACTATATAACCCAGCAATTCCACTCTATTGTATTTATGTTAGAGGAAGAAAACGTACATACACATAGGCATTTATGCAGCTATCTATGTAGCAGTACCTGTCTCCTCAGAAACCTGTATGCAGGTCAAGAAGTGAAAGTTAGAACTCTGTTTGGAACAACTGATTGGTTCAGGATTGAGAAAGGAGTAGGACAGGGCTCTCTGCTCTCACCTATTTATTGAACCAATACAATGAGCACATCATGAGAAATGATGGACTGGATGTGTTATAAGCTGGAATCAAGATAGGTGGGAGAAACATCAACAGCCTCAGATATGTGGATGATACCACTCTAATGGCAGAAAGTGAAGAGGAACTACAGAGCCTCTTGATAAAGATGAAGGAGGAGAGTAAAAGAGCCGGCTTTAAATTAAATATTAAAAAAAACCTAAGATTATGGTATCCAGGTTCCATTACTTCATGACAAATAGAAGGGGAATGGTGGAAGTAGTGACCGATTTCCTCTTCTTGGGCTCTAAAATCACTGCAGACAGTGACTGCAGCCATGAAATCAGAAGACAGTTGCTTCTTGGCAGGAAAGCTATGACAAACCTAGACAGTGTGTTGAAAAGCAGACATTACTCTACTGACCAAGGTCCATAAAGTCAAGGCTGTGGTCTTCCCAGTGGTCACGTACAGTTGTGAGAGCTGGACGGTAAAGAAGACAGAGCGCCAAAGAATTGATGCCTTCAAACTGTGGTGCTGGAGAAGGACTCCAAAGGAGTCCTTTGGACAGGAAGGAGATCAAACCAGTCAATCTTAAGGGAAATCTACCCTGAATACTCATTGGAAGGACTGATGCTGAAGCTGAAGCTCCAGTATTTTGGTCACCTGATGCTTTTGAATTGTGGTGTTGGAGAAGACTCTTGAGAGTCCCTTGGACTGCAAGGAGATACAATCAATCCATCCTAAAAGAGATCAGTCCTGGGTGTTCATTGGAAGGACTGATGTTGAAGCTGAAACTCCAATACTTTGGCCACCTCATGCGAAGGGTTGACTCATTGGAAAAGACCCTAATGCTGGGTAGGATTGGGGGCGGGAGAAGGGGACGACAGAGGATGAGATGGTTGGATGGCATCACTGACTCGATGGACATGGGTTTGGGTAGACTCCGGGAGTTGGTGATGGACAGAGAGGCCTGGCGTGCTGCAATTCATGGGGACGCAAAGAGTCGGACACGACTGAGCGACTGAACTGAACTGAACTGATGCAAACAGCTGACTCATTGGAAAAGTCTCTGATGCTGGGAAAGATTGAGGGCAGAAAGAGAAGAGGGCTTCAGAGGATGAGATGGCTGAATGGCATCACTGATGCAAAGGATGTGAACTTGGGCAGACTTCGGGTAATGGTGAGGGACAGGGAGGCCTGACATGCTGCAGTCCATGGGGTCGCAAGGAGTTGGACATGAGTGGGTGACTGAACAATAACAACAATGTAGTGGCAGTATCTGTAACAACCAAAAGTTAAATCAGCTCAAATGTCCATTAACTGCTGAATGGATAAATACTACATAACCAGAATACTATTCAACAATAAAAAGGAATGAAATACTGACATATGCTGCAACACAAGTGGGACACAAAAACATTTTGCTAAGTGAAAGAAGCCAGATATTTTGTAATTCCATTTATATGAAATGTCCAGAAAAGGTAAATTGATAAAAGCAGAAATATTAGTGGTTGCCTGAGGCCAGAGGCAGGAAAGAGCTGTGACTGCAAATGGGCAAAAGGGAAATTTTGGACTGATGGAATGTTCTAAAATTGGATTGTGTAGTGATTTTACAGCTCTAAATTTTCTAAAAACACTGAGTTGTACACTTAAATTGTACTCTTAACTTGGGTTAATTTTATGGAATACACATTATACAGTTGTTTAACAAAAGAGGCTAAAAAACTGATGATACCACATAGTACTTTTTTTATGTCACTGGAACCAAAGTTGGAAATGGTACTGCTAGTACACATTGTAGTGACACTCTATGTGAGTGGCTTAAAGCAGAGTGAGGGCCTGAAACTCCAATTCTAAGTGTAAAGAATTCCAAGTAAGAATACCAGAGTAGCAAAGAACTTTGACAGTAGTCCTTTGGGTTCATTCCATGGTTCATACAAACACACATGTAGGTGAGACAATGAAATACATGTCATGTGACCAGTAAAGTACACACGCTGTCCAGTATTCTGAAACTTTTCAAAATGATTTCAGATAAATTGTGTCCTTTATGTATAAACAGTGAGTAGACAAAATATACATTGTTTCAACAAAATTTACAAGTAGTTATCATAGAGCTATAATAATAAAGGATAGGAAAGAATAAAATTAATGTTTTATGTCTAGTATCGAACATTTAAAAATTATGTTTTATGTATCCAGCTAGAATATAAGATGTTTTAGCGTGGCTCTCAAGCATATATCATCTACCTTTGTATTCTTAAAAGAACCTACTGTCACTATAAATCCAAGTGGCCAGTAGTTGTCCTATATATGATAGCTGTTGAATAGTGATTATTAAACACACAGGAGAAGCTCTGTGTGACTGACTCTGGCTCTCAGTTCAACGTTCTTTTGAAATCTAACAGGAGACAGATAAAGACTGAAAAACAGGAGTATTTAAGTGTTCATGGCTTAAGAGCTGGCAAAACATGAACTGAAACCCGATAATACTGTGTCACGTATTGCTGAAGCCTGGCTTGGAGAATTTTGAGCATTACTTTACTAGCGTGTGAGATGAGTGCAATTGTGCAGTAGTTTGAGCATTCTTTGGCATTGTCTTTCTTTGGGATTGGGATGAAAACTGACCTTTCCAGTCCTGTGGCCACTGCTGAGTTTTCCAAATTTGCTGGCATATTGCGTGCAGCACTTTCACAGCATCATCTTTTAGGATTTGAAATAGCTCAACTGGAATTCCATCACCTCCACTAGCTTTTTTCGTAGTGATGCTTCCTAAGGCCCACTTGACTTCACATTCCAGGATGTCTGGCTCTAGGTGAGTGATCACACCATCGTGATTATCTGGGTCGTGAAGATCTTTTTTGTACAGTTCTTCTGTGTATTCTTGGCACCTCTTCTTAATATCTTCTGCTTCTGTTAGGTCCATACCATTTCTGTCCTTTATCGAGCCCATCTTTGCATGAAATGTTCCCTTGGTATCTCTAATTTTCTTGAAGAGATCTCTAGTCTTTCCCATTCTGTTGTTTCCCTCTATTTCTTTGCATTTATCGCTGAGGAAGGGTTTCTTATCTCTCCTTGCTATTCTTTGGAACTCTGCATTCATATGGGAATATCTTTCCTTTTCTCCTTTGCTTTTTGCTTCTCTTCTTTTCACAGCTATTTGTAAGTCCTCCTCAGACAGCCATTTTGTTTTTTTGCATTTCTTTTCCATGGGGATGGTCTTGATCCCTGTCTTCTGTACAATGTCACGAACCTCCGCCCATAGTTCATCAGGCACTCTGTCTATCAGATCTAGTCCCTTAAATCTATTTCTCACTTCCACTGTTCTCCAAGCCAGGCTTCATCAATACGTGAACCGTGAACTTCCAGATGTTCAAGCTTGTTTTAGAAAAGGCAGAGGAACCAGAGATCGAATTGCCAACATCCGCTGGATCATCGAAAAAACAAGAGAGTCCCAGAAAAACATCTATTTCTGCTTCATTGACTATGCCAAAGCCTTTGACTGTGTGGATCACAATAAACTGTGGAAAATTCTGAAAGAGATGGGAATACCAGACTACCTGATCTACCTCTTGAGAAACCTGTATGCAGGTCAGGAAGCAACAGTTAGAACTAGACATGGAACAACAGACTGGCTCCATATAGGAAAAGGAGTACGTCAAGGCTGTATATTGTCATCCTGCTTATTTAACTTATATGCAGAGTACATCATGAGAAACGCTGGGCTGGAAGAAGCACAAGCTGGAATCAAGATTGCTGGGAGAAATATCAATAACCTCAGATATTCAGATGACACCACCCTTATGGCAGAATGTGAAGAGGAACTAAAAAGTCTCTTGGTGAAAATGAAAGTGGAGAGTGAAAAAGTTGGCTTAAAGCTCAAAGTTCAGAAAACTAAGATCATGGCATCTGGTCCCATCACTTCATGGAAAATAGATGGGGAATCAGTGGAAACAGTGGCTGACTTTATTTTTCTGGGCCCTAAAATCACTGCAGATGGTGACTGCAGCCATGAAATTAAAAGGTGCTTACTCCTTGGAAGGAAAGTTATAACCAACCTAGATAACATATTAAAAAGCAGAGACATTACTTGGCCAACAAAGGTCCATCTAGTCAAGGCTATGGTTTTAACAGTAGTCATGTATGGATGTGAGAGTTGGACCGTGAAGAAAGCTGAGCGCCGAAGAATTGATGCTTTTGAACTGTGGTGTTGGAGAAGACTCTTGAGAGCCCCTTGGACTGCAAGGAGATCCAACCAGTCCATCTTTAAGGAGATCAGTTCTGGTTGTTCATTGGAAGAACTGATGTTGAAGCTGAAACTCTAATACTTTGGCCACCTCATGTGAAGAGTTGACTCACTGGAAAAGACCCTAATGGTGGGAAGGATTGGGGGCAGGAGGAGAAGGGGACGACAGAGGATGAGATGGCTGGATGGCATCACCGACTCGATGGACATGAATTTTGGTAGACTCCAGGAGTTGATGATGAACAGAGAGGCCTGGTGTGCTGCGATTCATGGGGTTGCAAAGAGTCAGACATGACTGAGCCACTGAACTGAACTGAAACGAATACTGTGTCAAATTGAGCCTCTCAATTCTTTAAATCACCTCACCTTTATAGCCCTTGTTTATAAAGGTTCACTTACTGATATGCTGGACTCCTTTCAGTCGTGTTAATAATTTCTCCTCAAGATTGGCTCTACCAGTCTTTTCTCACTGGTACAACCTTGTTCACTGGTTACATGAATTATTTTGTAAAATGACTACAGTATCTTAATGCAGTCTTGCAAGCATGGACATCTCCAGGATGCATCAAACTATACTTAAATAAATTGCATGTACAATTCTGAACTAAGAACAAGTACTCAAAAACACATTTATAACTAGTAATTATAGAATTCTTATTTTTAAGGTTAATGACTTTATCTGTATATTTCAAGTTCTCTACAACTATTATTTTTATAATCAAGTTTTTTTATATATATATAACAATGAGAAAACTATGTTAATAGTGTTTATCTCTGGGTAACCAAATGAAAGATTTTTTTTTATTTAATCTATTTTTTAAATTCTACAATTACCATATATCTTTATTTTATAAAAAAATACACATAATTAAAAGAAGAAAATAGTTTATTCCTCTGGAAGCTCAATTAGCATATAGAACACAAATTTCCATTTTTTGGAGCCAGTGGCTCTTTTTTTTTTTTCTACTCAGCTATTTCAATTAATTTGAAAGCTCTTTTAGCTCACTCAAAACTGTAAGAATTGCTAAAATTTATACGTCATACATTTCTATTGCTATGAAAATCCCACCAACGGCATCTTTGGGGATCAAATATTATTTAGCTGACACTGCTGTACTTTGGATTATCTATGTACTTGTTAAGTAAGGCAAGCCTTTGGCATTTCTTAGAACTATTTGAAGAACTGAAGAAGCTTATTAAGAAAATGAGTTTGTGCTTTTTTATTCTCTGTAAATAATAAGAGATTTGCTGTAGGCGTCAAGCCTTGAAAGTGTTATGGTGACCCTTTTCTAAACAAGGCATAAATTGGCCTTCAACAGTATGTAACTTAGGATCAATTCCAACTTCACAATTCATTTCCTTTTATGTCTGTTTTAGTGTGTTGTGTTTCTAATTGAGAGCCAAATTTTGATTTTATTTAAAATCAAACAATGTAGACCAAAACGCTGAGCTGTTCTAAAACCAGAACTATGTTTTATGTCATACTTTGTGGGCTACCAGCTAGTTTTTAACTGTGTAAATGGTCTTCTAAATGACAGAAAAATTGCAGATTAGGTAGATTGAAATAAAGCATCAAAATAATACGCTCCAATTAATAGAAATGCAAATTATGTTGAAAATTTTGATAATAAAACAGTTTTTATAGTTTCCAGTTTAAGCTTTACATTATCATATGCTTATAAGATTATAATGTTTTATATTACCATGATCCTAGTGTTCTTAATGCTTACATATGTATTGTATCTATGTATTAGTAATTTTCAAAAAGTTTAAGACAGCACCTTCAGAAAACATACTCTATAAGTGCATAATACTCCATAAGGTTATTAAGAAATTTTTCCGCTGTAACCACTAATCAGCTCTACTACTCAGTTGTAGAGAAAGCTATATGTAAATGCAGTAGCCAATTTGCATTTAATTAGAAATTAATGAATTGTAATTAGAAATACATGTTTCATATTGTCCCATAATATATTCTAGAGTAAGTATCAATACATAATACAATGAATTTAACTTGATTTGGGGGCTTTTTTTCAAATTAAGAGGATTTAGATCATAAGTTTATTATTTCTCATAGCACTTTTAGCATCATTTGAAAACATTTTATTTCCAGATTTCTTCAGAGGATGTCGAAGAGTTTATAGACATTAATAATTTAATTGCAGTTTTAAGGCCCCTGCAAAACAAGATAAGAAATGTTGTTATATCATCAGGTCATTTGGTAAGATTCATATTTGCCTCTGAGGTACTTTTTGTAATATCATAATTAAATATACTGTATCTCTTTATCATTCATTTATTCAATGTTTATTGAGTATCTAGTAAATTTCTGACACTTAAGCTTACGTATAGACAGCAAATAAATCAGCAAAGATATCTTCACCCCTGGAATTCATAGCCTATTAATATTAAATATATGAAAATGAGTCTTTCCCTAAAAAAAAATAATAAGGATGGTAAATGGTAAAACTATGATGCCATGATTGGCAAAAAATAAAAAGCAACTAATTTCCATATAGCTCTTCTTAGTATCCTCTTTAAATTAAGCAAGATTAAGGTATTTCTCTTTAAAAATCACCTCCCACTCAGATACAAAAAAAAAAAACGTCCAAAGTAAAATAAAAATTGAATTAACAGCAGTGTTCTAATTTAATAATCTCATGATCCCTGTGATGTTTTTGGTTCACCTCTCTTTAGGTATCTTCCAGTCTGTCAGACTCACTACATCCCAGTGAAGTCATCATTCTGTCATCCAAATGACTTCTCTTCCATTGTTCCTGTTTCTTTAAATGGCACTGCAGTCCACTTCACTAATGAGGAAAAATATCTAAGATTTTTATCTCCTCTCTTGTCCACATTTTTTAAATTCAATCTATTGCCAGTTATTTCTAACTCTAGTTGATAAATATCTTTTGATTTTGTCTGTTTTCCATTTTCCTAATTGCCATCATCTATGCTACCTCCTCTTATCTAAGGGCATCAACACCTTTCCCATCTGGTTTTCCCTGTATAGCCAGATATTTCTGCAATCCAAGTTTGACCACGTCACTTCCCTTTTCTCCTGTTTCCCTTTAACACTTGTAATAAAAGTCCACCAGGCATGACGTGACTGGGGCTTCCCTAACCTACTTTTCTCCCAGTCTCATTCATCCCTTGGCTTGGACTATGTTCCCAGTGCCCCAGCCATACTTTACCTCTTTCTGCAGCCCCAGTTAACCAAGTTCTCTTTTGCCTTCCTCAAACCATTTGATAAACTGTTATCTGAATCACATGCATAACACGTTCAATTTTTCCTCCTGTCTTCCAGTCCTCTAACCCTTCACTCTTAGTAAGTAGAATTTCTACTCGTTTTTCAAATCTGAGATTTAAAGTCATTTAAAGGAGGTTGTTGACTTCCCAGATGGTGCTAGTGGTAAAGAACCCTCCTCCTGATGCAGGAGACATAAGAGACACAATTTTGATCCCTGGGTCAGGAAGATCCTCTGGAGGAGGGCATGGCAACCCACTCCAGTATTCTTGCCTGGAGAATCCTAAGTACAGAGGAGATTGGTGGGCTACAGTCCATAGGGTCACAAAGACTAGAAGATGATTGAAGCAGCTTATGTCTCTCTCTCTCTCTCTCTCTCTCTCTCACACACACACACACACACACACACACACACACACACACAGAGGAGGTTTTATCCATCTGCTTCACACCCACACACAAATACACACTCACCTTGAGTCTATTCCCACTTTTATGACATTTAGGATATATGATTATTTGTTTCATATCCATCTACTCTGATAAGGACCAAATCTGAATCCTAATATAAAAGAGTTTGCACACTATAGATGCACAATAAATTTTGTTCAATGCAAATGAAAGTATCTGAGAACTAGTTTAAAATTTTTCAGAGTGATTTCCAGCAGAGGAAGGAAAAAAATTAAAAAGGTAAATCTTCACAAAGGTTTTCATAAGAATGTATTTAATTTCTTCACTGTTTCTTATAGATTGAGTATTAAACACATTTTAAATAGGATCCTTACAATATCCATATATATATGTTGTGAACCTGAAGGGGAAAATTCCTTCAAAACCCATTATTGGTAATTTTATGGTTTGTATTTTAGTTGTAAAGGTTGTGGCATGGTGTAAGTAGCTGAGAAAAGCAGTCTCTGGCAAATGGAATGGTTAATAATGTAAAGAAAATAAAAATCTGATTTTAAAAATAACTACCAATATTAATAAAAATCCAAATGTAATTCTTGCAAATCTGGTAAATAAAGATGGGTTTTGAAGCTTAGACTTTATATCTCCTTTGATTCATGAGCTAATTTTCAAAGCTGAGTTATAGGCTTTAGTTTATATTGTACCTCAGGCACAGGCAGACTCACACAATAGCTGCACTTCAAGTGTCACTATAATATAGTAAATGTAATAAAATTACATTTAAATAACATAAAAAATCTAATTTAAACAGGGGAAAATGAAATTTAAAGTTGAAGTTAATGCCTTTTTCGGCTCCTGATGTTGTCCTTTCCTGCCACAGACCTATACTGGTGCCGCTAGCTTTTTCGTGTTAATATTTGGTAATACAGTATAGCTCTAGAGAAATATATAATTATTTAGCCACTCTACTCAAGATAAGAAATGATCATCTGACAACAGCCTTAAACAAGGTGGCATATATGTCATTTGTTAAGGATAAAATTGGCATTTAGTTACCACCAACGTATAAATTCCTGACTTATCCATGAAGTTATATTTTTTTTTTGAGGTGAATTATATTTTATAGCACACTGCCTGGACTGTTAAACTTTTAGAAGCAGAATGGGATAATTTTTTTTAAGTTGAGAATAACTGGAATAGAATATTTTTATCAATACTTATTTAAATATGAGAAAACTATAGTGACTTTTTTAAATAGAAAAATAGCAAGTTTAGTAGTCTCAGCAAGTGTTCTAGTAAAAAAGTGTTTTACTTTCTTTTTAACTTTTCACGCTCAAGTTTCCTCACTTATAATACGGAAATAATAATATTATTCTCACAGGAGTTGTGTGAGAACCAAATGAATTATTGTATATAAACATGTACAACATTATTTGACACATGTTAAAAATTATCTATACACATTAGCTAACATCATCATATTTACATTATTTAAAATATATTTCTGGAATTCATGCAAATGAAAGTTTCCTTGAGTAGAGGATCTAAAATTATCAGGGTTTATTATGGCATTTCGGAGAAGGCAATGGCAACCCACTCCAGTACTCTTGCCTGGAAAATCCCATGGACGGAGAACCCTGGTAGGCTGTAGTCCATGGGTTCGCTGAGAGTTGGACACGACTGAGCGACTTCACTTTCACTTTTCACTTTCATGCCTTGGATCAGGAAATGGCAACCCACTCCAGTGTTCTTGCCTGGAGAATCCCAGGAACGGGGAGCCTAGTGAGCTGCCGTCTATAGGGTCGCACAGAGTCGGACACTTCTGAAGCGATTTAGTAGTCGTGCTCAGTCATGTCCGACTCTTTGCAACCCCATGGACTGTGGCCCGCCAGGCTCCTCTGTCCATGGGATTCTCCATGCAAGAATACTGGAGTGGGTTGCCATTCCCTTACTCCAGGGGATCTTCCTGACCCAAGGGTTGAACCTGGGTCTCTTACATTGCAAGTGGATTCTTTACTGCCTGAGCCACCAGGGAAGCCCCAAATTTATAAAACATTGCACTAATTTACTTTAAAATTGAAAAATTTAAACACTTTATTCCCATAAATGTAAATTTTTACTTTATCATTGTGCTAAAATCTAATTAAGAAACCGTGTAAAGCACATTTGTAACTGCTCCCTTCTCCCTCTGCAAAACACAGTTTTAAATGAGTACATATTTTTTCCCTGCTGAACATGAGTTTTGGTGCTGTAAGTGCTAGATGTATATATCTGATGCGTGAATGGATTATTCTGTGAAGCTGAGTCATGGGCTGTGAAAACAGATTACCCTTCAGCTATCATATATCACTGTTTCTTATTTTGTTTTAAACAGGATCTTAAGTACTTACCAGTCTTCCGACTTACAATACAGTTTTAGACTCTGCTCTGCAAGTGATATAAGTCTTTACTTCAGCTCCCTAAGTTTAATTGGTTACAACCTCAACCCATATGTCTGTGTTTTCAGAATTACTATATGCCTTCTGAATTGCAGTATATATCTACCTGTATTTCATTGTCTGATACAAGTAAACCATGATGAACAGAAATGATTGATTTTTTCATGTTGCAAAAAATTCTTTACCTTACAAATAAATCCACATTAATGTCATTATTATTCTACTAGGGAGGCCCTCTGGTTCATTAAAAATACAATTTATTTTATTACCACATGCAGTATATACAACACACCAGGGCTTCCCTGGTGGCTCTGATGGTAAAGAATCCACCTGTAATGCGGGAGACCTAGATTCGATCCCTAGGTTGGGAAGATCCCCTGGAGGAGGGCATGGCAACCATTCCAGTTATCTTGCCTGCAGAATTTCCGTGGACAGAGGTACCTGACAGGTTGCATCCATGGGGTCACAAAGAGTTAGACATGACTGAACGATTAACCTTGGAACCGCACATATACAATATAGGGCTTCCCAGGTAGCACTAGTGGTAAAGCACCCACCTGCCAATGCAGGAGACATAAGAGACACAGATTCAATCCCTGGGTTGGAAAGATCCCCTAGTGGAGGGCATGGCAACCCACACCAGTATCCTTACCTGGAGAATCCCATGGAGAGAGGAGCCTGGTGGACTGCAGTCCTTAGAGGTCACACAGAGTCAGACATGACTGAAGCAGCTTAGCACACATGCATACACAGCATCGGGGTATATTGTTTATGTATTGAATTCCTAATTAACATGAAAATAAATACAAAACTATTTTCCCAATTCCAGAAATGTTAGATTATTAGGTAATTGCACATGTTCAGATTTTCATTAAATTATTCATTTGTGAATATCAATTTGTGAATATCAATATCAATATTCATTGTGAATATTGTGTAAGCAAACATTAGCTTTAATACTCACCTGCATTAGATTATATGACTATTTTAGGTTTTTGATACATTTAACCATAAGTATGTGTCTTTTCTGAGTGCACAGTTTTGTTTAAAACATTCAAGCAGATTTGGCTTATTTAGAAGCTCTGAGATACTTGGTGTGAAGGTTTTGTTCTTTAGACACATACAAAAATGGCAGTTGTGTTGGAGATAGGATATGAAAGTGATAAACTTAAGCCTGTGTACCACATTAGTATTAAGAGTTGCCTGGATGTTAAAACAGATAAGAACAGGTCAAAATTAAAATACCTAACTTGAGGGAGAGGAGCAAAATTTGTTGAAATGTTAGTATATAATTTCTTTATCTGTTCAAGTGCATCATGGTATTTCTTGGAAATTTTTGTATTAATCTCTGAAAATGACAGGTGTCGAGGGTCTTGTGTGATGCACATTCAGAAAAGTTTCGGTCAAGAGGTCATATTGCTGGGATGTGTTAGTCAGTAACCCTGTCTCCTGTGGAATTTGCCTTGTTTGAAGTGTTTCCAGAGCAATATATTTGTGTAATGCACATCATTTAAACAATGTGTTTGAGAACAGCTTTACATGGAAAAAAAAACCTAAGAGAATGCTTTATGATTAAAAAAAAAAAGTGTTGCTCCTTTTGAACACAATGAAACCCCTCAAAGTACATTTGAGATACATAGTAAGACACTGAACATGAATTCAGGATCATATTAAATAATTAAAATAAATATTTAGGACTTTTAAACCCTTTGTTATTAATGTTTTAGCTCATTTAAAATGCAAGTTTGGTTTATTCATTTTTTAAAGATAAGTATCATTTTAATGTTATTTCTTAAATGAGAAAAGTTTACTCTTAAAACATGTTATATTTTTAAAATATTTTAAAATACTGTCTGATAAAAGGTTTCAGGTTTTATTTTATAACCATCAAATAATATATCTATTTTCTACTGTAATTAAATTTTGAGATCAAATAAAAATGGAAAATATTGATAACCATAGATTATACACAGCAGAATGTGGGAAGAACTTTAATGCTTTCTCTGTCAAGTGATACTGTGGAGAAATAATAGACTTTCAGAATGATCTCTTGACACACTTATATTTTCATAAAACTTTAGACTTACAAGTTTGGTGAGATATAAAACAAATATATTGGGTTTAAAGTGGTCAGATTTGGGTGTGAATTTTACCTTAACTAGTAAATAGCTACTGATCTTGAACTAGTGATTTAACCTCTCTGATCCTCAAATTATTGTTTGATGAAATAAGTATAGTACCCTCTATTCCAAGGGAGTGGAGGAATTAAACAAGTATAAAATGCCCAACGATCCATGCAGTACACAGTCATTAAATGGTTGAATCTTGTTCTTATCAACAAGAAAAGAAGTCTACCTCTATCATCCTTCTTTCACTTATTTATTCATTTCATTCTGCTTTAATTTTTGGACTTACCAAAACACATATACTGGGCGTCCTCTTTGAGCTTACAACCCGATGAAGGAGAAAGATACGTCATATACCTAGCAATATTTGACTTATGAGAGTAGCTTCCCAGGTGGCACATTTGATAAAGAATATGCCTGCCAATACAGGAGATCCTAGAGATGCAGGTTTGATCCCTGGATTGGGAAGATGCCTGAGGAAGGAAATGGCAACCCACTCCAGTATTCTTGCCTTGAAAATTCCATGACAGAGGAGCCTGCTGGGCTACAATCCATGGGGTTGCAGAGTTGGACATGACTGAGAATGTACAGACACACATGCACACAGTAGCTTAGTGCATAAATAGAAATAGTAGGTAATTTCAAGTTGCAGTAAGTGCTCTAGATAAAAATAACAAGGTAAAATTGAGAAAATGACATTTAACCTAAGACTGAAAGATGATTAGGAGCTATCCAGGAGGAAAATGGTAGTATAAGAGTGTTTGGGTGCCAATCAAGAGTTCAGTTTGGACATGAAATATCTGTATAAAATCCAATGGCAACATTAAACAAGAACTTTATTCAGTTCAGTTCAGTCACTTAGTCATGTCCAACTCTTTACGACCCCATGGACTGCAGCATGCTAGGCTTCCCTGTCCATCACCAACTCCTGGAGCTTGGTCAAACTCATGTGCATTTAGTCGGTGATGCCATCCAATCATCTCATCCTCTGTTGTCCCCTTCTCCTCCCACCTTCAATCTTTCCCAGCATCAGGGACTTTTCCAATGAGTCTTTTCTAATGGGTCCCAGCATCAGGGTCTTTTTCAATAAAGAAGTTTATTATATAAGTTTATTAGAAGTCTATTAGTCATTATATGAAGAAATCCTAAATCTTTTCCCTAGGAAAACTTTTATTCCTGCTTTGTTAAATTTTGAATCCCAATTTTGACTGTGTATTTGCCATTGATTTGTAGTGTTATACATAGGTTATACCTGACTTTCTTAAACCAGAATAATACATTTAATGTAATTATTAATCTTCTTCCTTCCATATTTCTCTTCCATAAACTGAAATCCGAGTTCCTTAAACCTTTTTTTTTTGAACCCCATTGTAGCTTCACTCATCTCTAGTTCTTTCTGATAACTTAAATTTTAATCATTTTTAGTTATCCTTCATACTAATAAAGTTCTCAGCAGATGTTGTATCTTGTAAAGGTTTAGTTTTTATATAGCACAGTAGATGGGACATTTCTTGGTGTTGATATTTGTTATTCTTTCCATCTATATAATAATCATAGGTAAACTTTTAATACCATATTGTCATGGTTATGTACAGGTCAGATCATTTTGGTTTCTTCCAGCTGTTTACCTTTGTGATATATTTCTTCTTTTTCACTTTGCTTTCAAATATGATATTGCTAGTATCCCAGTTGAACTTCTTCCTTGAGACAGCATCCTATAAACTTCAGATTGATAGTGAGCCGCTACTTCAAACCAGTGGCTCACCATGTTAGCCACATACCACTTGTAAAAAATCTTATTGGCTGAGTAATATTCCATTGCGTACATATACTACAACTTTCTTATTCATTCGTCTGCTGATGGACATCTAGGTTGCTTCCATGTCCTAGCTGTTGTAAACAGTGGTGCGATGAACACTGGGGTACATGTGTCTCTTTCAATTCTGGTTTCCTTGGGGTATATGCCCAGCAGTGGGATTGCTGGGTCCAATGGCAGTTAGGTGGGAGGGAGTTTTGGGATTGGGGGGGCACGTGTATACACATGGCTGATTCATGTCAATGTATGGCAAAAATCACCACAATGTTGTAAAGTAATTAGCCTTCAATCATAATAAATAATTAAAAAATAAGATTAAATATGAAATAATTAAACAAAAAAAATCTTATTGGCAAGACAGTCAGATAAAATTGAATAACAGGATTCACACATGTCTGGGTATGTTGTATTTCCTGACTCCAAGTCATTTGTAAATGTATTTCTGTGTCATGTAAAGAAGTTGTGTTTGTGTGCTTCGTAAAATCCATAAGAGAATAATTCGTGTTAACTGTATTAGAGGTTTATAATTTGATTTATTATCATATGATATATTCCAGTGACTTCTCTAAGAAAGTTATGCTTACTTTTGAATCCAAAGCAGTATCTCTTTAAGATGATCAAATAAGTTTTAGATAAAGCCTGCTTTCTAGTTTTTCACATTTTACCTCTGCCACATTTTTGAGAGAAGTAGTTGAAGGGAAAGGTATGAATCAAGATATTGTTTAAGTATTCTACAATGTGTGTCATCTTGCTGATCTGACTAGGAAGAGCTTTTAAAAGTGATCCTTAATAAATCCCTTTGGAATTTTTGCTTGGTTTCTATTTCTTCATCACAGAAAGTAAACACGCTAGTTGTCTGATAACTTTGAAAATATGATAAAAGCCTTTGCCATTTTTGTAAGTCTAAGAGACTTATGTTAACTGACTTCTTTATAATAGTTTTTGAGCTAAGTAAACCATTTAATAAACAAATTGCTTTAAAACTGCTTGTCCATTTACTAAAAAAATAAATATTTAGCTTCTGTTATCTTTGGAACTCTCTGAAATAGTTCCAGAAGAAGAAAACTAAGTCCAAATTCCCTTGGGTGATTTGAAATCTGGCTGAGCAAGAGTATACATCAGGGATGTTGTATGCTAAGTCGCTACAGTTGTGTCTGGCTATTTGCAACCCTATGGACTGTAGCCTGCCAGGCTCCTCTGTCCATGGGATTCTCTAGGCAAGAACACTGGAGTGGGTTGGCATTTCCTTCTCCATAGGATCTTACTGATCCAGGGATCAAACCTGAACCTCTTATGTCTCCTGCATTGGCAGGCAGGTCCTTTACCACTAGTGCCACCTGGAAAGCCCTACAAATAGAAATACTTAGAGATGTTAACTCGAATCAATACAGAGGCAACTGCAGCTTTGAATATGAGGCAGTATTGGAAATCATCCATCCCAAGTTCTTATACATGTCTTATAACTAAGAAGTTGCCATTTTTTCAAAAACTAGTCAGTGACAGAACTGGGAGAGAACCAGGGACCCTCACTTAAGAGACAGACAATGTGTCTAAATCATGCTTAGTTATTGGCTGAGTGGTAACTTGTGCTTTAGTCCTCTGACTTTCTCATTTACTGCAAGTATAATATGGTTATTATCACTTCTTCACTGAAACAGCATGTGAAGTCTCCTACTACAGAGTCTGGTATATTGTAGGTGTTTAAGAAATACGTTTTATTTCTTTTTTTCCCTCCTCAATTCCTTTCTCCTCCATCACATTGCTACTGTCTCTTCAAAAGCAAAATACAGTGAAACAGAGCTTTACATTATTTCCACAAACACTGAGCTCTGTTTAGAAGGCAAGACCTGTGTCAGATGCCAGGGATTTAAAATTGAATAAGAAAGCTATTGGTGTTGGAGAAGACTCTTGAGAGTCCCTTGGACTGCAAGGAGATCAAACCCGTCCATTCTAAAGGAAATCAGTTCTGAATATTCATTGGAAGGATTGATGCTGAAGCTGAAGCTCCAATACTTTAGCCACCTGATATGAAGAACTGACTCATATTGGAAAAGACCCTGATGCTGCGAAAGATTGAAAGCAGGAGGAGAAGGGGAGAAGAGAAGATGAGATGGTTGGATGGCATCACTGACTCGATGGACATGAGTTTCAGCAAGCTCCGGGAGTTGATGATGAACAGGGAAGCCTGTTGTACTGTAGTCCATGGGGTCGCAAAGCATTGGACATGACTGAGCAACTGAACTGACCTGAACTAAATAAGCTGCTTTCCATTGGCCTTTTTAAACTGGACTTTTACTGGTGTCTTGACACCTGGTGAGTCTCTTGCTTTTGTCCCAGATTTCTGGCTCTCTGACTATTCTTTGTCTCTTTGTGGCAATCTTTTCCTTAATCAACCTTTAATGTTGACATTTCCCTAATGCTGCTCCCTTCTCCTGCTCTTCTTCTCATTCTATGGTGTATCTCTGGGTAACCTGTGTATTATAACTCTTATTTTATTCTCACCTTTCCCTTGAATTCCAGATGTAAATATCCAAATTCTAGTAAATCTTTCATTATGATATTCCATAAGAATTTTAAGCTTCCTAAACCCCAAACTCAGTTCATTAAAATCTCCTTCTACATTCAATATATTTTTCTCTTCCTAGACTCTTCAGCTCAGTTTATAACAACATCCAATCTGCTAACCAAAGCAACTCTGATCATTCTTCTACTCCCCTCTATTTACCATTCATAAGCACTGTCATTTCCTAACCATAGCTAGAACCATTTGCCATCAGACAGGCTGTAGACTGCACAAAGACACCTTACCCAAAGGAGTGTAAATGTAAATTATTAGTAATTTTCATGCACTGTTAGTAAAGTATCTTGCATTTACAAAGGTGTCAATATATTTTAAGTTTTCCAGCAGAGGAAAATGAAGTGTCTCACTGAAGAAGTGCCTTTTGAAGTTTGGACAAAGTACTATATGGATAAGCTCTCTCACTCTCCTCTCCACAACCCTACTCCCTCCCGCACACATAACTTGCCCTAGAAGTAGTTAAGATACATCTCTTGATCTCTTTTATCAAACTGCCTCCCTGGCTTTTGCCATCAAGAGCACAGCCTTCCCCACAATTCACCTTCCATACTGCTTCAGGATGATTCATGTAAAATAAATCAGTCCATCCACTCTTTCTCTTAACAACTTCTTAGCAGTTTCCCATTATTTAATGATAATTCCATAGTCTTTCCCTCAGCATGTAAGATCATCCATGCCTGCCTGACTCTCTCACCCCACCATGCCACAGTGGATTTTATATTCCGTTAATACTGGAAAAGTACTTTGTAGTATACACCATGCTTTTGTTCTCTGTACGTTCTTGGCTGTATGCCTAAAATGCCCACCTCAATAACATATTTTTCAGTTCATAAAGAGCCAAAGCAGCTTTACCTGAAAAGCCTATCCTCACTCTCCTCCTTACCTCCCCAAGAAAGTTGTGTCATTTCCTCCAAGAGTACATGGAATGTATCTCTATCATTACACTTAACCACTTCTAATGAAATTATTCCTTCACCTATTTCTAATCTTCTAGAGTGTGGGATGAGGTTTAGAGAAGGAAGGGGTGGCAGGATTAGGTTAGAGAATTGATAAGAGTGGAAAGGTGTCATGATGCTAGATCACAAAGAGATGTAAAAGGCATTCTGTGAAGCCATGAGAGGTTCTAAAGTACAGTTTTTAAAACATTAACCCCAGACACTGTAAAACAATGAGAAAATGATAGGAACTACAGACTGACTGTTGTTGAAAACTCAATTAGACACTTACCAGTTTGTTATCTTGAGTATTTTATCCCAAATCTTTTCAGTTTTAATGTTCTAATCTTTCAAATGGTGGTTATTTTATTTACCCCCCAAAATTGTGAGGGTAAAAGAAGAAAACATAAAAAGTGGATGCCTTGGGCCTAATATATTACAGATTTTCAATACTTATTTTTGAACTTTTCTATTTAAAAGTCTATCTCTAAAATTTTTGTTAAGGTATGATCTCCTGTATCACAATGATTGATTTTAAGGAAATTAACATGTGACATTAAATATTAAAAAACTATAAATTGTAGATTAAAATGAACACTGTTTTTAAAAAAGGAATATTCATTTCTCCAATGAATTTATCTATAGAAACTTTTATATAAAATATTTACATGTACTATTTTTATAAAGTGCTATGAATCTGTAATTTTAAAGTTTTAATATCTAGATTAAGACCCCATATATTCTCCATATTCTGTATGTGAAATGGGCTCTATGGCTTTGTGTTTTGAAAAAAGTGAACAATTTATCCTCCTGATTAAAATAAAAGCTCAACCTTTTTTCATGAATATCATGTTTCTTCTCAATCTCTCTCATCAGGTCTTATTTATAAAAGTGAGCTTCACTTATGTATTTAGAGAAGTCGTAATTTGTACAAAAAAATGCTACTTTTTTTCCTAAATAGTGTACATATATTTTAAAATCTTAACTCTTTCCCTTGTTTTATATAGCATTAGATCAAATTATATTAAAAAATGCCTTCTTATTTCATGTTATTGGAAAGATGACAGTTTTATAAGGCAGGTAAATTCTGTTCTCCATTTCCAAATACATTGAGGAACAAAAGAAGCTTTTAAAAATAGACAAAGTAATAATGACAATGCTAAAAGGCATTTAAATTAAAGGAAAATAAATCCAAAACAAAACTGAAGGTCATCTTTCCAACTTCAGCTGAATAGCAAAACAATCTAAACTAAAATGTCTGAACATATCATTAGCCTTGTTCATCTGTGACATGTGGCTTAAGCAATTTGATAGTAAGAAAGGGAATGTGTTGTTACTGATGTAGTAATGAATAGGTATGGTTTTATGTATATAAATTAGAATTGATGTAGATAACCTTATTACTTGTATTTCAAAGTACTTTTTTGAACTACCATTGTAGGAATTTGCATAATCTTGGATATAGCCATGTAAACATCATCTGACATGATTCTAGGAACAGGGGGAAAGTCTGAGAACTATCCTTTGTCTAATTGTCAACAGGAATTAAATTACTTAAAAAACTAGTTGCTGTAGTAGTATTTTAAATCATATTTCAGAAAAATTCTAATTGTTTACAGTTGCTTAAATTGTGATCCTTTGTCTTGAGTTTTACATTTATTTGCATTGTTAGACAACTTCTGGCATTCTCTAAATTGACTTTTCCAATGGTTCATATCTATTTTATCTCTTCATGGCTTCATAACTAGCCATACTAAATTTAGTGGCTTAAAGGAAAAGTAATTTATTTTTCATGATTCTGTGGGTTGGAGAAAAGGAGGGGAAACATTGACTAAGTGGCTCTTCTGCTCCCCCAGTCACTCATGCAGCTGACTGACTTCATCTGCAACCACATATTTGTCTTCTCAGTGCTCCTCTGTGGTCTCTGTCTTTATCAGTTGCCTCAAACTGTTTCCCTACGAGCCAGACTGTCTACTCGGCATGGCAGCTGGCTACTCAAAGACAAAAGCAGCAAATACCCTTAAAGGCTGGGCTGGAAACTGACTTATACTTCCTCTACTTTCTATTGGTCAAGGCAAGTCATGAGGCTAGTGCCCTTGGAAAAGAGGGCGAATAGACACCCTCTTTATGGAGAAGCATTCTGCATGATGTGCAGGAAGAGGAGGAACCATTGGGAGCCATCTCTGACAACAAGCTGTCTCCATAAAAAAGTACCTTAAAATAAAAACTGTACTTCTCTATTTCTGGGCCAGAAATTTTTCCTTTGAGTTTTGTTTGGTTTATATTGTTCCCAATATTTTAATATTATTTTGGATTTTTGAAAAGCATTGTTCAAGTCTTCACGGAGTTGTCTAAATTAGTTATTTAAAACAAAACAGAACAAAACAAACAGAAAAACACTGGCTAGAAGCCTCTTTTGTATACTTGTAAGCAACTTGTAAGACCCTGATGCTGGGAAGAGTTGAAGGCAGGAGGAGAAGAGGACGACAGAGGATGAGTTGGTTGGATGGCATTACCGACTTGATGGACATGAGTTTGAGCAAGCTCTGGAAGTTGGTGATGGACAGGGAAGCCTGGAATGCTGCAGTCCATGGGCTCGCAAAGAGTTGGACATGACTGAGCGACTGAACTGAGCTGAAGCAACTATTTGTGTCTTTAAAAGAATTTTGCTGCTAACTTCAAGGGATCTGTGTGATTGTTCCTTTTTTTTTTCCCTTTGTTTTGTTGTTGTTGGCCTCATTTTTACAGTTTAACAATCAGGATCACAATCATTTATTCATTAAATGATGATTGAGCTCCTACAATGTGCTGAGCATTGTTGTCAGGTCCTGGGTATCAATAGGAATGAGGAAAATTTACCTATCTTATCTAAGTGAGTTGGAATTGTTTAGTCAGATTTATCTTTTGTACACCTCCATGAATCATTACTTAAAAACTTGCTTTTCTGGAATTTATAAAACAGTTCACAGCAGGAATCATCAAATAGTTAGCCTAATCTGACTGTGATTCTCAAGTCTCTGTATTTTAAAGTAAATTCATATTTGTCTTTTTTCAAATACAATACAAGTGTGTTTTCTGACACTTGAGTAAAACTGGGGTAGCCAGTTGGGCTATTGTATAAAGGATAAAAATATTGACAAGGATATATTTCCCACTTTATTAATATTACTTTAGCCAATTCCCTTCATCTCCTTTGAAGATCTATTAAAAACAGTTTCTTGTTCAGAAAAAAAGTTACCAGCTACTCAGAGGTTTGCTGTGGTTTTTATTTGTGCATGTCAGGATTGTCTAAGAGATCAAATACCAGAAGACAAAAAAAAAAAAGAATTACTTGATGGGACACCTATTTTTAGTATATTATCTCTTTAGATCCTAGTCCTTGAGCTGGTATTTTCCTTTTGATTTGAAATCACACTTATGCATTCCTAGTTGATTACCTTGCTGCTGCTGCTGCTGCTAAGTTGCTTCAGTCGTATCCGACTCGGTGTGACCCCATAGACGGCAGCCCATCAGGCTCGGCCGTCCCTGGGATTCTCTAGGCAAGAATACTGGAGTGGATTGCCATTTCCTTCCCCAGTGCATGAAAGGGAAAAGTGAAAGTGAAGTCACTCAGTCGTGTCCGACTCTTAGCGACCCCATGGACTGTAGCCTACCAGGCTTCTCCGTCCATGGGATTTTCCAGGCAAGAGTACTGGAGTGGGGTGCCATTGCCTTCTCCGAGTTGATTACCTTAGCTTTCTCAATGATAGTAACTGGTTGCCAAATCCTATGAAAATGTACTGTCTGTTATGCTATTAGGGTAAGCTTGGTATTAAACATCTTGGGAATTTATATTAACCATTAGCACTAGATTCTGTGATCTAAAGCATTATAATCTATTTACATTTATTAGTTAATTGATTTTTTAATCAATTGATACGAGAGCAAATCAGTACATTTAATTGTAACTTCAAGAGGCTATATATGCATAATTGTTAGTATAAGCACCTCCTAAATCAGTGACTCGTATATGCAGTAATTTCATAAGAGAAAACTGTAGATTTGAGAAAGCCAATTAGGGATCACATTTTGTGCTTTGCAGTAGAACTTTCTGTGATGACGAAAATGTTTTACATTATGCTGTCAGAAACAGTCTAACTAGCCATTGTGACTATTGAGCACTTGAAATGTGGCCAGTGCCACTTAGGAACTGCATTTTTAGTGTGTTCAGTTTTAAGGAACTTACACTTAAATAGCCACATGTAGTTAGTGACTACCGTATTGGGCAGTACAGATCTAGAATATTTTAAAATGTATTTAATTGTGATGCAACACTGAAATATATGACCTACTTATATTTCTCATTTTATTTGTACTAATTTTATGGAAAATTTAACTGATTCACATTTTTAAGTAAACGAGGTGAAAATACAAATCAGTGTATTTAATACAATCTGTGCTGGTTGACCAAGGTATTTTGTTGAGTGGGGAGAGGTAACTCCCGCACATAATCTCTGTTAAGGCCCTGCCAGAAAGCACTTCACTTCTGTGAACATGAAGTCTTAGGTTAAAAATACAATATGCATTGCTGCAAATGTAGTTTTAATACAGATGTCCTTATATTCAGAGTAAGAAGATAGAACAAGGCCATGATAGATCTGCTGCTTACTTGATGAATGACTGAAAAGACAAAAACAATTTAGCCTCTATTTTGACTGTATTTTTTTAATCAATAAAAATGATCTGTGGGTTGAAAAGTACTAAAAAATACTATTAAGAAGGAATTAGAATACACATTAGGAAAAGGATTGTTAAAAAGCTGCTCCTTCGAGAAGATAAACAAAATTGACAAGCCATTAGCCAGACTCATCAAGAAACAAAGGGAGAAGAATCAGATCAACAAAATTAGAAATGAAAATGGAGAGATCACAACAGACTACACAGAAATACAAAGGATCATAAGAGACTACTACCAACAGCTATATGCCAATAAAATGGACAGCTTGGAAGAAATGGACAAATTCTTAGGAAAGTATAACTTTCCAAAACTGAACCAGGAAGAAATAGAAGATCTTAACAGACCCATCACAAGCACGAAAATCGAAACTGTCATCAGAAATCTTCCAGCAAACAAAAGCCCAGGACCAGAAGGCTTCACAGCGGAATTCTACCAAAAATTTAGAGAAGAGCTAACACCTATCCTACTCAAACTCTTCCAGAAAATTGCAGAAGATGGTAAACTTCCAGACTCATTCTATGAGGCCACCATCACCCTAATTCCAAAACCAGACAAAGATGCCACAAAATGAAAACTACAGGCCAATATCACTGATGAACATAGATGCAAAAACCATTAATAAAATTCTAGCAAACAGAATCCAACATCATATTAAAAAGGTCATACATCATGACCAAGTGGGCTTTATCCCAGGAATGCAAGGTTTCTTTAACATCCACAAATCCATCAATGTAATTCACCACATTAACAAATTGAAAGATAAGAACAATATGATTATCTCAATAGATGCAGAAAAAGCCTTTGACAAAATTCAACATCCATTTATGATAAAAACCCTCCAGAAAGCAGGAATGGAAGGAACATACCTCAACATAATAAAAGCTATATATGACAAACCCACAGCAAACATTATCCTCAATGGTGAAAAACTGAAAGCATTTCCCCTAAAGTCAGGAACAAGGCAAGGATGCCCACTTTCACCACTACTATTCAACATAGTTTTGGAAGTTTTGGCCACAACAATCAGAGCGGAAAAAGAAATAAAAGGAATACAGATAGGAAAAGAAGAAGTAAAACTCTCACTGTTTGCAGATGACATGATCCTCTACATAGAAAACCCTAAAGATTCTACCAGAAAACTACTAGAGCTAATCAATGAATGTAGTAAAGTTGCAGGATACAAAATTAACACACATAAATCCCTTGCATTCCTATACACCAATAATGAGAAAAACAGAAAGAGAAATTAAGGAAACAATACCATTCACCATTGCGACAAAAAGAATAAAATACTTAGGAATATTTCTACCTAAAGAAACAAAAGACTTATATATAGAAAACTATAAAACACTGATGAAAGAAATCAAAGAGGACACAAACAGATGGAGAAATATACCGTGTTCATGGATTGGAAGAATTAATATAGTGAAAATGAGTATACTACCCAAAGCAATCTATAGATTCAATGCAATCCCTATCAAGCTACCAATGATATTTTTCACAGAACTAGAACAAATCATTTCACAATTTGTATGGAAGTATAAGAAACCTCGAATAGCCAAAGCAATCTTGAGAAAGAAGAATGGAACTGGAGGAATCAACCTGCCTGACTTCAAGCTCTACTACAAACCCACAGTCATCAAGACAGTGTGGTACTGGCACAAAGATAGAAATATAGATCAATGGAACAAAATAGAAAGCCCAGAGATAAACCCACGCACCTATGGGCACCTTATCTTCAACAAAGGAGGCAAGAGTATACAATGGAGAAAAGACAATCTCTTTAACAAGTGGTGCTGGGAAAACTGGTCAACCACTTGTAAAAGAATGAAACTAGAACACTTCCTAACACCATACACAAAAATAAACTCAAAATGGATTAAAGATCTAAATGTAAAGACCAGAAACTATAAAACTCCTAGAGGAAAACATAGGCAAAACACACTCTCCGACATAAATCACAGCAGGATCCTCCATGACCCACCTCCAAGAATATTGGAAATAAAAGCAAAAATAAACAAATGGGACCTAATTAAAATTAAAAGCTTTTGCACAACAAAGGAAACTATAAGCAAGGTGAAAAGACAGCCTTCAGAATGGGAGAAAATAATAGCAAACAAAGCAACAAACAATTAATCTCAAAAATATACAAGCAACTCCTGCAGCTGAATTCCAGAAAAATAAACGACCCAATCAAAAAATGGGCCAAAGAACTAAACAGACATTTCTCCAAAGAAGACATACAGATGGCTAACAAACACATGAAAAGATGTTCAACATCACTCATTATTAGAGAAATGCAAATCAAAACCACAACGAGGTACCATTACACACCAGTCAGAATGGCTGCTATCCAAAAGTCTACAAGCAATGAATGCTGGAGAGGGTGTGGAGAAAAGGGAACCCTCTTACACTGTTGGTGGGAATGCAAACTAGTACAGCCACTATGGAGAACAATGTGGAGATTCCTTAAAAAACTGGGAATAGAACTGCCATATGACCCAGCAATCCCACTGCTGGGCATACACACCGAGGAAACCAGAATTGAAAGAGACGCGTGTACCCCAGTGTTCATCGCAGCACTGTTTACAATAGCCAGGACATGGAAGCAACCTAGATGTCCATCAGCAGACGAATGGATAAGGAAGCTGTGGTACATATACACAATGGAATATTACTCAGCCATTAAAAAAAATACATTTGAATCGGTTCTATTGAGATGGATGAAACTGGAGCCCATTATACAGAGTGAAGTAAGCCAGAAAGAAAAACACCAATACAGTATACTAATGCATATATATGGAATTTGAAAGATGGTAATGATAACCCGATATGCGAGACAGAATAAGAGACACAGATGCATAGAACAGTCTTATGGACTCTGAGGAAGAAGGTGAGGGTGGGACGTTCTGGGACAATAGCATTGAAACATGTATATTATCATATGTGAAACAGAACACCATTCCATGTTCTATGCATGAGACAGATGCTCAGGGCTTGGGCATTGGGATGACCCAGAGGGATGGGATGGGGAGGGAGGTGGGAGGAGGGTTCAGGATGGGGAACACATGTAAACCCATGGCTGATTCATGTCAATGTATGGCAAAAACTACTACAATATTGTAAAGTAATTAGCCTCCAACTAAAATAAATAAATTTATTAAAAAAAAAAAAAAAGCTGCTCCTTGCTCCCAACCAGGCACAAATTGTATCCCTCTTAAGTTGAGAGAATTTGGAAACAAAGTCTATGAACTGCCTGTGGAATATTTTAGTAAATGTGAAGAGTGAAAACTTTGCCCAAAGAAATGTCCAAAGGGGAGATCTGGAGATCTCCATTTAAAGAAAGGTGGGGAGGGAAAAAGAAAATGAGATATGATGAATCTCAAAGCTGTAGTATTGTGCCTTAGAACAAATAAAGGCATGATGTATGAGCTCTTAAGAGAAGTGATGGTTACTGGAAGCAGCCAGTAACAGTTCACAGAGAAAAACTCTTGTCCAACTCAGTGTATGGTATTTTTTGATAGAGACAAATAAAAATGTGGTAGATACCTTATATGTAAACCTTTTGATAGAGCTTCCCCATGATAGTCTAGTAATATAAAGAAATCAGGAGAAGTTAATAATGCAGTTGGATGGATCATAATTAAACAACCAATCCCAAAGAGTACTGATTAGCTGAAGAGTGAGCTCTATTTGTGTAATAAAGAATTCTAAGTTTGTCCTTGTTTTTTGTTTTTTCCCACCATTTTTATCAGTGGTGTTGATTAGTGTTGAACAACGTCTTTTGCATACAAGCCAATTCAAGAAGAATGAAAATATCCATGGCCTACAGTATGAGTGGAGACTTCTCCCTTGTACACACAAATGTGTGAACAAATATACATCTGTCTTTGCCCATTCTGTTTTTCATCTGAATTGATTTCCTTTGAATTTCCAGAGTTTTCTGCTCATTTCTTCATTACATGATCTCGTTATGGCTTTCACAGTCTTGATCATGTATGACCTTTCAACTGAAGTGCTTACTTCTAACTGAAACATCTTTCAGTAAATCCATAAGCATACGTTCTGAAAATAACTCCTGTTAATACTTTTGGATATTCATTTTTTCTTCAAAATTAGCATCATAGCACATATATTTTCTTACAGATAGTACTTCTTTAATTGATGTCTTATTAACACAGTAAAATTACCCTTTTTACTGTGCAAGCCTGTGAATTTTGACAAATGCGTAAAATCCTGTAACTACCACCACAATCACAAACTCTCCGCTCAAGTTACAGAACAGTTCTGTGTCACTCTCCAAAATTTCTTACACTTTTTAGTCAGCCCTTCTCCAGCCCTCAACTCTACATTATTTAAAACTATGGTGGTTTTCTTCTACTTTTCTTGTCATGAGAACTGGCTCTCCTATGATACTTTTTTCAATAATCATTTTCCATGCCTGGGCCCTGTGCGAAGTAAGTGTGACTTGAATTTTCTTATTTTCTGTTGTTGTTCAGTCGCTCAGTCATGTTCAACTCTTTGCCACCCCATGGACTGCAGCACATCAGACTTCCCTGTCCTTCACCAACTCCAAGAGTTTGCACAAACTCAAGTCCATTGAGTTGGTGATGCCATTCAACAATCTCATGCTCTGTCATCCCCTCCTCCTCCTGCCTTCAATCTTTTGCAGCATCAGGGTCTTTTCTAATGAGTCAGCTCTTTGCATCAGGTGGCCAAAGTATTGGAGCTTCAGCTTCAGCATCAGTTCTTCCAATGAATATTCAGAGTCAATTTCCTTTAGGATGAACTGGTTTGATCTCCTTGCAGTCCAAGAGACTCTCAAGAGTCTTCTTCAACACCACAGTTCAAAAGCATCACTTCTTTGGCACACAGCCTTCGTTATGATCCAAATTTCACATCCATCTATGACTACTGGAAAAATCATAGCCTTGACTAGACGGACCTTTGCTGACAAAGTAATGTCTCTGCTTTTTAATATGCTGTCTAGGTTTGTCATAACTTTTCTTCCAAGGAGCAAGCATCTTAATTTCATGGCTGCAGTCACCATCTGCAGTGATTTTGGAGCCCAAGAAAATAAAGTCTGTCACTGTTTCCATTGTTTCCCTATCTATTTGCCATGAAGTGATGGGACCAGATGCCATGATCTTTGTTATTTGAATGTTTAGTTTTAAGACAGCTTTTTCACCCTTCTCTTTCACCTCATCAAGAGGCTCCTTAGTTCCTCTTCGCTTTCTGACATAAATGTGGTGTTATCTGCATATCTGAGGTTATTGATATTTCTCCTGGCAAGCAAATTTCAATCTTTAAATTATGTTATTTTTTTTAAAATTATCCGTGTCCTATTGATACTGTCTTAAAAGATGTGGAGGTTATAGTGGATTTAGTAAAGTTATCCATATAACATGGCTAGCAAGACAATCTAATTTGTTTTATGTCAAGAATAGTGGAGGCACTCATCATTCTAACCTTTGCTCTCTAAATTGGTGTTTTGTGCCTAATTAATAACAGATTTTAAGAGAGCTTTAAATAAATTGGAAGGCATTCATAAAATAATGATTAGGATGCAAAAGAACCTATCAGAAGGATTAACCTATTTTATTTGGGGTAGAATGAATAGTAATAAGGTCTAAGCCTCAAAGAGAGAGTTGAGCTCAATTCAAAGGAGAGTATCTTAATAGAACATTCCAAAGAGTGACCAAACCACTTCTTAAAGGAGTGAGGTCTGTGTCACTTTTGGTGTTCCATCATACCTTAAATATTGGATTAATGAAGATGCTGTGGAACAGTTTCAAGTGGCACAGAGAGAGCTAAACTATCTACCTAGAGAGATCTTTGCAAGTTTAGAGTCACATTTTTTGTAGCAAAGTCTTGAAAATGATTAGTACATTCTAGCAGGGGAGGTGTTGTCAGTTGAGTTGCCAACCATGCTCTAACTTCATTTTACCCTCCTCTCTTCCCTTGTTGTTCATGGCTGAGCCCTTGAATGCTTCTGATCTAATGGCAGTGTTGGAAGAGGAAAGTATTTTGACCTTTCCAGTAGTCACTGCCTTTCCCTCATCCATTGTGGCCCACTGTCAAGTCTGAGAATCATTCCTGATAGGCTGATCCAGGGAGCATTAGCTTGTAGACTCTTAACTGGGAACAAATCATATTTATTTTGATCCTCATCTGGGCTGGGACTTAAATTTTTAGTGTCTTCCTTTCTAGATCTCAGGTCACCTTTTCCTTGAGTCCCATTTTGATAGAGTGACTCTCAGTGGTCCCTAAAATATCAATAAATTTCTCACATGTACCCAGTTTATATAACTGGAATTCTACTGTAGACCCATTTGCCAAGTTATCTTGGAAGTTTGCCTCCCCAGCAAACTCTTGGGCCATGGCTTGCTCTTGCCTCTTAATCTCATGAATCTCCACCACTGAGATTTCAGTCCTCAGGAATTCAGTCAGATGAGTAGCTTCGAGCAGTTATGCCCAGCAGCATTTTAAGAGTGAAATTCCTCTTTGCTCAGAAGTCTGCAGTATCAGCAGCCACCTAGATTTTCTTTTGTTATGCCTACCTACTTGCCAAAACCTCAAGCCACCTCAGCCTGGTTCTTCAGACCTTGCTTGAGCCATTATTAGAGATTCTTATAAATCTTTAATACTGGAATTTTTCTCCCTAGTTGTAAACTCCTGTGATACCCTAGAGCTCCCCTGATGCTGGTCTTGATTTAGTATATAGGTTTAGTTCTGTACCCTGTCTTGGGTTTTTAAACTTCAGATATCACTAAAAAATCATAAAATGTTGAAACTCCTGCAAAATTCTAGTCAGATTCTTAGTTCTTTCCATATTATAGGGATGTTGCCAGATAATGAGTTACTATGGATTTCAGACATAATTCAACAAAATCAATAGAGATAGTTTCCATGAATTGCACGAAGACACGAGCTTAAGGGTTTCTTTATGCTTTTTCCAAATTCAAAATGTCACAACAGCTCACTGTTTTCTAAATAAGGCAAGGACACTTTCAAAATGAAATTGTGATTTAACACCTTTGTGTTAGGTTTTGCACTGCATGAAATTTGAGATTGTTATTGCTAATGTTCAAAGCACAGAAAGTCTGAGTGGTGACTGCCTAGGATCTGCAAGTAGGCTCACCACAGTCAGTTCTTGGAGTTGAATTATTTGAAATTGGCAGGTGGTTTCTCTTTTTCCATAGATTTCATTCCCCTTTTCTTGACAGTGCATGTGTTTGGTGACCTCGACTGTTTATTTAGCTTCTGCATGCATTCCTTCAGATTTGTTTTATGTGTGGTTTTTTGGTTGCTTATGTTTCTTGTTTTGCTTGGCTACTTCTAGAAGGAGTAATGGTGGTGGTCTGCTTTGGGTCGGCAGTCAAAACAAATGTGATACTCATTTTGAATATCTGGCTTTGAGTTTCCATATAAAAATATAAGCACCATTTACATAAGTATATTGCTTGAATTGAATTTATTTTTTTATTCCCCACTTGCCCCTAAAGAAGTACCAACAAATTTCAGAATTGCTTAAGAGTGAACATAAGAAGGAAAGAAAAGTGAAGAATGGAGACAAGCTGCAAGCTGAGTAATCAAACCTGAAAATAAAAAGAACAAAGTCCATACATGGCCTACTTTACACATATAATTTGGAGGCATCTGAACTGAGAGTGGGTAAAGCTCTCATTTACACCTCGCTATTCCTCACTGCCTTCTTGATTCTTGTTTAGTTACTGTGTGGTTACAAATGGGTAAGCATGTTCCATAGCCCTCAGTAGCACATGCTGGGGTATGAGGAGGACGGGGATAAGAAAATCAATACATTAAAAATTAGAAGAATCAAAAGGAATTTATGAACAAAAGATATTTGTTTATTAATAAGCATTGTCATTTTAAAAAAAAACATTAGTAGTAAGGTATTAGAAAACATTAACTTTTGGAGCTGTTCTGTTTTAGAGGGCCTTTCTTGGATTGCCCCACTGTCCACTTTCAGAACACTTGCATCTCCCGATATTCTTCATATGACTCTCTGGCTGTTTGCTTTCTGTCTCCTTTAATGAATCCTTCTTTGGTGGCTCATCTGTTAAATGCTGCTTCTCTCCAAGGGCACTGTCCTCAATCTACTGCTCTTCTTCTGATCTTTGACACAGGTGATTTCATCTAACCTCTGGGTTTCAGCCACCATGTATGCATGTGTCAGTGACCAGTACTTTTCTATTTCCAAGCTGTGACCACTCCCCAAAGCTTTGTTCTCATTTGACCATAGCTGTTGTGGAGGCATCTTCCCTTATTGGTAGTAAGAGCTTTAAATGGACCACTTCTGAAAGTGAACATTTTATTCTTCACCTAACTTGTTTCTCTTTTAAAATCCCCTAAGTTCTAGAAGCCTTAGAGTCATCTTTTGTTGAGCAGTTTCTCTAATAATTGTCCAGATGGCTCAGACAGTGAAGAATCCACCTGCAATGAGGGAGACCTGGGTTCTATCTCTGGGTTGGAAAGATCCCCTGGAGAAGGGAACGGCTACCCACTCCAGTATTCTGGCCTGGAGAATTCCATGGACAGAGGAGCCTGGCAGGCTACAGTCCGTGGGGTCGCCAAGAGTCAGACATGACTGACCGACTTTCGCTATGCAATCCAGCACCACAATGTGGCATATAGTGTCACCACACTACAGGTTTGAACCTTCATCATATCTCACCTGGACAATTGCAATGGTTTCATAACTGGTCCTTCTGTTTTGGGTCTTTTAATGCATATATGTGTGTGTGTGTGTGTGTGTGTGTATGTGTATAATACAGTCATGGTCATGTCACTTTCTTGCTACAGAAAACCTTTGAATTGTTTATTGCTACTTTCATGATAATACACAACCAATTTAACTTGGCCTCCTATATTGCTGTAATGCCCAATTACTTACTTACTCAGCCTAATGTCTTCACACTCCCTGACTGAAAATTTCATCTCTAGAAATCCTGTTTATAGTTCCCTGTACTGCATACTGGTTATTGTCAGAGAACCTGCCTTTGTTCGTGACATCTTGAAAAAAAAATAACCTCTCTTCATTCTTTTTAAATTTACAGCATTTTCTCTTCCAGAAAGGATTCCAAGGAATTCTTCCCTACCAAGTTAGGTGTCCTTCCTCTTTGCTCTTACAAAAAAATACTGTATATGCAAGTTACACTTTATTAAAACTATATTTCTATGTCTGTTCCTCCCAAGCTCTTGTGAGCTTTTTGAAGACACTGGGTTATTCCTCTTTCAGTTGTCATCAGTTAACACAGAATTGAGATGTAAAATGTGCTTGGTAAATATTTCACTTACTTAATGAAAGAGTGTAGTTAATGAAAACTAAATACTTTGAAGATTTTGTGTTTGGATTTTGCAAATAAGAGTTTTTAATAAAGCTCTTCTCTGTCTCCAGTATTCACTTGGCCTCTCTTAGGCTTCTGAAATGACCATTTCTCTTTGCATCTTTTCTCTTTGCACTATTATGCCCTATGACCTGCTTCTGTACCACTCTGCCTCTTGGGTTGCCTGACCACCAGTTCAAATGTCCTGAGTGTGAGGCTTAGAGAATCAGAGCTGTCTCTACATCTTCCTTCTTCCATTGTTGCCTTTATAAATGGAAATATATATATGTATTTTGAAGCTATCAGCCAAGTTTTCAAAAGGAAAAAAGGTCACTATGACAGAATACACTTTGTCATATGCAGTATTCCACCAGAATATATTAGATTAAAAGAGCAAAGCTGACCAGCTAAAAAACAAGAAAGGAGAAACTTCCTTTTTTGATTTAGTGCTTTCTGGACTTTCTAAGCAGCTCACCCTTATTCTTGACTCTGTGGTCACCTCAAAGCTCACTGCTAGTGACCTTCACACAGTGGTGAGTTTCTTGAAAGATATTTAAAAACGAGAGCAAAAAGTTTATATTTTAGTTGAGATGCATGGTAATGTAGGAAACATCCATGACTGGAAAGTTGAAACATCCATAACTGTCTTTATCATAAGAGGCCAGTCTTAATTTTATAAATTGGCATGTTGATAAAATGGCGATAAAAAGGAAGCAAATATTTTGTTCTTTAGTATGCAATGACAGTTTCAAAAGTATGCAAGTAAAATCACTGTTACCTCTTCCCTTCCTCCCTCCTTCCCTCCCTTATCCTCCTTCTGCCTCTTCCTCTCTCTCTCTTTCTTCCGTGATATGTTTAAGGAAAATATTTTAGATATTTATATAGTTATTATATGAAATATATAGGGTATAAAAATAATGAAATGAAAGTAGTTATGATGTGAAAGATATGATGTCCATTAGGCGTCTTTGACACTTTGGGTTACTAAAACATGAAGCTATTCAAGCTTTTCCTGTTTGGAAAGCAAATAGAGTTTTGTTGTCCTTATCATATCACACTTAAAACAGTTGCATGTTATTCTTTATTAGGGAGTATGAATTTACTATAGCTAATTCTTCACTTCAAGGATTTTATAGTTAAAGTATAATGAATTTCTACACAATATTGAATTGAGGACATTTCATGAACTGCCTTGCAAATGAAATAACATTTCAGTAACTTTTAAAAATGTTAGAAACAAACACCAGTTTCTCTTGGGGCTCTCTGCATGGCTAGTGTCTCTGCTCTAATCTCACTCTGTTCCCCTCATTGCTCCCTCTCTCCTTTCTTAAATTATATTGAAGTATTGCTGATTTACAGTGTTGTGTCAACTTCTTCTGTACAGCAAAGTGACTCAGTTATACACACAAACACTCACACGTGTAATTTCATTGTTGTTTAGTTGCTAAGTCGTGTCTGACTCTTTTGCAACTCCATGAACTGTAGCCCAACAGGCTCCTCTGTCCATGGGATTTCCCAGGCAAGAATACTGGAGTAGGTTGTCATTTCCTTCTCCAGGGGATCTTCCCAACCCAGGGATCGAACTTGCGTCCCCTGCATTGGCAGGTGGGTTCTTTACCACTGGACCACCAGGAAAGCCCCAACATACGTGTGTGTATGTGTCTCTGTGCATATATACATATATATACACATATATATAATTTTTCATATTATTTTCCATTGTTGTTTGTCACAGGATATTGAATATAGTTCCCTGTGCTATGTAGTTGGACCTTGTTGTTTATCCATCCTATGTATAATAGTTTGCCTCTTCTAATCCCAAACTCCTGTTGCTCTCCGAGTTCCAACTTGCCTTACGGTTTCATTCTTGGACCATTATTTCCTGTACAAGCTCTTCCTTCTGCTTAGAATATTTTCTTTGTAACTCCCACAGCCATCCTTCAAAATACACATAGACACATATCAGACTAATTCTTACCCATCTTTAAAATTTTAACTTAAATCTTGCCTTTTTTAAGGAGCTTTCCTGGATACTCCAAACCAAATGAAATACCTTTGTGAAGATCATTCATGGAAATTATCACTGGTTTTTGTTATACATTATTTATATGGTTATTTGATTAACACCTATCTTTGATATCATAGCCTATTTTGTTTGTTCATTGTATGCCCAAATGTGGCCCAATTCTTGGCATAATGTAGAAGCTGAGTCTCTACTTACTGGATGAACATATGGATGAATGATCTCTATTCTTTGTACTGCTGCCAGAGGTTTCTTATTATTAGATCAATCCAGTTATTGCACTTTCCTTCTTCTGCCTTCCTTTGGCTTTATATTGCCTACTGAATATTTTTTATGATACATAAGACATTTTATTATCTTTTCTCAATGTACAAATCCAGTTAAACTTCTAGTTCATCCTGCCTACTATTGTCCTTTCACCCATTTTTGTCCCAACCTTGGTGGAAGCAGTCGATTTTCTCTATGTACTTGTCTTCCTTAAATTGGACAAAATCCTACATTATTGTGCTTTTTTTCATGCACCTCTATCTTCCTCTATCGCCCTTTCATTTACTGTCTTTAATTATCAAAATCCAGTTTTTCCCTAAGATTTAGCTTGAATATTATTTATTCCTTGATACTTTCCCTTGAACTGTATCAGCCCTGTCCACATGAACCCCCTCAATCTGCTGCATTCCTGTGTTTGTATTTGTTAAAGGACTTTTTTCTATTCTGCCTTGACAGTCTGCTCTAATACATTTCATAACTCCATGAGTGTTTTGAAGTCGTAAGTAAGTGATTTCTCATGCAATGATATATTTACTCACATAATATCTCTGTCCTACTATTCAGTATGGCACATTAGCCAATACAGATTAATAAAACATTGAAAATTATTATTCACATTCAGCATCAAAAAAACTGACTTAGTGATTAACTATTTCATCTGATTTGTATTTAGAGAACAGTGCATTTCTGTCTCTTTTCTGTCCCCAGGCAGTCCTGCATTGATCTGTCCTCAACCTCTCTTTCAGGTCTCATTTCCCACCACAACATCACACTCTGCCTCAGGTGTTGTTATTGTTCAGTCACTAATTCATGTCCAACTCTTTGCAACCCCATGGATTGCATCACACTAGGCTTCCCTGTCCTTCACTTTCTCCCAGAGTTTGCTTAAACTTATGTGCATTGAGTCGGTAATGCCATCCAACCATCTCATCCTCTGTTACCCTGTTTTTCTTCCCGCCCTTAATCGTTACTAGCATCATGGTCTTTCCCAGTGAGTCAGTTCTTTGCATCAGGTGGCCAAAGTATTGGAGCTTCAGCATCAAGATCAGTCCTTCCGATGAATATTTGAGATTAATTTCCTTTAGGATTGACTGGTTTGATCTCTTTGCAGTCCAGAAGATTCTCACAAGTCTTCTCCAGAACCACACTTCGGAAGTACTCAGCCTTCTTTATGGTCCAACTCTCGTATCTGTACACGACTACTAGAAAAACCATAGCTTTGACTATACAGACCTTTGTCAGTAAAGTGATATCTCTGCTTTTTTAATACACTGTCTAGGTTTGTCATAGCTTCTCTTCAAAGGAGCAGTTTTTTTTTTTTTAATTTCATGGCTGCAGTCACCATCCACAGTAATTTTGGAAGCCCAGGAAAAGAAAATCTGCCTCTCTTTCCACTTTCCCCCCATCTATTTGCCGTGAAGTGGTAGGACCAGATGCCCTCATCTTAGTTTTTGGGATGTTGAGTTTTAAGCCAGCCTTTTCACTCTCTTTCGCTTTCATCAAGAGGCTCTTTAGTTCTCCCTTGCTTTCTGCCATTAGAGTGGTTATCACCTGCATATCTGAGGTTGTTGATATTTCTCCCAGCGATCTTGATTATAGCTTGTGATTCATCCAGGCCAACATTTTGAATGATGTACTCTGCATGTAAGTTAAATAAGCTGCCTCAGCTAATCATATGATACATACCTTTATATTTCTGTGTCCTTATTCATCTAGTTTCTAAGTGCAGAATACTCTTTCTCACTCTTACACCTTTTTTTTAGTTAAAAAATCTCACTCATCTATGTTTCCAGATCCTTGTCAATGTCTTCCTCCTCATGATAAATTTCTTGATTGCTCCTTTCCATTTCCTATTAGAATTTATTACTACCTCTGTTGTTAGCCTACAGTAATTGCTTGCTCAGGTCCTTAGGACTTAACTTTATTCCAACTCGGAGGCTATTGTCTGCCAAAGCTATGTGCTGCTCTAGTGATGACCAGATTTGCTTTTTGTGTGCTACCCAGGTTTGGGATTTGATTTGATTTTGTGATCTGATTTGATTTGTTTTTGGGATTTGATTTAGTTTTCGTTTTGGTTAGGGTTTGGGATATGATTTTCTGAAAGAGTTAATAAGCAGCCAGACTTACTAAGATTTTCAGCATATTAGTCAAGTGAAACCCCTTAGAGGCTCTAATGTGAACAAATGACAGACTACTTGGCAACATTAGTTAATAATTAGTGGGTTACTGTGGTTACAATAGTAGGACAGTTGTATAAATATTTTATTTCAGATATTTCAAGAAAAAAAATACTGTATAGATTTTTTCTGGGTAAATCATAAGTCAATAATTAAACTTAATTACATGGTCCTATATCTAAAATTTTGCAGTTAATTTACTGTTCATCATAACTCAGTGTATAAAAAATAGAATTAGGATTTCATCTTTTTAAAATTTCTCTATTCATATTTCTAGAGTTGAGTTTCCATGTACAGAAATGTCTACTAGCTATGACTCCTCCTTTGGGGGAAACAAATCTTAATTTTCAGCTGGAAACCTTATGTTTTTACTGACATTCCTCTCAGAAAAATTTGTCAGTATACACTGTTAATTACAGACCATGAGAATCCTTTTTAAGTACTGTTTACAGTGATGTCCAGGGCATCTTTACAAACAGCCTACTTTTACAAAAATTAACTTTCACAAAGTCTGATTACATTCTTAAACAGATAAAACTCACTATTAGGATATAAGGGGGAATACGATCAAAAAGTTGTATAGATAGGGAAGGAACAAGTACATGTTTACAAAAGGAGAAGATTAAATTAGTGTCCACTTTCCTGTTCCATTTTACTTAGGAAAAAAAGGCCTTAGTAATTATGAAAATACATTTTTAAATTGATCATTATGGCATAGATAACAGCAGAACGTTGTTAACCACTATTTTAAGGACTTGGTTTGGTTGCTTATTGAGAAAAAAATATTCTGCATATGAAATTTTCTAAATACTAACTTGAGGCTATAGATATATTAAATCTATTATTATATGAAGTTCCTCTGAAGAGCAACTTTTTGCAGACTTTAGCTTAGTTGTGTAAGTGAAGGGATGGGATAACATAGACAAGTAATCGATATACCACACTGAAAGTGGTGATCTATCAAAAAAAAAGAGAAATGATAAGGTCACAAATAAAGCAAATAGACAGAGATAGATCTAGAGTTGTCACTGCTATCCACATTTTTACTCCTTTTGGTCACACCTAGCACAACTCTACTGGACAAGGTAAGAATGCAAAGAATAAATCTATAGAAAACCAAGACAAATGAGCATGAGGTTCCTCAAATGTGGTATGGATTCTAATTTATCAGCTACTTGAGTTCAGTTTCTCTTTTCTCAGAAAGAGAAAAGGAGATAAGCCAGACCCAGTCCTTTGGTTCTCAATAATGTCAGCATTTCCATGTGACCATAGTAACTCATTATTCATCCCTCATTCACAAATTTATTTAAATTCCTTTTGTACATATTCTTAAGTTGGACCATAATCCTGAATTTTGTTGTTGTTGTTGTTCAGTCAGTAAGTCATGTCCAACTCTTTGCAACCCGATGGACTGCAGCACGCCAGGCTTCCCTGTCCTTCACTATCATGCAGAGTTTGCTCAAACTCATGTCCATTAAGTCGGTGATGCCATCCAACCATCACATCCTCTGTCACCCCCTTCTCTGCCTGCCCTCAATTTTCCCCAGCATCAGGGTCTTTTCCAGTTATTCAGCTCTTCACATCAGGTGGCCAGAATGTTGGAGCTTCAGCTTCAGCATCCATACTTCCAATGAATATTTGAGATTGAATTCTTTTAGGATTGACTAGTTTGAACTCCTTGCTGTTCAAGGGACTCTCAAGAGTCTTCTCCAGCACCACAGTTCAAAAGCATCAATTCTCTGGCACTCAGAATTCTTTATAGTCCAGCTCTCTTATCTGTACACGACTACTGGAAAAACCATAGCTCTGACTATAAGATCTTTGTCAAGAAAGTGATGTCTCTGCTTTTTAATATGTTGTCTAGGTTTGTTGTAGCTTTTCTTCCAAGGAGAAAGTGTCTTTCAATTCCATGACTGCAGTCACTATCCACAGTGATTTTGGAGCCTAGGAAAATAAGTCTGTCACTATTTCCATTTTTTCCCTATCTACTTGCCATGAAGTGATGGGACTGGAGGCCACTATTGTGTTGAGTTTTAAGTCAGCTTTTTCACTCTCCTTTTTCCTGGATAATCCTGTATAAGTTTCTTAATTCTATTGCCTGCTACTGAGTAATAATTACTTTTATTTTTGGCCCTAAGAGAGACCCAAGAGACCCCCAAATGTTGTGGTGCTGTGGAATTTGGTGAAATCCGCAATCAACATATCCATATGCCTCACTATGAGGAACTATGTGAACATAGCCTTACTCAGTTGTCTTCCTTTTAAAAGTCTCTCCAACACCTTTAGCTCTTTTTCTTTAGATGTTCTTTATGAAAAATGTTTTACAATACATATTTTCTTCTTGAGGTCTGCCAACTGCAATCCCTTATAAATGTTTAGCTATAATTGTATCATGGCTTAGAACTCAGGATACCTGTTTCCTTCCAGAACTCTTCCTGATGAGGCCCCAAAGATTTTTAGTACCTTGTGCTAGTAATGTCTTTCAGAAAATGATTGTTAGATTATCTTCTCTCTTAGACAGATTCATCTTTCATTCTCCCCTGCTATGTGTTTATGCCTGCCTTAAGCATACTTATTGTTTTTAATCCCAGAAATATTTTCCTGACATTGTTTCTGAGTGTTCAGTGATTTTCCTACTAGGAGGTGCCTCACAGCAATGTATCTTCCCATAGTCTATGATAAGGTACAGTTTGAGTCTTTTAAAAGTTTACTTGTTTTGAAGTACTAAGAGGAATAACCTTAAGAAATATCTATAGCTCTTCATTATTAGGAATATAGTGAACTGAACTAGTGAAAGTCTCTCAGTCATGTCTGACTCTTTGTGACCCCATGGACCCCTATATGTCAGAATACTGGAGGTGGGTAGCCTTTTCCTTCTCCAGGAGATCTTCCCAACCCAGGGATCGAACCCAGGTCTCCTGCATTGAAGGCAGATTCTTTACCAGTTGAGCTACAAGGGAAGCCCAAGAATACTGGAGTGGGTAGCCTATCCCTTCTCCAGTGGATCTTCCTAGCCCAGGAATTAAAATAAACCAGGGTCTCTTGCATTGCAAGCGGATTCTTTACCAACTGAGCTATCAAGGAAGTTATTGTTAGGAATAAGAAATGTTACATGTTGGACAAGACTCTAATGTATGTTGAAAAACAAAAGTAACTAATTTCCCCCCAAATCCTTGGACAAAACTAGCAATGAGCTACAATCTATTATTAAGTTGACAAGACATCTCCTGATTCCATTTTTCTTTTTATATATTTAAATTGCAATGCAGATATATGTTGAGCCACATCTTTGAAATTCTCAGGCTTCAGTTTTTTCATTTAAAAATTAAGAAATCTTTCACTTCCTTTAGAACAGATGCTTCTAATCTGAGTTTTGAATGGAAATTTAAGATCTTATTCCCTCCAATCTCTTGTAAAAATTATTCAAGTAACAAAAATGATATTTTAAAATATTAATGGAAAGTATCTTACTATTTTAAGTGATCATATTTATCTCAAGATTACTTTCAAATATTCTTAAAATAGCTTAATTTAAGGCACCAAGACAGAGATATTCAAATTCCCTGGGGTAACACAAAAGGACAACTGCTTCATTTACTTTCTTTTGGTCATGTTCAGAGGGCCTATCATAAGTTCCGTTCTGCCTCTTCATGGATCTATTGTAGAGCCATAGAAGGGGGCAAAGCAGTATATATACATATATATATTTTTTCATATATATATACACAAACATACACACACATAGAATTTCCATTCTTTTACTTTCATGCAGTCTTGAATGTTTCCAAATGAAAAATGTGTAAAAACTTGATCCCTAAACCTGAAATTGTGTTAAGTCACAAAGTGTTCAAAGCGTGTTGAGAAGTTCATTAAAATTTAAAGACTGAAGAATATACAACTGTAACTTTTATTTTTTAATAAATTTATTTATTTTAGTTGGGGGCTAATTACTTTACAATATTGTAGTGGTTTTTGCCATACATTGACATGAATCAGCCATGGGTTTACATGTGTTCCCCATCCTGAACCCCTCTCCCACCTCCCTTCCCATCCCATCCCTCTGGGTCATCCCATTGCCCCAGCCCTGAGCATTTGTCTCATGCATCCAACTGCAACATTTACACATACATTTGGACAAACAACAGACACATTTATAAATACTAAAATGCCTGCTATTTGGTAATGGAATTATGGGTGACCTTTAAATGTATTTTAAAATATATGTCACTGTTTCATTGTTTCAAACATAAATATAGAATATATCATACATACCTTGAACATTGATTTCTATAAATATTTGACAGAAGGAGAAGTGAATGAATAAATGGATGAAGGTTGGATGGCTGCATATTTATCAAGGTTTGACAGTCTTACCTCATAAGGCCTATAGACGTAAAACTTAATTTCAGACTCATTCTGTTGGTCTAGTACCAAGCAGTACTCATTTCCTATATCCCTGCTTATTTGAAAAGGTTATACTTTCAAGCTTGTCATAATTTTCTCTTGAGTTAGAATGTAAGTCACTTCACCAATAACTTATCCATATGCCCATAAAACAATTCAAACATATTACTGTGCAAAACACAGGACTAGAGCAAATCAAGAGATGGCAGTTGGGAAGAAATATCAGAGTATACGAGATTGATGGATGAGGAAGCTCAAGCAATGAATGACATTCTCTTAAAAAGTATATATAAATAACAGAGAGAATGCTGTTGTTGAATAAGTGCATAGACTGGAAAACTATTTGAAAATTTAACTGTAAAGTTTTGTCAGTAGTGAGGTCTGTAGTAGTGAATGAAAGTCACTCAGTCGTGTCCAACTCTTTGTGACCCCATGGACTATACAGTCCATGGAATTCTCCAGGCCAGAATACTGGAGTGGGTAGCCTTTCCCTTCTCCAGGGGATCTTCCCAACCCAGGGATTGAATCCAGGTCTCGCACATTGCAGCCGGATTCTTTACCAGGTGAGCTGAGGTCTGTAGTGGTTTATAGCAAATCCTTTAGTAAAAATTCCCTAGCCAACAACCACTAAATGTTATATATTGTTACTGATCATCTGTTATTTTCTAGGATTATCAATTCAGTTGAAAGTGTAAGCTTTAGTTTATTTAAAAATCAATAAAAATAAATCAGAGTCTGAGTTTAGCTATAACTAGTTTACAATGAGAATAGCTCTGTGAGAGAGTGGTCATTTGTTACACTCCACATATAGAGAATATATATAGGTCTAACGTTAAGCCATAGAAAAGTTTATTTTTTTCTTTTTTGGTTCTCTTTAATTAATGTGTGTAGCCTTTGTTGAACATTTGTATTAGCCACACATGCCAGTATAATTAACTGAAATGAGAGAGTAGTCATACCAGTATAGATTTGAGTATTTTATAAGTAATTCTGAATGCTCTGTTATATTTGTTGGACTTTATTTAAATTTATTTGCTAATTTGCTCCTCTGATATGGACTTCATTATATGTACAGAACGCATTTGTATAAGGTGCCACATAGCTCACTATCTAAATCAGAAAGATGAAGTTTACATTTACCTTATGTTTTTAAGGCATGCATAGGAGAGGAGTTTACTTTTAAAAAGGGTGATGAAAATGGAAAGGATCTATGGCTTCTCAAGCAAAACCCTTCAGGTCTGGCAGTGATGCAGACAGGGCTACGGATGTGGCTTCAAGGAAAAGAAAACCAGAGTCTTTTTTTGTTTGTTTGTTTAATAACTTTGGTGTTTAGAGAAATGTTGTTAGGCATCATTTAATCATACACAATTACTCTTTTAAACTTAAAGTAATTGTTGGCTCTGGGGAGGCATTTTGACTTAGACCTACAGTTCTGGCTGAGATGGTGTGAGAACTGTGAGGAGAAAGACTTGGCAGCATCTATCACATTAATCCCAGATGCTGCTGTGGTGGTGGTTCTTGTGGTTTGGAGTCATTTCAATGTATGCAAGGGAGGGCTCCCTTTTTGGCAAATGATTTGGAAGGGGAGGGTGATAAAACTGTCTGCATTCATTTTGGGTACAGATAAGAGGCATTTCTCTACAAGAAGTTTTGTAAGGTTGTGGGCCTAACTTGCATTCTAGAAAAATTCAATTTTAACTAAACCTCAAACTAGTTTTTGAGTATTTCATGGTTACACTGGGGAAGGAAACAGCAACCCACTCCAATATTCTTGCCTGGAAAATCTCATGGAGAGAGGAGCCTGGCAGGCTACAGTCCATGGGGTCACAAACCATTGGACAAGACTTAGTGACTGAGCACACTAGTGTCAATAATGTTAGAATGAGAACACTCTTAATAATAGACTGTTCATGGTTTCTTCTCACACTATAGCTGTATAGCTCTATTTAAGGCCACCCCTTCAGATTTTTGCATTTGCCTCCTTCCTTACCTCCGTTCTGGCAATAAGGTTTTGAAAATGAATCTCTCTTCTGTGCTTATATCAAGTAATGGGGGAGAGGGCATATTTAAGCTACTGAATCTAAGGCTTGACTTGAATATTTATTTTTACAAACAGTATCTATCCAGTCAGAATCTAAGTGGAAATCTTTTCAAACTTTATATCAGATAGACTTGGTTTGAATCCCTACTTTACATTCATTAGCTGTAAATAAAACAGAGATTTAGCATTTTAATCCAAGCTTAGGTTTCCTGGGATTGATATGAAAATTAAAGATGATATAAATATGAAAGCACCCAGCATAATGCTTGTCTTAGAGAATAATAGAACTTTTTGTTTGTTTGTTTACCTCTCAATTTTCTTCTACTCTTCTATTACCAAGTATTGAGAAACCCTGTGAAGGCTTACATGACATCTTTTCCCTCTACACACACACACACACACACACACACAGTTTCACTGGTAGCTCAGAACCATTTGCAATTTAGGAGATAGCATTAGAGCTTAGAGAATTAGAAAAAAAACTTATCTAAACAAAATTTGATAAGTAAATTTTAAAGTTCGTGTATTAATCTATGAATGGCATGGTAGTACCATTTCAAACTCCCATTTTAAACAGTTTGTAAAATATGCTAGTGAAGATTATTCTTTTTCACAGATTTCATTTATATATAATACTTCATATGAAGCTATTTACTACATTAGTTGGATACACTAACAACTTTTTTGTTAGGTTCTTTTAATTTTTTTTTTAACTTTATCAGTTCAAGGGACTTTACTTGTATTAACACTCTATGCATTTATTAAGCAGACACTGCACATCTTAGTAAGCCTGGCTGCTCATTAACTCTTTCAGCAAATTATATCCCAAAACTAATTCTCTTTTTTTAAACTTTAGACTTAAGTGAGCAGTGTAAATAATAAAAATACATTTGAGAGAGACTTAGTCGCTGTGACACCAAGTTGCATGTCTTGAATTCAAGAGAGCTGGAAAAGATTGGTAGCCAAAAAAAGAGATTGTTTCTGTATTTTTTACCTTTGCTTGCCTCAAAGTAATGAACTCTTGCCAAGGCTGACTATTTTCTTTTCTTTCTATGTTCTACTCCTTTTCATCATTATTACCATCATCTTAGGTAGTTTATTGACTTTTACCTTATTCCAAGGAGTATTCTGAATATTTTTCATGTATTATCCATTTAATTCTCACCATAACCCTGGAGGTTAAGGGTAGGTATGTTTCCTAAATTGTGGATAAGAAAAGTAGATAATCTTCCTACATGATGGAAAATAAATATTCAAATCTAGGCATTTTCACCTCAAAACCTCGGCTCTTAATTATTATGTCCTTTGTCTCCCATATATTTACTACATATCTAGTTACATACACATTTATTTTCTAAGGTGGTCTTTAGGTCAATATATTTGCAGTATATTTTATATATATATATGTATGTGTGTGTCTATGTGTAAATATATATATATATATATGTGTGTGTATACTCTTTGGCAGTACTTGGAAACATGTTGATTATGATGATCTTTTTAATATCAAGGGTCATAAGCCCAGCAGTGAGAAATTCCTCCAAAGAATTGACAGTGATCTTTAGAGAATCATTGTAGACATTAGTCAATCTCCAAATAAATACTAGGATGTAAAAAAACCTTCAACTCTCAGTATTCTCTCACTGTGGACAATGATTGCAGTTGAAAATTAACTTGATTTAGTAGGAAGAACTAAACTTCCACAGAAGCATTTCATGTCTTGTGGATGAATATTTGTTGTCAGAAACAACCTTTTGTTCATAATGTAATTTTTTTCAAACTCTGAGGATCTGTTGATATAAAGTATTTTAATTCAATAACAAGTTTGAATCAGGACACTAACCTTAGTTAGTGTACAAATATAAAATTACAATTACCACCCTTGTTTGGAGTTTTATAGATAAACATTCCACCACCTGCCCTCCCCCCACAGTTTTGCATACAGTTTAAATGATCTGTACACATTAAAAATTTTTATTTCAGGAACAATTACAGGGAAGTAATTTAGCTGTATTTTCATGTAATTTTTTCAAAAGCTCAAATAATATATAAATATGTTTTTATAACTTAACCAGGCCTGAGAAATATTGACAATATCAAATCCTGTGTAGTCTGTCTAACTACAATAAACTTTTGGGTAGCAATAAACGGTCAGAGTCTAGGAGCTGTGTGCATCAATGGACAGTTACAAAGATAAGCTAAGAAATGTACTCCAAAGTGTGTCAGATTAAAATAGCCTCTGCTAGAAGAGTGGAGCAAGTAAAGATTGCCCACTGAGAAGTACAACCAATATTTTCTTAAAGAACTAGGAGTGAGAAAAGATGTGACATTAATGTACTCTGTCTCTCAGCAATTAGAATCCTGCTTCTCTGCATTTATCAAAGTCAAGTTCAAGCCCTTTTCAGGAAATTCCCCAAAGTACCTGATTCCCTGGTTCAAGTCAACTCATACTAAGACTGTTCTTTGCAGTTCATCTCAGATAAAAATTGCATTTATCAAAATAATATGTTTAGAAGTTGTATCTCCTTAGGGAGTGAAGCTTGAGTTGTAGCCCTGTTAGCCCCCTTATCTGAGAAGTTTTCTGCTGTTATTGATATTTAATCATGAAAATATTCCAGACTTGCTCTGAAAGAGGGGTCACTGGCTTAAGTTCTGATTTTAACTTAATCACCATTGATTGCTCTCCTTTCTTGGTTACATAATTTACCCCTAGTTGGCAGAGCCCCAGAACTACATGCAGTACTCTAGAAATTAAATCCCATTAGTAGTCAGTATAGCAGGAGGATCAAGAGGGAGGGATTGTCTCAAATTTCCTACTTGTTGTGCTACTATTTATGCATTGCCATATCATGCATGCTTGAACTACTGATTGAGGGGAAAATAATTCTAATAGGAATTGGCATTTAGCCCAGAAGTCCTACACCATGCTTTGAACAAATGTTAACATGTGAATCCTCTACATGTTATGGAGGCTAGTAAAAATTGAAATGAGAATTTTTTTTCCAAATTATAATGATATATTCTTTGTTTTCTTTTGAAAATGTAAAGATAGCAGCTTGCTTAGTTAGGCTAAATCCTGGCTTTCTACTAAAGGCAATAGGAAATGATAGAAAATCAGTCACTCTATCTGTGGATTTTTTCTCATCAAAATGATCCTTCCTGACACAACATTAAAACTACAGGTTATTTTATATGTTTTGAAAAATATGAACATAAGAATTAGAAACACGTATGTTTTGATCATGATGAAATAGAACATACCAATATTCTCAGAGATTTGTTTCTTTCTCCTCCTCTTCATCTTTGGGGAAATTATGTTGTTTTTGTTGCTATTCTTTATCACACCTACTCTTTGCAATGCTGAAGTCCATGGGGTTGCAGAGAGTTGTACATGACTGAACAAAAACTGCAATTTACCTTACTATATAGATAAGTACATATAAATATAAATATTTTGTTCTCTGTCTACACTGCAGTAGCACACGTTAATTACTTGGTGCATTAAGTTAAAGATCAATTATGAAAGAAGAATTTTAAAAAAGTAAAAAAGAAAACAGTTTAGGTGACGATTGGTTAATAGGCCATAACAGGTGAGCCAAAGTAAACATTGCTTTAATGTTTTCCCTCACAGGTAACATTTGTAAAATTTATAGAAGAGATGTTCTAGATGGAACAGTTCTAGATGGAAATTGCTTGTTAAAGTTCTTCCCCCAATTTTCCCCCTTCCCAAGATCTTGTAAAATGTGCTCTGATAGAATTCCCACTGGTAGAACCCTGGGATCACAGAAATCTTAAGGGTATAAATTGAATCCAATAGAGTAAATGGAAGCTTTGTAGGTATATTTCAGAGCAAGGTCTCACTGTCCGATATGCACAGAAGTCAATATTATGGGATTGATTTTTGACAAAAGTTTTATTGTGAGGTCTGCCAGCAAGGAGAACGGAAAAAGTGAAAGTCTCTCAGTCATGACCAACTCTTTGTGACCTCGTGGACTGTAGCCCACAGGGCTCCTCCGTCCATGGAATTCTCCAGGCAAAAATACTGGAGTGGGTTGCCATTCGCTTCTCCAGGGGATCATCCTGATCCAGCAGTTGAACCTGAATCTCCCACATTGCAGGTGGATTCTTTACCGTCTGAGCCATCAGGAAAGCCCAAGGAGAAAAGAGGTAGGGTTCAAATCTGACTCCTCCATCCAGTATTTGTGGTGAAATTTAAGGTGTTAGGAGAATTTCAAATTTGCCTCACGGGATAGTCTCAAATCAGTCAATATATGATAATTAAGCTCCCAGGGCCGCAGGAAGCCCAATTTTCTTTACTAAAGAAACTCTTGCTTTGTAAAGGCCTCTAATGACAACATTTCTATTGCTTAGGTTTCACAGACTGAAAATTCTTGCTTCAGGGTCATCCCAGGAACTGAGTTCCCATCTTGCACATGTGCAGTGCTGTCTGTGTGAAATAACTCAAAATTTGATTAATCAGAAAATCTATTGTAAGGAAGGAAAAATAATTTAAGCTTGTCGATCTTTTACATGCTGTTTCAGGTGTTACATCTCCTTCCCCAAATTTTTTTCATTTTTTTTTACCTATCTTTTTAATATATTCCTCTCAATCAGGCTTGCATGAAGTCATTTCTTTCTCACTATTCCATCTCCTTATGGAAACATTACCAAACTAAATTTTCTATCAGAGTATCAGTACTTGTACACTTTCTTTTCTGTTTTCACTGCCACAAACTTCATTCCCTTAGGTCTGGGTTATTGTACAGCTGATCTCCTTGCTTCCAGTTTATGTCTTTGTTTTTTGGTTGTTTTCTGATTCCTAATTTCTAGTCTTGCATATCTCCTGTAAAAGCTAAACTACTAATAGTTTCATAATATTAGGCACTTTGCTCAAATGTTTCAGAACTTCCAATGTATTTATATATTCTAAAAATTTTAATACTGTGTTCACTTCTATTGGGTATTTTGAAAATACAGTTTGCTCTAAGAAGTTTGTGTTAACTCCCAATATGGATATTTTCTGTTTTCATCCCCATCCATATATCACAACTTAAGACTTATACTTTCTATCAGTCCTGACCATTTCCTCTAGATAGCATCCTTCCCTCATCAAACTTCTCTTGTGTCGGATTTGTTACTATTCATTTGGTATTTAACGATACTGCCTTTTAAAAACTCATTTATATCTACATATTTTGCCTCTTTAACAAAATATATACTCTTTAATATCAAAGGCCATGTCTAAAGAATGCCTAACATGTGCTATACACATACTAGTTGTTCAATGAATACTTTCTAAGTGAACGAACAAATGTATAATTAGTATTATAATAAATGGGACATTTTAATGTAATTAAATTAGATATGCATTTTAAAAACAATAAAGCAGTCCTGGAACATCCTCTCCATATTATAATTAAAGTTGAATTTACTGGTCTACTTCTTCTAGTACTATATCTAAGACATGAGAATGTTTTAAATTCCTACTCAATTAAGCTTTAAATATAATTTACATATTAAAGATATAAATCACATAGAAATAAAATAACTATCTTTCTTATTATATGAAATCCATGCTACCTACAATGTTTCATAACACTCGGGTAGCGGTTTTTTCCAGTAGAAGGAATTGCCCTCATTTTTAAAACTACCTTTTAAAATAAATTTGATAAAGCCTTACCAGAGGTACCGATATGGATCTTCTTAATTTCAGTGGCATCTTTTAAGACTGGATTAGAATGCTTTGTCAATCTCATCGTACTCTGCTAATATCACCAAAAATCAAGAAAAGTTGTGTGTTTGTGTTTTATTTTGACTTTTTGAAATTTTATTTCCACACTTTGGAATATCTTCCAAACTCAGGTTCCACTATAAAATAGGAAGCTAAAGCAAGCTTATTTTAATGTTTTAATGCATTAATGATAATGCTATGATTAATTTTAAAATATAATTCCATGATGCAATAACCAGTACATTCTGCATATAAGGTCTCACTAACTGGGTTTGCCAGGAATGAATCAAAATCTTCTGGATGTCAGTAAACTCTGATGTATATAAACAACTGTTAGAAAATAAAGTGACTTTTAGAACTTTTTTTCCTAGTAATAGTAATAGTGACAGTTGTAATTGACATTTTGGAGAAAAATGGTGATTTAATGTAAAATTGATATAGAATGTTGCTATCTTTCAGTGTTAATTTTTGCTTCAAGGAATCACTTTTCAAATTGCATCCTTTAAACCCTTAGTATTGTCATTATTAACCAATAGCCACTCACAGATAATATTTTGTGTCTTCAGACACAAAAGTATCATTTAGATACAAATTGCATGAATAGAGAAATAGTAATCAAAATCATCATGCATTCTAAACCACAAGGAAGTTGGTTGTATGGAATGCATGTTGGGTTATTATTTAATTATACAGAAATTTCCAACTGTTTGTGAAGGGTATTGGTTGCAATATTATCTAAGTTTAAGATACTGTGCCTTATGGGCTTAAATAAATAATCTATGAAGAGAAATAGGTAATTTTTACTTGGAAAAATTCTCTTTAAAAATAAAAGAATCTGTGCCCAATTGAGAGTTATGTAATATTATCAATGTGATTAGTGCTAAACTTTAAAAGTATTATAACTCTATTTTGCCCCAGATTTTCAATTTAAAAACTTTAAAATGTTTTATTAAAAATTAAAATATTTTATTAAAAATACTTTACAACTCAATCTCAGTTGATCTCTTTAAAAAAATCAACATTAGATTTTTCTAAAATCTGTTTTAAATTTGTGTTGTTTATTTAAAAAACACTGAAGCCTTAAATATGGTTTTAAATAATCCATATCAATCTCTCAACTTGAAAAATTGCAAACACAAAACTAAATATTGTTGTATTTTATAGAATTCTGTGGTAGAATTTGAAATACTAAAAAATCTCTCCTAAGAGAAAAGTACTTGTCTTATTAGAACAAAATTTTGAGAATAGTTCTTAAAAGTTAATGAGTGGAAACAGATGTATTTATGAATATTAAGTAAACATGTTAATACTTAGTGAAGCATTTCAGGGTAAATGTTTAAGTCTGTGCAGTTTAACACCACTGAAAATTAAGTTCAAATTTGATACTAAGTTCAATATCAATAAAATTGCACAAGGCCACACAGCAAAATAAGCAATCTGACTGTAGTACAAACCATGATAGTATAACTTCAGAGCCTATGATCTTACCCATTATATGGAACTCCCCCAAACTCAGTTTACAGCACCTGTAAAATGGGCTCAATGGTATCACTACTACAATAGCAGTTTCTGCTACTGCTGATCATGAGATTACAGTGCAGAGCCAACAATCGAAATATAATTTGAACAACGTCAATATAAATTATCACTTAGAGAAAGTATCAGCAGAAGGAGATAAGGGAGTTTGTCCTAATGGAGACAAGCTACTTATCTTTCTGTTGTTCTACCCTAACCAGTGAAAAATAAGGCATGTAAAATTGAATGGCTCTCTGTGTGTGCAGATGTACCTCTTTAAAACTCATATTTTTGGAGACTACATGACTTGTATAGACCACAGGTTTGAGACTATGTATATACCTCATACAGATTTTAACTTTTAACTTTGCTCAGATCACTAATTTACAGGCTCAGTTTTTCTGTCTTGATAAGCCACATTTGTCAGTGAGAAAATAGTCAGGGGTATATTAAAAACATTTTAAAAAGTAAACAAAAATCTTCACCCCCAATTATTAACTTAATTATAAACTTAGAAACTGAGATTTACTCTACCTGTGATCTAGCTTTGAATAAAATTAAGAGTATGCATTGCAGAATCCAAGGTTTCGTTAAATTACTTGCATTTAAATTCTGTGTGTTCATTTAACCTCTTTAACAACCACTTTATTACTTCTGAAACTATATTACTAAATAGCTTCTAGAAGCCCCAATATATCTCCTGTTAACGATCTCACAAACCTGGAGGCTTAAGAAAACAATTCTATGAAATATGAACACTTTTTGAAGGATTGATAGAAAAAAATAAAGAATAAAAGCCACTGTGTGTTAAGATTTTATTAGGTTATTCCACCTGCAAAAACATGCTATATCTGTTTCAAATCATTTTGTCAGTGATATTTTTAGGCACTTTCTAAGTGATAATCAATCTTGATTTTAGAAGTTGGAAAACTTAAAGTTTTAAAGATATCTCTGCTATGCACAGCTATTATAACACCACATTTTAAGTGTATCTTCTCCTTTCAATTAAGATTAAATTTTTGATAGAAAAGCAATTACCATCCTATTTTTTTTTCCAAACTGAAGAATGATCACATTCACACCAATTTATAGAAGTTGTTTTTCAGAAAACAGACCATATTCTGGCTAATTATTTTAAATCAATTGAAAATAAAACAAAAGTATTTAATTACAACTTAGAAGCTTAGAAGGGCTTCCCCTTGTGGCTCGGTGGCTAGAGAATCTCCCTGCAATGCAGGAGACCTGGGTTCGATCCCCGGGTTGGGAAGATCCCCTGAAGAAGGGAACGGTTATCTACTCCAGTATTCTGGCCTGGAGAATTCCTTGGACTGTATAGTCCATAGGGTCGCAAAGATTCAGACTCGACTGAGCAAGTTTCACTTGGGAAGTAGTCTCACATCTAACTATAAATGAGTATATGAGTTAGCCAGAGGTAGTTCAAAGTTTGTCTTATGTACTTATTATTTAACTCGTTAATTCCATAGCTGCTCTGTCCTGACTTCTTTCCTTACCCAGTCTTTCCCACTTTTCTACTTGTATGGCCTTCTACTCTTCCTCCTTTGTAGAATCGGAAGCCACTAGATTGTATCAGGAGTGAAAGTAGTGGGAATCAGAAGGGGGTATATTGCTCTTTTCACCTACCTCAAGCCCAGCAGCAGACATAGATAATAAAGCTTCAGTTCTATTTGGGAATTCATCATGTGGGGATAAAGAAGAAAAATGAATTTACCAAAGGAAACTGAGAAGTTGTGTGCAAAGAGTATATGACCTTTAAAAATGAATTTGTGCCTCCCCACTTTGTGGATGCTTTCTGCGTCATGTAGAGGATAGTTTGACTTTTTTTTTTCTTTCTTTCTTATTGTCAAGCAATGAAGGTGGTAAAAGTTGATTTTTTATACAGGATCATGATTAGAGAAGAAGTTATTCAGTTGAATCAAAGATTATTATTTTTCTTTGATTCACGGAAACTTGTTCTGAAATTCTGCTGGTGTCATCAGTTCTTCTTTCTATGGTAGCAGAGTGAGGCTTCTTAAATTAACAGAATTCTAAAATACCCAAAGATTATTTTTTTTTATAATTTTATAATACCAGCGAATTGGGAGCAAATTTTTATTATTAAAATTTTAAAGTGTCGATAAGCCAAATTTAATGGCATTTTTGTTCAAAAGCATGTAAAGCAACATTCACACACACACACAAATTCAAAGAATTGTATATTTATTGTGCATAACATAATTTGAAAGGAAATTGCCTTGAAATTACCTCTAAGTTGCAATCCAGTACCACCACATACTATTGAAGCAATATTTCTTTCTTTTTTTTTTCTAATCCTTTGCTGCATCTAAGAAAACTGCAGTACACATTGAAAATGAATGTACTTCAGATCAGATTCTCTCAGACTGCTAATAATTACTAAAAAGACAATAATAAAAATCTACTTTTTAAAAGCTATCAGAAATTGCAACACAGTGGAAGATATCTGTACTCCTTAGAATTTCTTATATGAAATTAATAATATTGAAAATTATGAAATTTTTTTTGAATTGAAACTGATCTAATATTCACTGTAAACAAAGACTCAAGCCATTGAAATTTATGTACATCAACTTAAGGGTAAAAATTTGACACATGTATCCATATCTCTCTCAAACAATAATGTCTGAAATGATGCTTGACTTGTCTTTCACCTGTGCCACGAAACAAAGGCCCTGTCATTTTGGTTTTCTTTTTAATTTTCATTCCTTATATATTTGAAACATTCACTCTCTCATTTGAGTAACGACAGGTGGCACGGTATTATGATAGTGCACTAATGTTCCCTGTTTTCCTGAAGTTCTTTGTGAAAGTAGCATTAGAGGCATCATCAGCCACAGCTGTTTCTTCACATCTTCTACAGAGAGGGCTTGAAAGTTTTCATCTCTTGCTTTGCCCCTTACCACAGATACAGACTGTAAAACCTAACAAGCCTGGAGCTTTTATGAATACTTGATCAAAGTTAAAACTTGATGTGTACGAGGATGTAGTGGTGGTCTCCCGATCAGTATGAGGGTACAGGGGCTGACAAATCCCCCGCAGCCCTTCAGTCACAGACTGTTGCAAGATACACTTCATTGTAAGATCCTATGGAAAAAATCAAATATTTTATTTTCATGAAAATATTATTCCCACTAATATTTACTATTTTCAGTAGGATTTCAAATATTATGGCCAGTGCTATAATTTTATTTTTCACAGTCAACAATTTCTTTTTTCTTAACACAAACTTTCAGCGACTTTGATATATTTTTATTTTTCTGTGTCATGATTGTTTTCACATAACTGAGCTGTCTGGAGCTTAGGGAGAGGCGCTGTATTTGTTAGATAATAAATGGAGAAGGCAATGGCAACCCACTCCAGTATTCTTGCCTGGAGAATCCTAGGGACGGCGGAGCCTGGTGGGCTGCCGTCTATGGGGTCGCACAGAGTCGGACACGACTGAGGCAACTTAGCAGCAGCAAATGTACTTTTATTTTTTAGAAGTAGAATTTTAGCCAAAATATATATTCTTCAGCTAATTAAACACCACAGAGCAGGTTTAGGAACTCTCTGTATGATCAAATCTAATGTGCTGTTCTGGCAGGGCACTTTAGCTTAAAAGGGTGTTAATAGGATTCAATACCAAAAATGGTGACATCATTTTCATAAATATTTATTGGTCTATATTTAAAAATCTATTTATATAGATTTTATATAGAAAGTCTTTATAGTGTGACTGTCACCTTACCAATAGTTATTATTTTAAAAATAAAAATAATTATTTTTATAGTCACAAAGGGAAAATTATTAACTTTTTTTTATCATAAAGAAATGAATTTGACAGCATCTGCTACTAACGAAATGCTAAACTTTATTCTGCAATGGAGGAGAATATCAGTTGCACATACCTCAATTGATACTTTCTAATTTTTAAGAGATTACACGCAAAAAAATTCAAATTTAATTTAGACTTTTAAGCATGAAATTTTCAAAGTAGAAGTATAGTGTAACAGCCCAATGCATTATATATGCATTGAGTGCATTGTCATTTCCATCTCATTAATAAAAGGCTACATATTTACATGTAAGAATAGCAAAAAGATAGAGAGGAGAAAATAGTTAATGTTTTGGAAACTTCACTCTTACAAACAGATTTTATAAATATAATGGTCAGAAACTACCAACTAACAGAGGTACAGAATTTGAGTGTTAGTATGTTAAGAATGTAGACAATTTATCATACATTGGACTGGTTCCTAGGTATAACTTATGCAGATGCATGGAGTGTTCTTTTGAGGACCTGAAGTTAGGAAAGCTAGAAGAAATATTAAGTTAAATGGTCTTATATACACCCCCTGCTTTTTAAACAGTTATATATAGGTTTAACTGCTGTTTAACTGTTCACATTGTACATAGTGTTACTCAATCTATATTTTAAAATTTTTGAAGAATTCAAAATATGTTTCAGAATCTTTTAATGTCCAATAATATCCGGTTCAGCTCAGTGAACTCATTAAATATTTGTTCATTTTGTTTACTAACTACACTCAAGTTTACACATATCCATGAATGTACTGAATGTACTGAATGTACATTCGTGAATGTACACATACCCATGAATGAGCACTGAAGAACTGATACTTTTGAACTGTGGTGTTAGAGAAGACTCTTGAGAGTCCTTTGGACTGCAAGGAGATCCAACTAGTGCATCCTAAAGGACATCAGTCCTGAGTGTTCATTAGAAGGACTGTTGCTGAAGCTGAAACTCCAATACTTTGGCCACCTGATACGAAGAGCCAACTCATTGGAAAAGACCCTGATACTTGGAAAGATTGAAGGTAGGAGGAGAAGGGGACAACAGAGGATGAGATGGTTGGATGGCATCACCGACTCAATGGACATGAGTTTGAATAAACTCCAGGAGTTGGTGGTGGACAGGTAGGCCTGGCATGCTGTAGCGTATGGGGTCGCAAAGAGTAAGACACAACTGAGTAACCGAACTAAATTGATGAATGTTCAGTTCAATTCAGTCGTTTAGTCATGTCCAACTCTTTGCGATCCCATGGACTGCAGCACGCCAGGCCTCCCTGTCCATCACCAACTCCCGGAGTTTACCCAAACTCATGTCCATTGAGTCAGTGATGCCATCCAACCATCTCATCCTCTGTCGTCCCCTTCTCCTCCTGCCTTCAATCTTTCCCAACATCAGGGTCTTTTACAATGAGTCAGCTCTTCTCATCAGGTGGCCAAAATATTGGAGTTTCAGCTTCAACATCAGTCCTTCCAATGAATATTCAGGACTGATTTCCTTTAGGATGGACTGGTTGGATCTCTTTGCAGCCCAAGGGACTCTCATGAGTCTTCAACACCACAGTTCAAAAGCATCAATTCTTCGGCACTCAGCTTTCTTTATAGTCCAACTCTCACATCCATACATGACTACTGGAAAAACTATAGCCTTGACTAGATGGACCTTTGTTGACAAAGTAATGTCCCTGCTTTTTAATATGCTGTCTAGGTTGGTCATAACTTTTCTTCCAAGGAATAAGCGTCTTTTAATTTCATGGCTTCAGTCACCATCTGCAGTGATTTTGGAGCCCAAAAAACAAAGTCAGCCACTGTTTCCACTGTTTCCCCATCTATTTGCCATGAAGTGATGGGACTGGATGCCATGATCTTAGTTTTCTGAATGTTGAGCTTTAAGCCAATTTTTTCACTCTCCTCTTTCACTTTACTGTGGCTAATACAAAGTTGTGTAAAATAATGCATACTATTGACTTCAAGAAGTTTATAATCTAGTAGAATTTGTTAACTCAAAGAAAGTAACTGGCTTACCCAACCTATGAGTTCAAAGGTGACAGGTAATTTTCAGAATGTACAGAAGAAACATCTGTTGACAATGATGTAAGCTAGAGTAGTGATTCCAGGGTCAGGAAGATGCCTTGGAGAAAGGATAGGCTATCCACTGCAATACTCTTGGGCTTCCCTGGTGGCTCATATGGTAAAGAATCTGCCTGCAATACCGGAGACCTTGGTTCAATCCCTGGGTTGGGAAGATCCCCTGGGGAAGGGCATGGCCAGAGAGGAATGAATATATCTTCCTGAAGACCATGTGCCTTAAATTGTGTTATTCCCTAAAATAATGAAGCAATTATATGGTGTTCAAATAGCATATAGTATCTTCAGAAAAATTCTTCTAAATAAGATGCAGAAGATTATTATTTACACTTATTAATGATGAAATTGAGATTTAAGAAGTTCATCATTACACCATAAAAACTCCAGACACCAAATGATTACAGATTGACTTGACCTTAATCTGCGTGTCTTCAAGTCCAGTGGTTTACTCACTAAAACATCTGCTGTTATCAGTGTATGACCTGTTGAAATGTTTTTACTCTATAGAATTACTAACTATAAATATTGATTATTGTGCCTCAGAATTTATTGTTAAATTATTACAGAGATTTTTCTTTACTTGAATTTAACTCCACTTATTAGTTTTGCTTTTAATAATGACTGGAAAATCTACAAATGTAACGTATGCTTATAAAATTTAAAATAGCCATCAGGAAATGCACAGGTATTTACTGTATTTGGTTTCTATCCTTAGATTTACTTACACAGTGGTTTGGACTTCAGTCCACTTAAAAATATTTGTACCTTTTGTTCAGATCACTTCAGAATTTATTGACTACTAATTCCAGACATTGGGGTTACAAAAGAGTATGCATTCCTTGCTCATATTGTTATATAGATATATAATAAGTTAAACATGTATGGGAGAAATAATTACAGTATAGTGTGGTTAAGTGCAATACAAGCAGTGGAAAATGATGAATTCTAAAGGACCATGTCAGATCAAATTGAGGAGCATCACTGGAAATAATACTCAGTAACTGGGAGATGAACATTAACCATCTGTTTAGAGGGGATGTCATGGTATTAATTATCATAAGCCATACATAATTTTGATAAATATTATATCTACTATCAGAAAAAAAAGTATTCTTTTGGAAAAAGACACATTTCAGTAAATACATTTTTTAACTAGTTAGAAATTATAGCTGTTTGGCATTATTTCATTTAATTTTATAGGTGCAAATACATTTTTTTGGCACATATGTTACAATGATCTTTTGTTAAATGGGTGACTTTGTTTCATTTCACTGTCTTTGTTAGGCATCTCCCTCTCAGGAAGATACTGTCTCTTACACTCAGGATGTTGTTGAGGTCTATGGATCCACATTTAACTGAAAATCTAGAAGAATAATTTTCAAAGTATGTGTTCTAGACCAGCCACAACAGCCTCACCTGAGAACTTGTAAAAAATGCACATTCTTACTCCCTCCCTACCAGAACCTACTGAAACAGAAACTCTGGAATTAGAGCTCAGCAATTATCCCACAGTAAATCCAATCTGATGTATGCTTAAGTTTGAGAACCACTGGCCTAGAAGAAATGCACTACTAGTGCTTATAAAGAGTCATAAGACCCAGCTCACTGTGGTTCAGTAATCTGTTAAAGTTTGTCTGAATGTAACTGTGGAAGATTGCATGCATGATATACATTCCATCCATTCCTTTAAATCCTCTAAAATCTAGCTTTGACTAAGCACACCTTCTGATAGCATTGTAGCTATACCATCATCCTACTGGCTCCATATAAAATGGCTTAGTAGTAGCCTATAATTTTTAAGCCTATTTTGCTACTTTATTTAATTTAAGAATGTTGTAGTTAGCTTCACCAGTGTTTGCTACTAAGACCTCATAGGTGGAAAATATAACTCAGATTTCAGTGTTAGGAATAGTTCTGTTTATGAGTAACTTCTTCCCTTTCATCTTACACAATGAACCTTGTAATTTGATTGTGATTCTCTCTACATATGAGCTTTAGAAATCTTACCACTCAATCCATGGTTAGCCCAGCAAATGTAACACACTTAATGATGTGCCTGTTTAGTCTTATATTTCAATTTTTTTTTCTCTTGGATTTTTGTACACTTTTACCATCTTATTCTTAGCAATCAAATAGCCATATTGAGTCCCTTTTTAAAAATAAGTGGAAATATTGTTTAAATGATAAACAAATAACATTTAAAATTATGTGCTTATTGACAGTAGTGAATTATACAAGATTTTGCCAAGAACCAGAAGTGTTTGAAAAAAGGCCAATACAGTTTTAAATGAATAAAGTGAAATCAAGAATGTAGAGTCCTACAGCCCCTGGTACTCCACTTTGGTTTTGAGCCCCCGATGTTTGTATGCCGCCTTCTGGTGACTGGGTGATATGGGGTGGGAGAGGGGAGGGGAGGTTCAGGGTGGGAGGGGATATGTATACCTATGGCTGATTCATGTTGCTACATTGCAGAAACTAACACAATATTGTAAAGCAATTATCCTCCAGTTAAAAAAAAAGAATGTAGAGCCCTTTGAGATACTCTAGTCAGCAGAAGAAATTGAAGCGTAGAGTAGTTCAAAGATTTGCTGATAGTCAACGAGGTTAGTTAATAGTTAGAACCAAGGCCATGTCTAAGTGCTCTTTCTATTGTGTTATGAGGCCTGAAGTGTTCTATTTAACTACTATTTAAAGTTATATATTTATTCTAAAATATTATATATGTTATATTTATATATTATATATATTATATGTATCATATCCACTTAATTTATATGTTCTTCATTTATATTATAACCCTAGAGGTACAGAGATTTGAGAGATTCAGGCCATAAATGACTTGCCCAAAGTAATTCAGTTGTTCAGTAGTAGAACCAGGACTGTAATATCAGGCTTCTTATACTGTGTGATAGAATGTTTGCTACCATATAAAAAAACAAATAAAAAGCACCTTTTCACATAAAAATTAACTGTGATATGTGATGATGCAGTTATTGCAAGATGCTATAAGCACAAATAAAAGTGAGGAATTGTTAAGTCATTTAATTGTGCCTATCTTTTCTTGAAGTATGGCCTGTTTTTTTAACCACATTAATCAATCTTTTTATCCATTCAATTCCATAAATGCATATCACAACTCACTACAGAGGTAACTGAGTGAGCTGTACAGTGATAAATTTTTCTTGTTAGGAGAAATTACATTCACTAACTTGAGCTACTTCAGCATGAAATTGAAAAGGAATCATTTTGTCTTAATTTACATTCTTGATTCAATGAGAAAAATGTGAATTAACCCAACAGAGCTACAGATACGTTGCCTCAGATACTAAAGGTAAACTAAATTGGTATTGTTGGAAGTTCATTAAATTATACACCCCTGATTTATTAGAGTAGATTTTTAAAAGCATGATTGCCAAGGTTAGTTATGCTGAGTATATCTATATTTTCAAATGTTTATTTTGTCCTTTTGTTCCAGTTTATTGTTTTTGATATATCTTTATGAATACTCCTTTGCTTTTTCCATTTTTCACCTAAGCCGTGCACATCATTTCTTAATCAAAATCACTGGGATAGTGCCTCGGTTCACTAGACTTAGGAGCTGCTATTTGCCTTGAATAAATTACATGAAAACATGTTGATTGATAGATGTTGCATGTCAGAAAAGAAGATAACTGTATCTTCTTTAGCTTACTAAAAGGTCATGCACACAGAGTGATAGGAACAGCCATACACAAGTTTGAGATAAAGCGTATCATGAAAGGTGTGCAATCTTCTAACAGTGATACATAGACTTAAAAGGCATTTTCATTTGAAATACAAATCATATATCAAGTGTTAAAGAAAAAAGTAAAATATGTTTTACCTCAACTATATTCCCCAGTATTTTAGTATTATACAATTTCTACTTTTGTCATGTGATTGAAATAATGAAAGTCATAATCATTTTTTAATTGACCTTTCAAGTTACTTTTAAAATATTGTATGGATATGGAAAGTTTTAAAAAATCTCTTCATCAGCTTTATAATATGCATCTATATAACAATATTAGAATTAAATAAACCTATATGTAGGTAAATGTTTCATATTTTAAAAAGTGGAAACAAGAATTTATAGTCATTTTCTGTGTCTAACTTGGATTTCCCACATGTCTAATGGACACTTTAGGAAAAAAAATTGTGGATTGAGGCTTAAGTTGTGGCTTTTGTTTTCTTTTGTTTTTCAGGCCATCAGTGTACCTCTAAATTGTGGGGTTTTAAGTGCATTCACCTAAATGTTTATATTAAAAAGACAAAACCAAAAGTATTTTTAAAATTCTAAATATGAATATTATGATTTTAATCATAAAATATGATTGAAATATATTTGTGCTACATATTAACCCTTATGTTTTAAAAAAAGATTCTGTCCTTTTATCAAGATTCCATATCTTTGTGTTCATTAACCTGGTTTATCTTTGAAAATTTTGGTTGAACAAGAAATCTGATGGTGTTTTAGAAGTATAGTTTTTAAAATAGGATGGAATGTTTTTAGTCACAAAAAGACTGGCCGTGTTCTTATCTATCCCAAATTACTTCGTTCTCCAACAGAGCTGCCAAAATGTCAAACTGTCCAGTTTCAGTGTATAACAAAGATTCTGTTGTATTATAAAGATATTTATAACAATTTTTATGGAAGGCTGAAAGTGTATAAGTTCACAGCTGTAGCGATAACATGGCACTCTTCACTGTTTGGCTTGTTTATATTGGCACAGATCCCCAAAGTGGAGACTGACAGAGTCATGCAGAAATCTGGTATTTGAGCTGAAATTTACACACTTTAAGTGATGAACTAAACAGGCTGGTGTTTTCTTTTTCTTACTCAAAAAGTGCAAGGTTACACAATACAGACGGTTTTCATCTTTTCCCATAAATGCACAGATTCCTGGGATATAAATGACTGAATTCATCACCAATTCATCAGGGACGCTGAGCTATGCAGTTCTGTTTACAGTGGCAGAAAGTTAATATAAATTTTCATCAGAAGGGGAAGTTTACACATATGATTCTATTTGTCCTTCATTATTAGCACCTGAGTCTAGGCTAGAACGCATAATTGTCTACAGGCACAGGCCAAATAGATGCAAGGGAAAGGCAAATAAGCACACCAAAAATAATTTTATGGTTGTCTGTTACAATTCTCTCACTGGGATTCTTAATCTAGAAAATCAATAAACAACAGGAGTGAAACTCTTTTCCACTGCTCAGGCATGGTACAGCAGAAAGTAGCACACAGAAAGACCATTGTGCTTTTTTTGTTTTACTTTACTTTACTTTATTCTTCCTGTGAAGTTTATTGGATCAGTTTCTACTCAAAGCAAAATATGTCCTGGGTCATTCTGTTAATTTTGTACACTCTTCAGCATTTCTTTAAGTGTAAATATCCGAGTGGCAGCAAATATGACATGACAAAATAGTACCCCATTTCATTTTTTAAAATAAATCAGAGGCATTCATTTATCTTAAAGATTTTATTTCATTTTATTGTATTATTATCTGAACACTTGTGGAAACTAAGATATTCAGACTAGACAGTGCAAAGGATAACAATGGATAAACTATTCTAATGATAAAAAGTCAAGATCAATGATCCTAGATATCATGTTTTCTGTAATATGCTTATTTGTAAAAATATTTTAATTAAAAATATAGTCTTGAATATCATGCTCTTGATGTCAAGGATACTTTTATTATATCTAATTTTACATTTACTATGAATTTCAATATAATTTATTTTGTTTGAATTTTGTGTTTTACATTAAATTAAGGTAAAATAATTCACCTTTTACATCCTGATGAAAGTGGGTTACTTTTTCCCTCCAATCTAGCTTTGGTAGAACTTTCACATTATTTCATTCTTCTGGTTGAATTTCATTAGTTAATACCTTTGCTCTTTTCTGTCCCTGTTTGTTCCTTGATAAAACATTGTTATACTTTTCTTTCTAGTAGGCAAGTATAAATAAATTTTAATTTTATGGGTTGCTGGCCAAAAATAATAGTGTCCAATAAAAAGAGACGATATGTCTATCACTAACCAAGGATAAAGACAGATTTAAATACAATTTATAGAAATCCAAATCCCAAATGTGATTGCTTGGTAGTACATGAAAATAAAATATTGAAAAAGGAATTTGAAAGTGATATTATAGTTCTTGCAAAGTATGTTTCGATAGTTGCTCACACAGGTTAATTAGAAGCCACAGAGTTCATTTCTTACAGTAATTTATAAAATCAATTCAATTTCTATATTTTCCCAATTTACATTTCTTAATCTCATGGTCTGTACTCTACATTAGGTATTATACTGATTATTTTGAAGCCGTTATTCAGAATATTTAGTTATTTCTTTCTGTCCATTTTTCCTACTTACCTTGACAAATTTTTCAGTTCCTTTTATTTCAGGTTTTAGAAAGAATGTTGAACCATGAGGATAATATCCTGCCTTTTTACCCGTGTTTGTGCAGGTTATACCCTCAGCAACATTTGTAAAATAAAAGGCTGACATGCCATAATTAATCAATAACAGGAGTAATTTCTGTCCCTCAAAGTCGATATTACTTACAGCCCCATTGTCATTTTACTTACTTTTTAAGGCAAAAGCTACTGAAGATACATAACATGTTGGTAACAAATTTCCTCTTTTATAGTTATGGTTTACCTATTAAAATATTAGAGAAGAGGCTGCATCTGTATTCCCCCAAAAGAGAAAAAGTCACACAGAGAAGGTTGTGTCAACAAGATAAGCATCTGGATGAAAACTAAACAAATTATGTGAATAGACAGATGTTTTCCATATATGTAATATATGGGTAAATTTTTCAGGTTTCATCCAGATGTTTGGAATCATGTGAACATAATCATAACCTCTTTGTGACCCTTTATTTTCCCTATCAAGTAGTGGTGGTTTAGTCGCTAAACTAAACTAGTCCAGCTCTTGGACTCCTGCTACCCCATTGACTGTAGCCTGCCAGGCTCCTCTGTCTGTGGGATTTTCTAGTAAAGACTACTGGAGTGGGTTGCCATTTCCTTCTCCAGGGGATCTTCCCAACCCAGGGATCGAACCCAGGTCTCCTGCATTGCAGGCATTGCAGAATCTTCTTTACCAACTGAGCTATGAGGGAAGCCCAGTAGACACATTAAATGACTTGCTCAAAGAGTATTTGGTATGAGATTAAAAAAAAAAAAGATGTTAAAGGCTTCACTCAATTTTGACATCAGTGTTTTGTTTTGTTTTGTTTCCTCACTAAAACAACCTGAACTCAGGGAAGATTCCCTGGAGGAGAAAATGGCAGTCCATTCCTGTATTCTTGCTGGGATAAGCCCATGGACAGAGGAGGAGTCTGGTGGGCTACAGTCCATGGGGTTGCAGAGTCGGACATGACAGCATGCACGCATGCAACCTGAACTCAAATTGTATCTCTTGATTAGACAATTTGCCTGCTTTTAACTAGAAATTAATTGATTTATTGTAACTATTAGTTGATTGCTCTGTGCTCAGTCATATCTGACTCTCTGCAATTTTGTGGACTGTAGCCTGCTGGGCTGCTCTGTCCATGGAATTTTCCAGGCAAGAATACTGGAGGGTTGCCATTTTCTCCTCCAGGGAATCTTCCCAACCCAGGGACCGAACCTGTGTCTCCTGCACTGGCAGGCGGATTCTTTACCACTGAGCCACTTGGAAGGTTCTATTAATTGGTTATTTACTTATCCATTAAAATCATGCCTTTGTATTTTCACATACATGTGTCTTCAAACACAGCTCTTTCTTTGCTCTCTCTTTTTCTCATTCTTGGAATAAAGTCTCACTAATTTATATAATAAACCTCAGATTAATTAAACAAGTTACTGATTAAATCAAGATTATAAGGGGGGAGGATTTAGGATTCAAATTGTTTTCAAACAATTGAACTCATGTAGGATAACTCACTCTCATATAAATAATGTGCTAATTACAAGTTATTATTTTCTGCTAATTAGGGCAGGTCAGCAGGAATTCTACTTGGCAACACTTAGCTTAAGTGTTCAAATTGCTATATGTACTTGAAATTAATGAAACTGAATTACCTTTAAAATGCCAGACTTTTCATTATTTTCTGATTCCTGCACTCATTCCTTTCAGTTATTTTAATGTAGAGAGGTTTGATTTTATATACATATAATCTACCAATTTTTATAAATTATATGTAATTATTTGGAGATTAAATAATATATAAAATTAGGATAATCACTCTCATAAACAAACACACATTGCTATGCTGTATAACTGATTTCAGAAGTCCAAAAATCTACCAACCTGTTGCAGATTTTTTCTCAGATCTCCATTTCTGTCAGCTATTATTTTGCATTTTACTTGCACTGATAGTTAATTTGCTGTGTTTGGAAGGATTCTAATTCTGAGGTTCCATCTCTTAAGTGGGTGAAAATGTTACTGTGAAGAAGTTATGTCTATGGATAAATGGAGTGGTGGGGGAGGATTGATAGTCACGCCAGTCCCAAACTCCATTCTGTTTGCTTTTTTCTGAACATGCTGTTTCCTGAACATGTGTTTATTTATTATGTTTGCCATTTATACTTCTTTGAAATACTTTGAAATCAACAACTTTTTTCTCTTTGCTATTTCTGTTCCCAAATTTTAAAAAATAGTAGGAAAACTGATGCCATTCAGATCAGTACATTTAACAGTATGTAGCAGTTTAAGTGATGCTTAATAAGTATTTGCTTAGTGAATGAATTAGTATAATGACAAGATAATAAAAATGCTTTAGCTTATTCTTCCTAAGGATACATAAGCAGTGAGACTGAGCAATCTACCAGTTAATCAAGATTGGTTATTCATGTATTGCTGCATAAGCTTTGGCAAGCTTTAACTATCTTAATCTATATTTGCTATCTTTGTTTTCAATTTATTTTGTTTCTGTTAGAGTAAAGCTTTCACCCTCAAAATTACTTTTTCTTCCATAAGATTGAGGTCTTAAATAATCATACTGTCACACAATTGTATAGGTACACTAGCATCTAAACAAGAGCTTCCCAGGTGGCTCAGTATCTGCCTGCCAGTGCAAGAGACAGAGGAGACATGGGTTTGATCCCAGAGTTAGGAAGATCCCCTCAAGTAGGAAATAGCAACCCACTCCATTATTGTTGCCTGGATAATCCCATGAACAGAAGAGCCTGACAGGCTGTAGTCTATGGGGCTGCAAAGAGTCGACACGACTTAACAACTGAGCATGAGATCATCTAAAACTAAGGCAAACCATGGGATAGAAATAGGGAAATAATCATATATTAGTAATAACAAAATGATAATACTGAAAAACTCAATCATGTTACCTAATTTGCTTCATCACTCCTATGCCACTTCTTTAAATAATTATTTGAGATTTATTTCCACCTGAAACATACTTGAAACATCAAAGGACATAAAGATTTGTTTTCCTTTTTTTTAGTTTTATACTTATGAAGAGACAGATTCCTTGAAGATGTTCAAACGTCAGTATTAAAGATAATATAAAATATTTCATGTTCACTGTAACTTCGTTTAAATATGTATAACATTATTTCAAACATTATGAGAATTCAAAGTTCTAAGGGCTCCAGGACTGGCCAGATTACAGCAGTGATGTGCTCAATGGTTAGCATTCACAGGGCATTCCTAAGTGAATGGGTGGATCAATGAATGAATTAGAAACTTTGAAAAGATACAGAGTTTATTATCTAAATTCATTGTGGGCTGGTATGTATGTGCTCATTTTATGAATATAAAGCTGTGTTGGATATCTCAGCTTTTTGTATTAGGCCTTTAAACTAAAAAGAAGCTATTTAGTGATTAAAAATATTATTTTATAATGCCATACTTAACCATCTCTAACAAATACTCATCTCTGAAAATACTGTTGGAAATGTTTAAAACCCAAAGCAACACTATCAGTTGGTTTCTTGGAAAGTAATAGATTCTCAGGAAGTGAAATTCTTACCACATCTACAGAGAAATAAAAAACAAGCTTTTGTACCAATAACTAAAGAGCCAAATATTTAATTAGCCAAAATAGAAAATCTGTTAAAACTCTAACCTGATTCCTTTCTTTGCAGGAGTCTAAAAATCCATAAATTTCTTTTCAAAACTATTTTAAGAAGTAGAAATGGGGCTATTGAAAGTAATATTTCAAAGACAATGATTCATCATTCATAGTTGTGATGTGTTTTCCAGGATACAATTTTATCATTGTGTACATGGAGTGGTGATACTTATTCTGACCAAAAGTTGAAGTTGAACTGGATCTCAGGACTATAAATATATTCTTCATCTCTAGGATAATGCTCCATAGTTCATGATCCTCTTATTAGTTAAAAATTGCATTCAGACACAAGTAAGAGATGTATTAAAAACTGAGACATAGGCAAATTAAGAATTTAATTTTTCACATCAAATCAAGAATCCTGGAAGTTATTGTTTGCTAGTGTGAACTCAGTGGCTAAGAAAATGTCACTGCTGAGGTTTTGGTAATATTCTTGGCCTGATCCTTGTAGTCACACAATACCAAGGACTATGTCCCAGTATACATGGGGAGAAAGGCAAAAAGGACTGCAAAGGCTTTTACTGAGGTCCACTGCAAACTTTTGCTAATGTCTCAGCCGTAAGAACTGTGTCCTATCAGTTCAGTTCAGTTCAGTCGCTCAGTCGTGTCCGACTTTTTGCGACCCCATGAACCACACCACACCAGGCCTCCCTGTCCATCACCTACTCCCGGAGTCTACCCAAACCCATGTCCATCGAGTCGATGATGCCATCCAGCCATCTCATTATCTGTCGTCCCCTTCTCCTCCTGCTCCCAATCCTTCCCAGCATTAGGGTCTTTTCCAATGAGTCAACTCTTCGCATGAGGTGGCCAAAATATTGGAGTTTTAGCTTCAACATCAGTCCTTCCAATGAACACCCAGGACTGATCTCCTTTAGGATGAACTATAGCTACCTCTAATTTTATAGGAGACAGAGAAATATAGTTTTCACCAGAACACATTTCCTTGTCTAATAAAATAATGTTTATGTTAGTAAGGAAGAAGGAGGCAGTGTGTATTGAGTATACAACTAAAAGGCTCTGCCTCAAAAAATTGAATATAAATTAATTCCTTTAGCTTAATGCAAAAGATAACCTTTAGTATTCATACAACAAAACAGTAAGTACCTGTTATATGCCAGAAACTGTTATAAATAAATTCTTAGAGTTAAGAAATGAGTAAATGGAACATATTTCTTACATTTGAGCATATGCATACTCTTTAAATTAAATAATAAAGAACATAATTTATTAAATAATTGTTTTAAATGTGATAGTGTATGGGCTGTGGAACAACATGGCAGAACTTCTTTCTGCTTGGGAAGGTCAAGAAAATCCTTGTAGAGAAAGTGAAATTCAAACTTAGTCCTGAAAAATGAGTAGAGGTTTGAGAGTACACAAAAGGAGGGAAGGGCAGCAAAGAAAAAATCTTTTCCTAGAAGAAGGATCATTCACTCCAAAAGTGTAGGGCCATTTCTTCCTTTAGCAAATATTTTTCAGCACCTAACTGTGAAGGATGAGATAGCATCACTGACTCAATGGACATGAATTTGAGCAAATTCTAAGAAGACAGTGAAGATAAGAGAGCCTGGCATGCTGCAGTCCATGGGGTCACAAAGAGTTGATCATGACTTAACAACTGAACAGCAACACCTGTGAGATATGGTGAACAAAGAACTGGGGCTACATGGATGAATGAAACTCATATGATCATGACTTATCTTCATGGAACTTATGTTGTTGTTGTTGTTCAGTTGCTCATTTGTGTCTGACTCATTGCAACCCCAAGGACTGCCACACAACAGGTGTCCCTGTCCTTCACCATCTCCCGGAGCATGCTCAAACTCATGTCCATTGAGTTGGTAATGCCATTCAACCATCTCATCCTCTGTCATTCCCTTCTCCTCCTGCCTTCAATATTTCCCAGTATCAGGATCTTTTCTAATGAGTCAGCTCATCGCATCAGGTTGTCAAAGTATTGGAGTTTCAGCTTCAGCATCAGTCCTTCCAATGAATATTCAGGCTTGATTTCTTTAGGATTGACTGGTTGGATCTCCTTACAGTCCAGGGGACTCTCAAGAGTCTTCTCCAACACCACAATTCAAAAGCATCAAATCTTTGGTGTTCAGCCTTCTTTATGGTCCAACTCTCACATTCATACATGACTACTGGAAAAACCATAGCTTAGACTATACGGACCTTTGTTGGCAAAGTAATGTCTCTGCTTTTTAATATGCTGTCTACATTGGTCATAACTTTTCTACCAAGGAGCAAGCGTCTTTTAATTTCATGGCTGTAGTCACCATCTGCAGTGATTTTGAAGCCCAAGAAAAATAAAATCTCTCAAAGTTTCCATTGTTTCCCCATCTATTTGCCATGAAGTGATGGGACCGGATGCCATGATCTTAGTTTTCTGAATGGTTAGTTTTAAGCCAACCTTTTCACTCTCCTCTTTCACTTTCATCAAGAGGCTCTTTAGTTTCTCTTCACTTTCTGCCATAAGGGTTGTGTCGTCTGCATATCTGAGGTTATTGGTATTTCTCCCAGCAATCTTTATTCCAGTTTGTGCTTTATCCAGCCTGGCATTTCACATGATGTACTCTACATATAGATCAAATAAGAGGGACAATATACAGCCTTGATGTATTCCTTTCCTGATTTGGAGCCAGTCTGTTGTTCCATTTACAGTTCTAACTGTTGCTTCTTGACCTGCATACAGATTTCTCAAGAGGCAGGTCAGGTGATCTGGTATTCCCATCTCTTTAAGGATTTTCCAGTTTGTTGCGATCCACAATCAAAGGCTTTGACATAGTCAATAAAGCAAATGTAGATGTTTTTCTGGAACTCTCTTGCTTTTTTGATGATCCAACAGAGGGTGGCAATTTGGTCTTTGGTTCCTCTGTCTTTTTTTGAATCCAGCTTGAACAGCTGGAAGTTCTCAGTTCACATACTGTTGAAGCCTGGCTTGAAGAATTTTGATCATTACTTTGCTAGCATGCGAAATGAGTGCAGTTGTGTGGTAGATTTTTGTCAGTAATTGTTTGACTTGATGAACATGAGTTTGAGCAAGCTCCCAGAGTTGATGATGGAAGGGAGGCCTGGCATGCTACAGACCATGGGGTTGCAGAGTCAGACGCGACTGAGCGACTGAACTGTGCAGTAGTTTGAACTTTCTTTGACATTGCCCTTTGGGATTGGAATGAAAACTGACCTTTTGCAGTCCTGTAGTCACCACTGAGTTTTCCACATCTGCTGACATATTGAGTGCAACACTTCCACAGCATCATCTTTTAGGATTTGAAATAGCTCATCTGGAATTGCATTACTTCCACTAGCTTTGTTCGTAGTGATGCTTCCTAAGGTCCACTTGACCTCACATTCCAAGATGTCTTGCTCCAGGTGAGTGATCACACCATCATGGTTATATGGGTCATAAAGATCTTTTTTTGTATAGTTCTTCTGTGTATGGTGCCTATAGTCTAGTCATTTAAGAGTGCACAACCTTTAGTGCTTTGGATGAACTGTTACACAGGATGCTTGTGCAGGAAGAAAGCCCAACAGTCTCCTCAGGGATAACAATCAGGGAGAGATCAAGGAACTGTAAGACCCAGACCTTTCTTTTGGTCTGTTTATTCTGTTTTAGAATTGTGAGCCACTAAAGAGCTTTTTAGTAGAGAATGACATAGTCAAGTTTGAATTTTATAAGGCTGGAGTAACAGCATTGAAATGAATTGACTGAAGCTAAGCCTTAAGAAAAAAGCTTGGGTATTCAGATCACTATTGCTCATCAAGACATAATACAGAGGCAGTATTTGTGGTGATTAAAGGGAAATTAATACAAATAATACTTAAATAGCAGCATTGACAAGACTTGGAGATAGATTGGACTGTGTATGGAGGGGTATAAGAAAAGGAATAAATCAAGCATGTCTCTAATACCTTGTGTATAGAAGTTGGGGGACTTCCAATCATCTTATTCAAAATTCTGTGAAGATTTGAGGTTAGGGATGAGTTCACTTTTGGATATATTTGAGTTTCTGATTTCTGTGGGACATCCAAGTGGTAACATTTTTTCAACAATTAGAATGCAGATCTGAATCTGTAAATATTAGAGTGTTTTATACCAGAGATAGAGAATTGGGGAATTTTAATGTTATATGATGCAAAGAGTCGAACGTGGGTTGCCATTGTCTTCTCCGTTAATACCATCTATATACTGACAAGGCAGATTTATATCTCCAGCTCACATGCCTCCCATGAACTCAACATGTACGTCCATTATTCTTGATCATGCCACTTACCTCTGAAATAAACACATAGAATTTAGCAGTTCATCAACTAAACTGTCTCTCTGTCTCTAATTCAGTAAAAAGACACTCTCCCTCCCCACCCTACCCCCACCCCCCAAAAAAAGAGTGAACAACAGAAACAAAACAAAGCCAACTGATGCAACCAAACCAAGAAAGAAGAAAAAAGAAAAAAAAAAACTGCTGCTCTTTCTCAACTCAATTTGGACAATGATTCTCGCTTCCTCTTTATTTCTCACATCCCTCCACAGCATGTCAAAATCTAAATTTGTCAGTAAAATCTTCGGAACACATCCAGAATTTGTGAAACTTCATATCACTTCCACTGCTACCACCCTAGTCAAAGCTCCCATCATTTATTTTCTTTCCCCCTAGAGTCCTGGCATCTCTTGTCCCACTCACCTTCCCCTGCAGCCTGACCTTTCAGGCTGGGTGGCCCTGAGCCATGTGTCTAGTAGGCTGCTTTTCATAGATGACTTCAGGGTCTGCCTAAAACCTACGTCCATCTTTCAGCAAATTCATTCTTGGGCATCCCCCAGTCTGACACTATCTGTATGACCTGGTTCCTCTACATGTGTGTATATGTGTGGAGTGTCACTAGGACCAGCCCAGCACCTTGGGAAGAAGTTTGGCCACAGTATGGTTTGAAAATGGACAACTGGAAATGTCCTTCATTAGGTGACATGAAGGCAGGTAACATTATTTATTACTTATTTATTTAAGTCATTCAGTCATGTCCAACTCTTTGCAACCCCATGGACTATACAGTCCATGAATTCTCCATGCCAGATTACTGGAGTGGATAGCCATTTCCTTCTCCAAGTTCAGTTCAGTTCAGTCGCTCAGTCATGTCCGACTCTTTGTGACCCCATGAACTGCAGCACGCCAGGCCTCCCTGTCCATCACCAGCTCCTGGAGTCCACCCAAACCCATGTCTTCTTCTCCAGGAGATCTTCCCAACCCAGGGATCAAACCCAGGTCTCCTGCATTGCAGGCATATTCTTTACCAGCTGAGCCACCAGGGAAGCCCAAGAATACTGAAGTGGGTAGTCTATCCCTTCTCCAGTGGGTAACATAGATTCTGGTTAAAAAAAAAAAAAAAGTGGGGTAGGGACATGGATTTGCTTATGTAGAGTGCAAGCATGGTCATGGTCCTGGAGAAATTAAGTTTTAAGTAGCATTTAGGATGATCAGAATTAGGGGATATTGTTTATGTTTTTAATTTTTAATTCAATTTATTTAAACTACCCCTGCAAAAAAACAACAAAAAACCCAGTTCAACCACTTATTTCCAATCTCAAGCCACCCCACACCATGGCAACCACTGATTTGTTCTCTGTATCAGTTAACATATTTTTTTAGATTCCACATATAAGAGAGATCAAACATTATTTGTCTTTCTCTGACTTATTTCACTTAGCATAATTTCCTCTAAATCCATTTAAAGTGTCACATCTGGCAAGATTTAATTTATTTTTATGGATAAATATCTCTGTCTCTATCTACCCTTCCATCCATCCATCCTACAATTTTTTAATCCATTCATCCATCGAAGGACACAAGCCATTTCCATTCTTGGCTATTGTAAATAATGCTGCAATGAACGGGGGGGGGGGATGCATATATATTTTTAAAATTAGTCTTTTTGTTTTCTTTAGGTAGATACTCAGAAGCAGAACTGCTGTATCATATGGCAGTTCTATTTTTAATTTTTTGAGGAATCTCAATACTGTTTTCCACAGTGGTTGCAACCAACAGTGCACAAAATTTCCCTTTTCTCCGCACACTTGCCAACACATTATTTTTTAATAATAATCATTCTAAGCATTGTGAAATTAAATCTTATTGTGGTTTTGACTTGCATTTCCCTGAAAGTCATGTTTAGTGATGTCAAACATCTTTTCATGTATCTGTTGGCCATCTGTGTGTATTCTTTGGAAAAAATGTCTATTCAGATATTCTACTCCTTTTTAATTAGATTATTATTATTATTTCTGCTATTGAATTGCATGAGCTCTTCATATATCTTGGTTATTAGGCCCTTTTCAGATATATGATTTGCAAAGATTTTCTCTCTTTTTTTTTTTTAAATTAATTTTCTATTTTTTAATTTTACAATATTGTATTTGTTTTGCCATATATTGACATGAATCTTATTTCATCCATAAGTTACTTTTAACTTTACTGATCACTTCCTTTGCGTACAGAATCTTTTTATCCTATTTTCTTACTCTGCTCCAGACATATTGATTTCCTTGCTAAACTTAAGAAAGAGTATACTCTTATAACAAAGCCTCATCAGAGAGATCTTTTGACCAACTCCTAAAATAGAACTATGTGACTGCACAGCATTAGCCTCCAACTTTATTTTTCATTACACTTTTGTCACTGTTGTTGTTCAGTCACTGTTGTTTGTTCATGGGGTCACACACCAGGCTTCCCTCTTCTTCACTATCGCCTCGTGTTGAGTTGGTGATGCTATCAACTATCTTTGCCCTCTTCTCTTTGGCCCCCCAAAGTAAAGAATGTAAAGTCCACAAAAGCAGATACTTGTGTGTGTGTGTGTGTGTGCAGCACACCAGGCTTTCTGTTGGGATTTAGCACAGATATTGCCTCTTCCAGATGGTATTAAAGATCATGAGTCTGAATAAGAGTACATGATGAGTGAGAGAAGAGAGAGATGGGCATAAACGGGAAGGGAAGAGAAAACATCCAGACATGTCTGGGCACTTAAAATGCTTCGAGATTTGGAAGAAGTAGAAGACATGCAAAGAAGGCTGAGAGGTAGCAGCCGGTGTGTATAGTGAGTGATAACAAAAAGGAAGGTGGATGACAGCTGGGAAACATGTTTGAAAGATAAGCATAGGAAGAGAAGCTCACAATTCACTTTTATCCACACCACCTTCATGGCTCATAAGAAGTGAGATTCATGTTGTTATGTCCTGTTTTAAACTTTCACATTTAAAGTCTTCAGATGAGACCTGCAGAGTGAGATAGATCAAAATTTCAGCTTAATGTAATTAAACTACATTGGTTACTGGTAGAAATATAGTTTGAAACATAGTTTAAGACATGGTTTTTATTTTCCATCACTGATGTGTTATTTTGTCTTTATAGCTAAATTCCTAAAGCCCAGTATCTATTCCATCTACTAAATCTTTATATAACTATGCCAATTATCTGGTGTTTCAGGCTTGGTAAACAAAAGCAAAGGAAATGGGCTGGAAGTATATGGCAAATGAAAATAGGATGATAAGAAGAGATGTGGTTCAGGCTTAAATGTTGCCTCTGTGAAAGGCCTCATTTTGCATATTCAAAACTTACAAGGTTGATTTTATAGTTTCAAACTTTTCCTCAAGTTGACACTCTTCATAGACAAATGTGTAATCTTTTGAACCAAATGGATATAAAGATAGAATAAAGGGCACTTTAAAAAATACATACTGACATTTCTCTATGTCTCTTGATACAAACTGGTTGTGTGCTGGTGCAGTGAAAAAAGATATGAATCAAAGAAAGAATCCTGCAACAGAAAGCTTTAGCATCAATGTGTATGTGGGGGAAAAAAAGGAATAAATTCAGTGGAGAACCAAAGACCAGCCAAATCTTTAGAGGAGAATTTATCAGACAACTTGCCTTAGGACATCTATTGGAATGCAATAGAAGAGAAGTTAAACTTCAGGGCTTGATAGCTAGACAGTTATGCTACAAAATAAAAATGTGTTCTTACTAATGGTACATTAAATTCATAATTCATTAGTAACTTTAAAGAAGAATATTCCACTGTGGTGTTTTCAGCTAACTTTTGCTTACATTATTTTTCTCTTGAAAGCCAATATATCCTTTTCTATAAATCTGAGGTTACTTTTAATTGCTAAAATTTAATTGTGCATAATCACTTGATTTGCATAGGTTGTAGTTAATTTTCAGTAATACAGCATAAAATACTTTCTGCTTTTATAAGAAAAAAGGTTAAAAACAACAGTAGTAACAAAACGTGAATGGGAAAGTGGTACAGTAAATTCTATTTTAAATGTTCAACCATAATTCATAGCTTTACCAATTAACCATAATATACAGCTCTACTAATTAATCAGATATAAATTATTATAACTTAAAAACTTTATTTTGTTTGAGTATGGTTTAGATATTCTCTTTTTCAATATAATTGGTTATTGGTTTCATGCTTGTTTAAAAAAAAAGTGTTCTTCCTGCTTGTTTGCAGTTTTTTTCAATTTATTTTATTGCAAGACCTTTTCAATGTGAACAGAAAAAGCACAGACCTTGATATGAGAGAAATGTATTTATGAATGCTTTCATTAACTAAGATGTATGATGTACCAATGGGCTGTTCCCAACTTATTAATGTAAGTTTTGTTGTACAGAACTGTTTCTGAGCCTGTTGTTCAGAAACAGAAATTCCTGTTCCCATAGAAACAATGTTGTATATGATCCCATATCAACCTTCAAAAGCTTAGTTAACTGTAATGTAACTGAAATAATACTTAGAGTTTCTATATACTTTTGCCTAAGTCTAGATCTCTGAGGCCCTCTGGACCTGACAGTAAAAGGAGCAAGATGTAAATAGCTTCATACAATTCCTCCAGAAGGACAGGGAGAAGTTTCTCAAAGATGAATAAGAAGAGCAGGCCAAAGGCTTGTCCACTGGTTTCTGAGTCAATTCTCTTGGGAGGGTAGAATGCATAAAGAAGGGGATCTTGAAGAAGGGTAATCTGCTGGGAATTAAATGGGAATCTCAATTATTTAAAAGTCTTAATTTTATGTGTACACCTTTAACATTGGTATGATAGTGAGAAAAATAAAAGAAAAAAATTGAAATTTTTGGAGTCAATACTGTTTAAAAAAGCTGTGACCATGAAATGTTAACCATTCTAGGTCTACTTCCATAGAACAATGTGAGGGGATTTAATAAAATGTTTTCAAAGTCTTTTTTTTTTTCTTTCTGTTTTAAAATGTTTGATTCGTGCCATAGTAGTGTCTGCAATGAGTAAGATGTGGTGGGAATGGAACCATCAAATGGTCAGGTGATGTCTTGGCCCTTCCTATGCACTATATAATGTTTTGTGATATCATTATAGTGACTAATAACAGTTACATACATGATTATAGTTACCAAGAGTATCAAAATGGTACCTAGTAGAGCAATAGTTCTCAGACTTGACTTATTGGAATCACTTTGGGAGCTTTTAAAAAATTGACATTCTTAGATTCCACCTCAAACTTAATTAAATCAGAATCTTTGTAAATGCAAGACTTTCTCTTTATAACGTAGTCTCTTTTGTAATTGTGATGACCATCTACATAAAGGACCATCATGATAGATGTCCTAAGTGAATTGAAATGAGAATTTAGCATAATTTACAGTTTTCATAACAAAGTTTTTGGATAGAGGAATCCTTGAAATTGGTTTGTTTTTCAGTATTATGATGTTTCTGAAGTCCTGTTTAAACATAAATCTGCAGAGTAAACCATTTCCTCTTAAAGGTAAATTTCAGCTAAAAAGTCCTAATTCTTAAAATATGGCATGATAGACTTTTCTTATGTAAATGTTCATTGGGAATAGTCAGTATTAAATTGTCCTTTCTTATAGTTTATGAGCAAAGGGCATGTAGCAAATCACAAAGTCTTACTTACTTTAAAACAAAATAGTGGCTAAAATTTATTTATGACATGGAAAAATATTTGTGACATTGCAGCCACCTCTGAGCATAAATTTTATTTATACTTGGTATGCATTTTAACTTGATTTTTAAAACATTTCCAGGTAACTCATGGAAAGAACCTCTATTATATATCCATATATGTACATGTTGTTTTTCCCTATTCACACTACTCTATATAATACTATAAAATAAGTTTGAATATGTATTTTGAAATATATTCATTTCTGTATTTAAGCACAGGGTTAATATTTCACACTATTGGTAAATTAATTGTAGCCACTAATATTCAATTATATTTTTATAATTGTGTTCATATTTTCCTGGTATATTAAATGTCTTCATTGAAGGAACATTTTAGTTGATTGACTAACAGTGGAAATAGCACTTGACAGTGAGATATGCAAATACCACAATGTAATAAAGACAGTTTTCTAACAATTGCATATAACAATAGCAGAATTTTTAACCCCAAAATTCTATTATATTGTAAGGAATTCAAACTTGTTGGAGCTTATCACTTTGTTAATAACTTGGTATCATTCTTTTAGTAGCCGTAGAAATTTAAAAAAATAAAAATTTTCTACTGTTTTTCAGTCACTTTTTTCAGTCATTATCACTCTGCCTACTTTGTACTGGGCTCTGTTCTACTCGTGTTCTTCCCTGGTGGTTATCTTCTAACTCATCTGTGGGGCACCCTGTTATTTCACAGAGTGGTGACTGCCCTGTGGATAGTGTGCTCAACGTGTTCTGTATGTTATCTCCACACGTTACATGTCTCATCTCCATGTTTCCAAGGCACACTAAAATGACATAGCTGAGACCTTTAAAACAGTGCTTAACAAAAGAGAACAAGGCGGTAGCACTACTGTGGAGGTCTAAGTCGCGAGGGTCTAATTTGGTGTTGGCAGGATGAGATGTTGACAGGGTCTCCTTTTTGTACAGCTATATCCATGGCTGTGGAATCACAGGAAGGTCCTGAGTGTGTATTTTGGATTTGTGTTAAAATTTCAGAATGCCTCATTTGTGTATACCAGTCTCAGCTGTTGCAGACTTTGTAATGAATTAGTATTGGACCCAGAAATTGAGTTTCTGCCAGAGGATTCTGGCAGTGAACATTCTCCTATAACAACAGACAAATGATAGCAGTAGAAATGCCAAGGGACTTCACAATAGCATGTCTCAGGATTCAGCGTAATGGCTTAACTTCAACATAAAGATGATCAGAGCAAGAGCAGCTTATTATTCCACTCTGGTGAGTGGTGTGTTAGGTGCCAGTATGTAAATGAAGATAATTACAAGAGATTGCCAAAAGGTGTCCTCCATGAGAAAGTGTGCAGGTCTTAAATAGATTATTCTGCAATCATTTGAAGTCTTTTTGGGGGGCAACAAAATCCCCCTTCTATGAAATGTTTAATATCTTTTGAGACACTGGGAGAAGAGTGCCATTTTGAGCAAAACCCAATTGAGATTCCTCCAAGATTGCAAAGTTTTTTTTTTCCCCAATGAGTTCTTCCTCGCACTACTATCATATATCTTATTGTGGATAATTCTTTTCAAAGGCAGAGCATGACCAATGAAGTTTGTGATCTATACCATATAGTGTGTAACATAATGAAAAACAAAAAGACTAAAAGCAACACTATCAGGCAATTGTTTACTTGTCAGTAATTAAATGGCAGACTCTGAGAGGACAGTCCAGTCCTGTTAATATTTTTATCTCTATTATTTAACAAAAAGTAAATAGTTAATGAGTGAAATATCTGATACAGTGACTCATCCTATTAACTATTTTTCTTTTGAAACATCAATTTCTAATAAGGGAAGGAAAGCAAATTAAAATGAAGTATTTTTTTTTATTTATAAAGACTAAAAAGGAGTGATAATGCACAGTATTGTTGAATCTGATGGATGGGTGATCTCATACACTGTGCTGGGATTGCAAATGGGTACCGCCATTCTGGGGAAGCATGATAATGTATGTCAAAATTTACTATCTGGGTGTCATTTGACCCCAAAATTAAACTTTTGTGAGATAATCGAGAGACTGAGTTAGGAGGAAGCTCATAGCAGTATTACTTGAAATTGCAAAACTTGGAAAAGTGTAAATATCAATCATAGGAGAATTATATTAAATGAAAATAAGCCTTCTAAGAATTGGAAATAATGATGTGCTTTGCTGAATTTGAATTTTTTTAAAAAAATTCCAAACAGCTGTATCGTCTTTTCCTAAATAAATTATTCTTTCACATAGAGTACTTTAGGTGTACGTGGATGTTAGTAAGTATTAAAAAGAGGTTTTAATAGAATTCTAATTTTGTAAGTAACTGAATCTAGAGCATGAAAAATACTTACATTTTTATGTTAACAAATTTTTAAACTGGAGTGACCAAAATACCCATGTGTGTAGATTATTTTTCTAGACCTATGATTAAAAGGCAGATTAGAGAATGATTTCCTTTTCTACCTAAACAATCTTCCTAAAATAATTGAAGGACTCTCACTGAAGAAAGTGAAATACAGCTTTTATGATAATAGTAATTTTTTTTTTTTTTTTTAGATTTTGACTTTAAATAGAATGAAAGAGATGATGTGGAAAAGTCATAGGTAAAAAATTTTAATATAACTTGATAAAGGAAAAAGAAGTCTTATTTATGCTAATTTCAGTGTGTAGATCACAAGTCAATCCTCCAGAGTCATCATATGAAGGTTTGAAGGGTACTCACCATATGCAAGGCACTGTGACTATTCCTGTAGGGAATGCTAGGTTTCTTCCCTTAGTGTACAAGTTACATATCAAATATCTGAAGCCAGCTGAGCGCTTCACGTGTTTTACAAGTTTAGAAATGTCTAAAGAAGCATTCTTTTCGATTAAATACCTTTTGAGTGATTGGGTGCATTCTACTGTACTGTATATTCTTGGAAACATAAAGATTATTTAGAAACATTTCCAACCATTAAGGAGCTTACAGTACTAGATATTAAGGGTAATTTAATGTATTCACCTAACAAGATTGTCAGAGGAGTTAGATTTTTTTAATAGAAATGCTGCTTTTGCTAAAGCAAGGTGCAGAGACTTGTTTCATGACCTTGGATTTTATGTATACCCTCAATAAGCGGCCCAGACTTTGGGCCATTGACCAGAGTTTGCTGGAGAAACATTTTTTTCTCTTAGCCTTCCTAGTCTTAAGTCTCATCGTGGTCGTTGGGACTAAGCTAGAGAGTGAAAGCAAAACATAGAGGGATAGTTACCTTTAGGAACTTCATTTCTTATCATTTCTTACAAGCAGGGAATCTTTCTGGGCCCTCCTATATTCTGGTTCTTGAACTCTGGTTTTTACCAGGGTGCTATTTCCTACATGGATATTTAAACATTTTTTATTTATGCATAAGCCTTTATGAGTCATTATTATAGACAAATATAAGAAATTATTTTTAAATCAGAGATATACTGTAACTTCTTTGATAACGTTAAATTTTAAAATCTCAGGGAGCTTAAGAAAAATTTTAGAGCCAAAGCCCAGACAAAGTATGTGCATACTCAGTCAGGTCTGACTCTTTGCGACCCCATGGACTATATATAGCCCGCCAGGCTCCTCTGTCCATGGGATTTTCCAGGCAAAAATTGGAGTGGGTTACCATATCCTACACCAGGGGATCTTCCCAACCCAGGGATCGAACCCACATCCCTTGTGTCTCCTGCATTGGTAGGCAGGCTGTTTACCACTGTACCACCAAGGAAGCCCTAAAAGCCAAGAAGACCTCATGAAAATTATATGAATTTATAGTTATTGATGTATTAAGATGATGACTGTTATCAGCATTAGTTTATATTTTATTTTATTCTCAAGATCAATTGTATGCATATTTTAATGTTAATGACTACAGTTCCACTGCTGATGAAAATCTAACCTAACCTTGGTATAGCCGGAACACAGAATGGAAATACCCTCACAAAATGGTTTCCTCTCTAAGGTGAATTTGCCCAAGATCTTTAAAATCTATCTCTGTGAATTAGCTTCATAAAGTATTACACAGGCATATATGTGTTTCATAATTTGCACTGTGATTAACATAGCCTAAAATCATAAAATTCCAACTATTTTCTTTATATAAATATATTCCTTCTTCCATTCATTTGATCAACACTTTTTGAATAATCACAATCTTTCATCAGCAGTTGGTTATCAGTGACAAGCATTTCCTCTTTCCAGTGAGTCTTGTGTTTCACTCTTTAGATTGCCCTGCAAGACGGCTGCTGCTGCTAAGTCGCTTCAGTCGTGTCCGACTCTGTGCAACCCTATAGACGGCAGCCCACCAGGCTCCACTGTCCCTGGGATTCTCCAGGCAAGAATACTGGAGTGGGTTGTCATTTCCTTCTCCAATGCACGAAAGTGAAAAGTGAAAGTGAAGTCACTCAGTCGTGTCCGACTCTTTGCGACCCCATGGACTGCAGCCTACCAGGCTCCTCCGTCCATGGGATTTTCCAGGCAAGAGTACTGGAGTGGGGTGCCATTGCCTTCTCCGGCCCTGCAAGACTAGTAACCTGTAAACTGATGGGAAGAAGGCATCTCTTCAGAGTTCATTATTGGTAGGGATAAATAAGGCTTACAGAAACTTGGAATGGAGCTGGGATTAGAACTTGGAATTTCTGTGGCCTCTTTGGCAACTCTGTCATTTTGTTTCTAAGGACATTCTAATTTTAACTGTAGGGGTTTTCCATCTGAACCCACTGGGTCTGCAGGTGAACTAATCAAGGCCTCTCTCTTCTCAAATGGTTTTGCTCTCACCTTCTCTCTTCTCCTCTGGGACTGGCCTAGTTAGCTTCTGGGTTAGTATACAGAGGCTCTCTGCCTCAAGGCTCTTTCCTTTAGATCTCCTGTAGCATTTCCTCCCCTTGGTGCCAAGCAGGGTCAAAATCTTTGCCTCGGGGTTCCTGGCTACTGATCCTCTTCCTTGCTGAGGGGAGGGTAAATAGAGAACAAAAGTTTTGCATTTTTCTTATCTGTGTCTTGATTGCAGGAAGCTAAGATAGAAACTCTAAAAGAAACTTTTTCTGCTTTGCTTGGTCTGGCTGTTTTGAAAATGCATTCACTTACTTGTCCTTTGGGTGGTCCAGATCATCCTTTTGTAATGCCTTTTGCAGTGGTCTCATGAGCATTCTTTCTCACAGAAAAGCCACCCATGTCCTCAACTCACTCCCCTAACTAACCTGTAAAATATAGTTAAGAAGACTTCATTACTTATTAGGACTAAAACACATTTCCTCTGATAAGATGAATAGTATTTATCTTTCAGTGAAAAACTTGGTGTTAAAAAAAAAAAATCCCAGTATCTTGGCAATGTTTTCTGAAATACTTTTCTAGCTAAGGTTGCCAGATTTAGCAAGTAAAACTACAAATAAATTCAAATTTTACCAGGCATCCTCTATTTTATCTGGCAATCCTACTTCTGAATCCATGAGAACATAGTACCTACTGTTTTATGCTTGTTCTGTGTTTGGTTGTGATAGATGATTTAAAAAATTTTTCATCTTTAATAATTTTTTTTTCCTCTGTAACCAACATCGTGAATCAAGTGCTTATTAACTTTAAAGTCACTGTCTTTTAGGGCTAGTAAATTCCCTTTAGTATACTACTTATATGGCTGCTTCTTCTCATGAAAAGTGAGGAAAATAAAAATAATTTGAATTGAATCTTGGAATTCTTTATGTTGTTCTACTTGGCATAACTAATGATACTGCTAGGACTCAGAATTTATTTTGTTCTATTACCCTAAGCAGTTTTTTACTCAAATCTTTTACTGTATAAAAGTCTTCAATGAGATACTCTTCCTGACCACCCCTTGTGGAAAAGACAAGAGCTTCAAAGTCAGCCAGATAGTTTTTCAAATTTCTTATGCAGTTTCAAGTGTATGTGAAACAGCTTGGACATATAACCTAACTACTTGTAGTGAGCTTCAGTTTACATAGCTATGATAAAGAAGGGTGTTAAGGAAGTGAGATAGTGTGAGCTAGGATTTGGAATTGTAGCTAGCATATGATGAGTACATAAGAAGCATTTGTTCTTCCTTTCTTCCTTTTTGTTATGACTGAGTCCCTATAGCTACTTTTTTGTACTTCCTTTTAATGGCATGCAGCACCTTCCTGCTTTGCACTGTGTTTATATTGAATATAGTTTTATCTTTCCTACTATACTAAAATATCCTTGAGGGCAGATGATTGGGAACACAGGGTGCATTGTGTATGTGTATGCAGATGTAGTGATGGAGGAGGAGAAGATATAGCTCAACAGTACATTCATAGAGTTATAAACCCTTTCACTCAGCCTCAGAGAGACAACTTTCTAAAATATAATAGAATATGAAGTTGATAAGATATTCTTCCTATCCAGTGGGGCATTTTTCTGCTTGAGTAGATTCCCAGAACTAAATAAGTATTAAACTAAAGTTTCAGGAATTACGGTGTGCCAAGTCCATTAGGTTCAAACACATACATATCTATTTAACATTTAGCAAAGTTGCTATAAAGCTAAAAACCGGGAGTCAGTCACAGTTAACCAGTACTTATACATGAAATAACTGATACCACTGGGGGAGTTATATGATTTCAAAAGTCATCGCTTGAAATGACACCACTGTATACTTTAAAATATTTTAGAATGCATTATCTTCTCTGATTTGAAAACCGCCTATAGGCAAAGGTAAATGTTATTAACTGCATTTGTAAATGAAACAATTAAGGCTTGTTGTGATGTTAAGTACTCCAAGTTCAATAGTGAATAAAAGGCAAAAAGATATCATCTGAAATCTAGTCAATACCATTACATCATATACTTTCTTTCCTAATTGCAAATGGAAGGCTTGTTTTTTTGTTGTTGTTTTTTTCTTTCTTGGCTATCTTTTAAAACTGAAGATGGGAATACCAGACCTCCTTATCTGCCTCCTGAGAAATCTGTATGCAGGTCAAGAAGAAACAGTTAGAACTGGACATGAAACAATGGACTGGTTCCAAATTGGACAAGGAGTATGTCAAGGCTATATATTGTCACCCTGCCTTTTTATTAACTTATATGCAGAGTACATCATGCGAAATGCCAGGCTGGAAGAAGCACAAGCTGGAATCAAGATTGGTGGAAGAAATATCAATAACCTCAGATAGGCAGATGACACCACCTTTATGGCAGAATGCGAAGAGGAACTAAAGAGCCTCTTGAAAGTGAAAGAGAAACATGAAAAAGCTGGCTTAAAACTCAGTATTCAGAAAATGAAGATCTGGTCCCATCACTTCATGGCAAATAGATGGGGAAGGAATGGAAACAGTGACAGACTTTATTATCTTGGGCTCCAAAATCACTGCAGATGGTGACTGCAGCCATGAAATTAAAAGATGCTTGTTTCTTGGAAGAAAAGCAATGACCAACCTAGACAGCATATTAAAAAGCAGAGACATTACTTTGCCGACAAAGGTCTGAATAGTCAGTTATGGTTTTTCCAACAGTCATGTATGGATGTGAGAGTAGGACTGTAAAGAAAGCTGAGCATCGAAGAATTGATGCTTTTGAACTATGGTGTTGGAGAAGACTCTTGAGAGTCCCTTGGCCTGCAAGAATATCAAACCAGTCAATCCTATAGGAAATCAGTCCTGAATAATTGGAAGGACTAATGCTGAAGCTGATGCTCCAATACTTTGGCCACCTGATGCGAAGAACTGACTCACTGGAAAAGACCCTGATGCTGGGAAAGATTGAAAGCAGGAGGAGAAGGGGACAACAGAGGATGAGGTGGTTGGATGGCATCACCAACTCAATGGACATGAGTTTGAGCAAGCTCCGGGAGTTAGTGATGGACAGGGAGGCCTGGCATGCTCAGTCCATGGGGTCGCAAAGAGTCAGACATGACTGAGCAACTAAACTTAAGTGGACTGAAAAACTGAATATAATTGTTAGGATGAATAATAACATTACATATATTTTAAGTGACTCATTCTCTTCTACTTGATATAATTTAAGTTTCCATGACTTTTGGCCAGGTTAAGAATTTTAAAAGATTCTGATTGAGTAGGATAATACTAAATTAGAGTAATGGAAAAGTACACAGCTCTTTAGTCACTTCTGGAGGCAACAATTTTAGAAGGTAGCCATTATTTGCATGTCATCAGTGTATGTAGAAGCACATATTCTAACATCTTAAATATCTGGTTTTACTCTGCTGCTGCTGCTGCTGCATCGCTTCAGTTGTGTCCGACTCTGTGTGACCCCATAGATGGCAGCCCACCAATCTCCCCCGTCCTTGGGATTCTCCAGGCAAGAACACTGGAGTGGGTTGCCATTTCCTTCCCCAATGCATGAAAGTGAAAAGTGAAAGTGAAGTCGCTTAGTCGTGTCCAACTCTTCGCGACCCCATGGACTGCAGCCTACCAGGCTTCTCCGTCCATGGGATTTTCCAGGCAAGAGTACTGGAGCGGGGTGCCATTGCCTTCTCCGGTGTTACTCTACAGTCTGTATTTCTCAGAACAAAGATAGAATAGCTTCCCGACTTTTGCTTCTCTGACAGTTCCAGTCTTTTTCTCATTCTTAGTAAATAACTACACTTCCTTATTTTCTGAGTTCATTGAGACCATCCAGTGTGAACTCTTTCTACCTCTGCAAATGAATTATCTCTCATCTGTTTTCTTCAGCCAGTCTCAGAGGATGATGCATTTCTTCTCCCCAGAGACTATCACCTGTATCTGCTCCTTGATTGAGCCTGTCTCCTCCAGTGATATTCTCTAATCTTTGTGATAGCTTCTACTTCTCCCAATTAGCTCGTTATTGAGTTTTGTTTATTTGAAACAAACAACAAACAAACAAGACCTCTGAAACTATAGTTCTTTATCTTGGTCTTTACAAAGCTTATCAAAAGAATTACTTGCACTCATGACCATGGTTTTTTCCCAATGATTTCCCAACAACTCACCAAATCTAACTTCTGCTTTAATGCTCTATGGGAATTGATATCTGATAGGTTACATGCACACTATCAGATCAACAAGGATTTTCATCATTCCTTAGCTTCTTAGAAGTTTTGGTTTCAGAACATAATTTTCTCCCTTCAAAATTCTTTTCTTTTTGTTCTTTCCTCTTTTATTTCTTCCAGCTTCCTTGATATCAACTCAACTTCCTTGAGTTGACATCACAGTCCTTTTATTTAAATACATAACAGCTTTGTAAAATATAATTTGCATGCTATAAAATTTACCCTTTTAAAGTGTACAGTTTAAGTGACTTTTGGTATATTCACAAAGTTGTGCAAATATCACCACTGTCTAAATCCAGAATATTTTCACAACCACAAAAAGAAACCTCATACTCATTAGCAGTGGCTCCCCATTCTCCTCTTCCCCCAAGCCCTGGCAACCACTAATTTACTTTTTTTCTCTATGGATGTGCCTAATCTGGACATTTCATATAAATGAATCCTGCAATGTATAGTCTTTGTGACTTCTTTCACTTAGCATATTGTTTTCAAGGTTCATCCATGTTGTGGAAAACTTTTATTGAATGGTCTGAATTTTGTTTATCCATTCATCAGGTAAAGGGCATTTGGTTTTATTCCATCTTTTGGTTCTTATTAATAAAGCTGTTATGTACAACTGTTTGTATGGACATAAGTTTTCATTTCTCTTGGGTATATACCTAATTATAGAATTATCCAGTCTTATGGTAATTCTGTGTTCGACATTTTGTAGATAGCTTCTTGACTTCTATTACTGTGCTGTCCTTACCATTTATTGCCTTCCTTTTTCACTGTTTTCTCATCTTCTTTAGACAAATGTGATGTTCCCCAAATTTTGAACATGACTTTTCCTCTCTCTTCATTCTCTTTTCCAGCAACCTAATAATCTCCCTTTGTCTTCACTACCATCTATCTCTTACTTTTAGGAATCTGTTGTCAGCCTGATCACTGTCAGCGTTAGAGCTCAACATTATTAATAAACTAAAGAAATCTTCACTTGGTTATTCTGCCAGCAGTCAAACAGCATCGTCTTCTTTCCAAAGCCTCTGTTTCATATTCGCATTTCCCCTTTTCCAATAGTGACACAGCCATGCTTGATCCTTGACTCAAACATTTGAAGTCAGCATTTACCTCCTTACCTTTTATCTTGAACCCAGTTACTAAATTCTGCCATTCTTTTGACGGTTTCTCTTGTAGTTCTTGTTTTCAACTAAAATGTTTCTTATTATTTTTACTATCTCTTTTAGATGGTAGAGTAAAGAATCTGTCTGCCAATGTAGTATATGTGAGTTTGATCCCTGGGTTGGGAAGGTCCCCCGGCACAGGAAATCGTAACCGACTCCACAGTTCTTGCCTAGAAAATTCCATGGACGGAGGAGCCTGGCAAGCTATAGTCCAGGGGGTCACCAAGAGTTAGACACAACTGAGCACGTATACACTTACCTTTTAACTGGTCTTTCTACCTCGTATCTTTCCTTACTTTCTTTATCACTTCTCACCTCCCTTCAATCCATGACTTCAGTACTGTCCTTGGCCAGGCACATCCCATCATTTCCAGATTCAGCAACATTTGCCCTTACCTGCTAAATATATCAAGTCTCTGTGCTGATTAGGATTTAGTTATACTCATTAATGAGTTCCAGTAAATCTTCCCATGAGGTAACACTACTAAATTAAGCACATGTTCTATCCACAGTCAATTATTTTATTTTTACTGTGTATGACTCTACATGTTCTTTGCTTCTGTTAAATGTGGTCACCTTCTGTCATCTCCAAAGATGAACTGTCTGTCATGTAAGTTTAGCCCAAATGTCATATATCCATACGTTTTATCTGATCTCCCCAACTGAAAATAATCTCTTCTACTTATAAACTCCTGAAATGTTTTAAAAACCTTTTCTATGGCTTTTGATATTACAATGCATGTTTATTATTAGACAGTAAGTTATTTGATGGTATAAACAATGACACATCAAACCTTACATCTGCAAGCATGCAATGCTTATTAGTTATTTGCTTTGTACATGGGACACAACTGCAATGTTTTTTGAATGGCAAGAAATTGTTGATGTATTTTATTCTTATAGATATTTTCCTAAATGCTACCTCTTTTGCAATGTTACTTTTAAATTGCAAAGGGAATCAAGAATATGGTATTCAGGTATTACATTATAATTTAGTATCATTTTCAGTTCATCTATAATATGGAATTTGAAATTATAACAATATAGCAGTAATGAGTCTTCAGTCCATATCCAAACAGAAGATGATATTGGCCTTATAATGAGAAAAAGGAAATGTGATGGTATGGGAGAAAAAAAGTAAATCCAAATTCATTTAGAAAAAATAAATAAAATATTTTATAACAGAGAGAGAAATAACTGAAAGAATACACATAAACTGTTGTAGTTCCTGGAACATGTACCATGAAAAAGAGATGTGTGGAACTATTTTAATAAAATTAGTTCAATTCATCTTTACCTTTCATATTTGGGAATTTAGGCAGACTTCTAATATATGAACAAGAATTACATTTAGTATTGCTGTAGATTATATTAGTGTATCTTGTGTGTTTCAATAGCCATTTATTATCACTAGCAGCAGAATAAAGAAGGAAATAGGGATATGAATACCACATAACTTGGTATTGTTTACTGCAGCCTGTGGAATGCTGGCTCAGAGGAAAAGAATGCGTTCATTCCATTAAACTGAGTGTACGATTTGAGACCTGAAAAAACAAACCCTGTCTTAGCCATTAGTTACCATTAACTTACAGATTTATTTTATGCAAGGGTATCTCAGCTTATCTGGGAGTTTGGAGCCATACTGGAATATACTGTGTATTGGGTTTGAGCCTGAACCTTAAGGACTTTGTTGGAACTTTGGAGGAAGACTTGCGGATCCATTCCATAGCATATTCAATACCTTATTTTTCTCCTTTTTGAATCCACATCATGAATGCTAAGCTAATATAGTCTGATATTTGATTGGTAAATAGGATGCTTTACAATTAATTACTCACCCTTATTAAGTAACATAAAATAAGTGATTGTAGCTTCTCCGTTTGGCCTTCATAGCGGTCCACAACATAAACATAACATATCCACACATTTATTCTTTAACTTTATTTGAAATATACTGTAACACAGAAATAATATTATTTTAAAAATGTATTTTCCAGTAATTAGCTTTTTTTCCCCAACAAACTTAGTCTAATTATATATCAGACATGATAAAATGAAAGGTCAATCGCTACAGATACATAATTTCACTCTGATAGATTGCTGTTTGAAAATAGGTTATGACAATTAGATGATTAATTTTCTTCTATTAAATAGCATTATGAGACTTCAGATTACATTTATCAGTATGTTCTCTTCAGTAGGGACACGATGGGAGGAAAGGCCGAACAGAATTGAAATTTGTCTCCTTTGTGGAAGGACCTGAATCTACTTATTATCAACTACACTTGTGAAAATAATTTAAAATGAAATTGTTTGAAAACGTACTATATGCTGAGTATTCAAAGTAATATGTTAAAAATGTCATATGTTAAAGGTTAAAATATGTGAGTGTGAGGAGCAAAATTCTGGGTATCCTACTGGCAAAATTGTTTTGGTTCTGGTTATCTGCAAAGTGTACACCCCTTGTCAGTTTAAGGAGGGAGTGCCCGTGTAAACATTCTTGTTTCGCCTGTTCCACATAATCGTTTCTTGTATCATATTTCTTCTGACCTCACTATCTGAAACCAATTACAGGAGATCCATTTGGGCTGCATCTATTTTCATAAGAAGCCTAGGCAGCAGTGTTTTTCTCAGAGATGAATATCAACATCAAATATGCTTCTGAGTGCTTTGTTATTTATGTTTCAGAGAGATTTTGTAGCCTTCAGCTCTCAAGAATGTGTCACGCTGTGCTGTTTATACATTGAAGATATTAATGGGCGTAGATGTCATTTTTCATTTTAACGTCTCAAATGCAACAGGCTGATAGGTTAAGCATTCCTATTTTTATGAGGAGAGATATGAGCGATGTCTGTTTTTTCCAAAATATACATATATTTACTTTGAAAAAAAGAAGTTATTTATAAACCTGAGAGTGCTCAACATTTTTGGTTTCACTGGGTGTTTCTAAGCTATTCTCAAACACTTTACTCCTGGTAAAAGTTGTCAGTATTCTTCAAGAACTAACAAAAATATTGCTCTGGCAGGTCACAAAGTTTTTTTACTCTTAATTCTCATAATGACACACTCATTAGAATTACTCTTTGTCTAAGTGATTCCTAACTAGCTAAAGTTATTACTACTTTAGAAGGGTGACATGCCTCAACTTCACTTCACAAATTTTTTGTTTGTTTGAAATTACACAGTAACTATTAGCAATGATATTTGCAATAAACATTTATAGGAAAATGCAGTG